>JARQOD010000002.1:642061775-642089275 GCA_033576555.1 Oophaga sylvatica | reverse complement strand
AGACACACACACACGTCTTACCCGTCCAGCGTCCGCGCTCTCTGCCACAGCCGGCCGCTGAATGATGGAGCCCGGAGCTGCGGCTGCGGAGGCACGGGAGAGGTAAGTATTGTGCCAGCTGATGCCGGGGCCCTGAGCGGGCGGGGGGGGGGCCCAGTGGCGGCGCTGACACCGCTCTCCTCCGCTAACGGGCGCGGGGGTGCCAGACTGCGAGTGGGCCCCCCCGCCTGCTCAGGGCCCCGGCACTTGCCCGGGTGTGCCGGGTGCTGACGCCGGCCCTGCACTGAGCCAACGGACTGCCCAATATGTAATACAGTGCTAACCACTGAGCCACCATGCTGCCCTATATATAATACAGTGCTAACCACTGAGCCACCATGCTGTCCTATAAATACAGTGCTAACCACTGAGCCACCATGCTGTCCTATAAATACAGTGCTAACCACTGAGCCACCATGCTGCCCTATATATAATACAGTGCTAACCACTGAGCCACCATGCTGTCCTATAAATACAGTGCTAACCACTGAGCCACCATGCTGTCCTATAAATACAGTGCTAACCACTGAGCCACCGTGCTGCCTTATATATAAACAAAAAACCAAAAAACAAACGAAAAAATTCCCAAAAAAATCAAAGTATATAAAAATATAAATTTTATTAGTTCACATAATACACAGGAAATTCAAACAAGGATGGGAAGGAGGTGAAGACCAAAAATGCACATGAGATATGAGGGGTGCACCAGTGGAGAAAGGGAGATACATGCAATGGTACAAAAAATGGGCATGACAAATCGCAATCACAATATATCATTAAAGACAAACATTATGCACAATTCACAGCTGTCATTATAGGAATTGGATGTTGCCCAAGTGTTACCACAAAGTAAAACCAAATTGGTTGTATTGAAGCATGAATAATCCCCTAAAGCATTATCAATCACTATCAAAAATAGGCAATCACATATTCCAAACAATCATAATCCCCAAAGGGGGTCAAAGCAATTACCTATATGCATAGATGTATGAGCGCCTCCATGGTGAACCCACCCCTTTTTCCTAGATAATTGCCTATATGACTTTTCAGAAAATTAATTGATGTAGATTTATTTTCTAGGCGATTGTTTCCATGAAGTTTGTTTTGCCTTATATATAGTACAGTGCTGACCACTGAGCCACTGTGCCACACTACATGTAGTACAGTGCTAACCACTGAGTCACGGTGCTGCCCTATCTATAGTACAGTGCTGACCACTGAGCCACTGTGCTGCCCTATACATAGTACAGTGCTGACCACTGAGCCACTGTGTGGAGACCAGGGTGAAGGGAGACCGTGGTGGGGGAGACCAGGGTGGAGGGAGACCATGGTGGGGGAGACCAGGGTGGAGGGAGACCATAGTGGGGGAGACCAGGGTGGAAGGAGACCATGGTGGGGGAGACCAGGGTGGAGGGAGAACAGAGGGATGGAGGTACAAGGGGTGCGAGACCAGGGTGGAGGGAGACCAGGGTGGGGTGAGACCAGGGTAGAGGGAGAACAGAGGGATGGAGGTTCAAGGGGTGCGAGACCAGGGTGGGGTGAGACCAGGTTGGAGAGAGACCATGGTGGGGGAGACCTGGGTGGAGGGAGAACAGAGGGATGGAGGTACAAGGGGTGCGAGACCAGGGTAGAGGGAGACCAGGGTGGGGGAGACCATGGTGGGGGAGACCAGGGTGGAGGGAGACCATGGTGGGGGAGACCAGGGTGGAGGGAGACCATGGTGGAGGGAGACCAGAGTGGAGGGAGACCATGGTGGGGAAGACCAGGGTGGAGGGAGACCATGGTGGGGGAGACCAGGGTGGATGGAGAACAGAGGGATGGAGGTACAAGGGGTGCGAGACCAGGGTGGAGGGAGACCAGGGTGGAGGGAGACCAGGGTGGAGGGAGACCACGGTGGAGGGAGACCACGGTGGAGGGAGACCAGGGTGGGGGAGACCAGGGTGGAGGGAGAACAGAGGGATGAGGGTACAAGGGGTGCGAGACCAGGGTGGAGGGAGACCAGGGTGGAGGGAGACCAGGGTGGAGGGAGACCACGGTGGGGGAGACCAGGGTGGAGGGAGACCACGGTGGAGGAGACCAGGGTGGAGGGAGACCATGGTGGGGGAGACCGCTTGTACAGGGGCAGGGGTTATTGTAATATTATTATTCTGTGATCCCAGGACGGCCCGAATATCACACAATAGAATGAAACCGAATTTCGATCTGTAGAAATGATGATTCTTTATATCTCCAACTACTGTGGAACTACAACTCTCAGCAGGTCCTGGCAGCCACTGCCTGTCTTCCTGGATCTCTCTGTAGGACACTTCTACATACCAGTTTTTTTTAACAAGTGACAAATGGTCGGTGTATATTTCAGTATTCTGGGTGAATTTCTCGGCCGTTTCTTACAATCCTTCTTGCATCTATTTTTCTTGCTAGAAGAAAAGCAAAAGTCTCATCTTCTCCTCACGAAAGAGAAAACTTCAGACATTTGTTTAATTTATGATTTTTACATGATGCAATTTATTGGATTATTACTACTTCTATTGACAAATCTGATATTTTGCCTGTAATATAACTATTATAAATAATATTCCTTATATTATCGTTATCTAGGAGCATTATTTTGTATATTACCTATAAATTATTTTGTGTATTTCATTTATTATTAGAAATATAATTTTATATCTTAGCAATATTTTGTAAACTATTATTCTTAACATAAATTCCAATATTATTAGTAATTTATGTTATCTTATGTCATTAGTATTTATTAGATATTATTTAAATTAATATCTTATATAATTGAATTAGTGTTATAAATATTATCATTATTATTTACTATATGATTATGATAATTGTTATAAATATTATATAGTGGTATTGGTATTTAAATATTATCATTACTATTTATATTATCTTATATACTTTATTAGTATTTTTGATATTATTTTTATCATCATTTCTATATTATTTTTAATAATCTTATTACTATACTAAATATTATTATTACTAGATAATTCTACACATTAGTATTTTGTATATAGATTTTATACATATATAAATACATATATTATATGCGCGTATATTTGTGTTGCAGCAGTGCTTTCCGCTGCACTTTGTGATATTTATAATGTATAAATATAAAGATTATTGTTCGTTGTTTCGCTGATTTGGATTTTTCTGCCACTTTCACGACAACAGAAAATGAAAGTGATGGAATTGAGTGGTGATTGGGTGAAGCCTGAGAGCGACGCGTCCGGCGGTTTGTGTGGGGGAATAATATGGAAGTTATTAGGATCAGCAGAATGTGCCGATATAGGAGCAGGTAATGTGCATGGAATAATGGCCGGAGGAGAGCGAAGAGAGCAGGTATTGTCACGTGTGTCACTGCGGCCTGCTTCTCCCTGTGTCACCGCTGCTCTGACCTGCAAAGGGTTAATGGATAAAAATATATAGATTCTTGTGTTTACAACCAGGACTGAACCCAGCGCCGACTCTCATCGTGTCCCAAGAGAGTAGGGAGCACATCCTGGAGATGATGGGAGTGGTGAGAAAGAGGAGGATGAGGATGTATTCTGATGTCACCGCTGATCTCTAGTGATGGATAGGAGGCATTCTCAGTGATGTCACCGCTGATCTCTAGTAATGGATAGGAGACATTCTCAGTGATGTCACCGCTGATCTCTAGTGATGGATAGGAGGCATTCTCAGTGATGTCACCGCTGATCTCTAGTGATGGATAGGAGACATTCTCAGTGATGTCACCGCTGATCTCTAGTGATGGATAGGAGACATTCTCAGTGATGTCACCGCTGATCTCTAGTGATGGATAGGAGACATTCTCAGTGATGTCACCGCTGATCTCTAGTGATGGATAGGAGGCATTCTCAGTGATGTCACCGCTGATCTCTAGTGATGGATAGGAGGCATTCTCAGTGATGTCACCACTGATCTCTAGTGATGGATAGGAGGCATTCTCAGTGATGTCACCTGATCTCTAGTGATGGATAGGAGACATTCTCATGATGTCACCGCTGATCTCTGGTGATAGATAGGAGGCATTCTCAGTAATGTCACCTCTGATCTCTGGTGATGGATAGGAGGCATTCTCAGTGATGTCACCGCTGATCTCTAGTGATGGATAGGAGGCATTCTCAGTGATGTCACCGCTAATCTCTAGTGATGGATAGGAGGCATTCTCAGTGATGTCACCGCTGATCTCTAGTGATGGATAGGAGGCATTCTCAGTGATGTCACCGCTGATCTCTAGTGATGGATAGGAGGCATTCTCAGTGATGTCACCGCTGATCTCTAGTGATGGATAGGAGACATTCTCAGTGATGTCACCGCTGATCTCTGTGATGGATAGGAG
Organism: Oophaga sylvatica; assembly: GCA_033576555.1. Classification (NCBI taxonomy): domain Eukaryota; kingdom Metazoa; phylum Chordata; class Amphibia; order Anura; family Dendrobatidae; genus Oophaga; species Oophaga sylvatica. The sequence goes on along the minus strand of JARQOD010000002.1, from coordinate 642,084,879 downwards.
GCATTCTCAGTGATGTCACCGCTGATCTCTGGTGATGGATAGGAGGCATTCTCAGTGATGTCACCGCTGATCTCTGGTGATGGATAGGAGACATTCTCAGTGATGTCACCTCTGATCTCTAGTGATGGATAGGAGGCATTCTCAGTGATGTCACCTCTGATCTCTGGTGATGGATAGTAGACATTCTCAGTGATGTTACGCTGATCTCTGGTGATGGATAGGAGGCATTCTCAGTGATATCACCGCTGATCTTAGTGATGGATAGGAGGCATTCTCAGTGATGTCACCACTGATCTCTGGTGATGGATAGGAGGCATTTCAGTGATGTCACCGCTGATCTTTGGTGATGGATAGGAGACATTCTCAGTGATGTCACCATGATCTCTAGTGATGATAGGAGGCATTCTCAGTGATGTCACCGCTGATCTCTAGTGATGGATAGGAGCATTCTCAGTGATGTCACCGCTGATCTCTAGTGATAGGATAGGAGGCATTCTCAGTGATGTCACCGCTGATCTCTAGTGATGGATAGAGACATTCTCAGTGATGTCACCGCTGATCTCTGGTGATAGATAGGAGGCATTCTCAGTGATGTCACCCTGATCTCTGTGATGGATAGGAGGCATTCTCAGTGATGTCACCGCTGATCTCTAGTGATGGATAGGAGGCATTCTCAGTGATGTCACCGCTGATCTCTAGTGATGGATAGGAGCATTCTCAGTGATGTCACTGCGATCTCTGGTGATGGATAGGATGCATTTTTCAGTGATGTCACTCATGATTCGCTATTGATGGAGAGGAGGCATTCTCAGTGATGTCACCGCTGATCTCTAGTGATGGATAGGAGATTCTCAGTGATGTCACCTGTGATCTCTAGTGATGGATAGGAGGCATTCTCAGTGATGTCACCGCTAATCTCTAGTGATGGATAGGAGGCATTCTCAGTGATGTCACCCTATCTCTAGTGATGGATAGGAGGCATTCTCAGTGATGTCACCCTGATCTCTGGTGATGGATAGGAGACATTCTCAGTGATGTCACCTCTGATCTCTGGTGATTAGTTCTCAGTGATGTCACCTCTGATCTCTGGTGATGGATAGGAGGCATTCTCAGTGATGTCACCTCTGATCTCTAGATGGATAGGAGGCATTCTCAGTGATGTCACCGCTGATCTCTGGTGATGGATAGGAGGACATTCTCAGTGATGTCACCGCTGCATCTCTGGTGATGGATAGGAGGATTCTCAGTGATGTCACTTCTGATCTCTAGTGATGGATAGGAGGCATTCTCAGTGATGTCACCCTGATCTCTGTGATGGATAGGAGGCATTCTCAGTGATGTCACCTCTGATCTCTGGTGATGGATAGGAGGCATTCTCAGTGATGTCACCCTGATCTCTAGTGATGGATAGGAGACATTCTCAGTGATGTCACCGCTGATCTCTGGTGATGGATAGGAGGCATTCTCAGTGATGTCACCACTGATCTCTGTGTATGGATAGGAGGCATTCTCAGTGATGTCACCTCTGATCTCTGTGATGGATAGGAGGAATTCTCAGTGATGTCACTCTGATCTCTGGGGATGGATAGGAGGCATTCTCAGTGATGTCACGCTGATCTCTGGTGATGGATAGGAGACATTCTCAGTGATGTCTCCGCTGATCTCTGGTGATGGATAGGAGGCATTCTCAGTGATTCACCGCTGATCTCTGGTTTATGTCCCTAGCACTCTGATCTCTGGTGATGGATAGGAGGCATTCTCAGTGATGTCACCACTAATCTCTAGTGATGGATAGGAGGCATTCTCAGTGATGTCACCACTGATCTCTAGTGATGGATAGGAGGCATTCTCAGTGATGTCACCGCTGATCTCTAGTGATGGATAGGAGACATTCTCAGTGATGTCACCGCTGATCTTGGTGATAGATAGGAGGCATTCTCAGTGATGTCACCTCTGATCTCTGGTGATGGATAGGAGGCATTCTCAGTGATGTCACCTCTGATCTCTAGTGATGGATAGGAGGCATTCTCAGTGATGTCACTCTGATCTCTAGTGATGGATAGGAGGCATTCTCAGTGATGTCACTGCTGATCTCTGGTGATGGATAGGAGGCATTCTCAGTGACGTCACCTGATCTCTAGTGATGGATAGAATGCATTCTCAGTGATGTCACCTCTGATCTCTAGTGATGGATAGGAGACATTCTCAGTGATGTCACTGCAGATCTCTGGTGATGGATAGGAGGCATTCTCAGTGATGTCACCTCTGATCTCTATATCAAAAAACTAACCGGCACATCCAAACATAGATTCAGTGTGAACAGGTGCTAAACCTAGAGTCACCAACTCATATACATACAAGAAAAAAAGGTAGCACACTGTAGCGCTATAGCTTGCAAACACGAAATATGAAAAATATGAAAAATGAATTGCATCATTACCTTAGAAATATGAAAAATTGAGAAGTCTTAGCGCATAAGATGGCCAAATTATGCGAGCCTGATAGCCACGTCAAGGCTCCTCTCGTATATCAGGTCCTAACTAATGCCTATCCTCGCTTTAGAAAAGTCTGTCTGCATGGGAACATATGAGTCCTCTCTTCAGACTAAAATCTACATCTCTGTGGAGGGGTGATGAACCTGTTGTAATTAAAAAGCCTGTGACCACCAGGTGGAGTGCTCAGGTAGAAGGTAAATGAATACATATCAAAAAACTGACCGGCACATCCAAACATAGATTCAGTGTGAACAGGTGCTAAACCTAGAGTCACCAACTCATATACATACAAGAAAAAAAGGTAGCACACTGTAGCGCTATAGCTTGCAAACACGAAATATGAAAAATATGAAAAATGAATTGCATCATTACCTTAGAAATATGAAAAATTGAGAAGTCTTAGCGCATAAGATGGCCAAATTATGCGAGCCTGATAGCCACGTCAAGGCTCCTCTCGTATATCAGGTCCTAACTAATGCCTATCCTCGCTTTAGAAAAGTCTGTCTGCATGGGAACATATGAGTCCTCTCTTCAGACTAAAATCTACATCTCTGTGGAGGGGTGATGAACCTGTTGTAATTAAAAAGCCTGTGACCACCAGGTGGAGTGCTCAGGTAGAAGGTAAATGAATACATATCAAAAAACTGACCGGCACATCCAAACATAGATTCAGTGTGAACAGGTGCTAAACCTAGAGTCACCAACTCATATACATACAAGAAAAAAAGGTAGCACACTGTAGCGCTATAGCTTGCAAACACGAAATATGAAAAATATGAAAAATGAATTGCATCATTACCTTAGAAATATGAAAAATTGAGAAGTCTTAGCGCATAAGATGGCCAAATTATGCGAGCCTGATAGCCACGTCAAGGCTCCTCTCGTATATCAGGTCCTAACTAATGCCTATCCTCGCTTTAGAAAAGTCTGTCTGCATGGGAACATATGAGTCCTCTCTTCAGACTAAAATCTACATCTCTGATCTCTAGTGATGGATAGGAGGCATTCTCAGTGATGTCACCTCAAATCTCTAGTGATGGATAGGAGGCATTCTCAGTGATGTCACCTCTGATCTCTGGTGATAGATAGGAGACATTCCAGTGATGTCACCGCTGATCTCTGGTGATGGATAGGAGGCATTCTCAGTGATGTCACCACTGATCTCTGATGATGGATAGGAGGCATTCTCAGTGATGTCACCTCTGATCTCTGGTGATGGATAGGAGGCATTCTCAGTGATGTCACCACTGATCTCTGGTGATGGATAGGAGGCATTCTCAGTGATGTCACCGCTGATCTCTGGTTATGTCACCGCTGATCTCTGGTGATGGATAGGAGGCATTCTCAGTGATGTCACCTCAAATCTCTAGTGATGGATAGGAGGCATTCTCAGTGATGTCACCTCTGATCTCTGGTGATAGATAGGAGACATTCTCAGTGATGTCACCGCTGATCTCTGGTGATGGATAGGAGGCATTCTCAGTGATGTCACCACTGATCTCTGATGATGGATAGGAGGCATTCTCAGTGATGTCACCTCTGATCTCTGGTGATGGATAGGAGGCATTCTCAGTGATGTCACCACTGATCTCTGGTGATGGATAGGAGGCATTCTCAGTGATGTCACCTCTGATCTCTAGTGATGGATAGGAGACATTCTCAGTGATGTCACTGCAGATCTCTGGTGATGGATAGGAGGCATTCTCAGTGATGTCACCTCTGATCTCTAGTGATGGATAGTAGGCATTCTCAGTGATGTCACCTCTGATCTCTAGTGATGGATAGTAGGCATTCTCAGTGATGTCACCACTGATCTCTGGTGATGGATAGGAGACATTCTCAGTGATGTCACCTCTGATCTCTGGTGATAGATAGGAGACATTCTCAGTGATGTCACCGCTGATCTCTGGTGATGGATAGGAGGCATTCTCAGTGATGTCACCACTGATCTCTGATGATGGATAGGAGGCATTCTCAGTGATGTCACCTCTGATCTCTGGTGATGGATAGGAGGCATTCTCAGTGATGTCACCACTGATCTCTGGTGATGGATAGGAGGCATTCTCAGTGATGTCACCGCTGATCTCTGGTTATGTCACCGCTGATCTCTGGTGATGGATAGGAGGCATTCTCAGTGATGTCACCTCAAATCTCTAGTGATGGATAGGAGGCATTCTCAGTGATGTCACCTCTGATCTCTGGTGATAGATAGGAGACATTCTCAGTGATGTCACCGCTGATCTCTGGTGATGGATAGGAGGCATTCTCAGTGATGTCACCACTGATCTCTGATGATGGATAGGAGGCATTCTCAGTGATGTCACCTCTGATCTCTGGTGATGGATAGGAGGCATTCTCAGTGATGTCACCACTGATCTCTGGTGATGGATAGGAGGCATTCTCAGTGATGTCACCTCTGATCTCTAGTGATGGATAGGAGACATTCTCAGTGATGTCACTGCAGATCTCTGGTGATGGATAGGAGGCATTCTCAGTGATGTCACCTCTGATCTCTATATCAAAAAACTAACCGGCACATCCAAACATAGATTCAGTGTGAACAGGTGCTAAACCTAGAGTCACCAACTCATATACATACAAGAAAAAAAGGTAGCACACTGTAGCGCTATAGCTTGCAAACACGAAATATGAAAAATATGAAAAATGAATTGCATCATTACCTAGAAATATGAAAAATTGAGAAGTCTTAGCGCATAAGATGGCCAAATTATGCGAGCCTGATAGCCACGTCAAGGCTCCTCTCGTATATCAGGTCCTAACTAATGCCTATCCTCGCTTTAGAAAAGTCTGTCTGCATGGGAACATATGAGTCCTCTCTTCAGACTAAAATCTACATCTCTGTGGAGGGGTGATGAACCTGTTGTAATTAAAAAGCCTGAGACCACCAGGTGGAGTGCTCAGGTAGAAGGTAAATGAATACATATCAAAAAACTGACCGGCACATCCAAACATAGATTCAGTGTGAACAGGTGCTAAACCTAGAGTCACCAACTCATATACATACAAGAAAAAAAGGTAGCACACTGTAGCGCTATAGCTTGCAAACACGAAATATGAAAAATATGAAAAATGAATTGCATCATTACCTTAGAAATATGAAAAATTGAGAAGTCTTAGCGCATAAGATGGCCAAATTATGCGAGCCTGATAGCCACGTCAAGGCTCCTCTCGTATATCAGGTCCTAACTAATGCCTATCCTCGCTTTAGAAAAGTCTGTCTGCATGGGAACATATGAGTCCTCTCTTCAGACTAAAATCTACATCTCTGTGGAGGGTGATGAACTGTTGTAATTAAAAAGCCTGTGACCACCAGGTGGAGTGCTCAGGTAGAAGGTAAATGAATACATATCAAAAAACTGACCGGCACATCCAAACATAGATTCAGTGTGAACAGGTGCTAAACCTAGAGTCACCAACTCATATACATACAAGAAAAAAAGGTAGCACACTGTAGCGCTATAGCTTGCAAACACGAAATATGAAAAATATGAAAATGAATTGCATCATTACCTTAGAAATATGAAAATTGAGAAGTCTTAGCGCATAAGATGGCCAAATTATGCGAGCCTGATAGCCACGTCAAGGCTCCTCTCGTATATCAGGTCCTAACTAATGCCTATCCTCGCTTTAGAAAAGTCTGTCTGCATGGGAACATATGAGTCCTCTCTTCAGACTAAATCTACATCTCTGATCTCTAGTGATGGATAGGAGGCATTCTCAGTGATGTCACCTCAAATCTCTAGTGATGGATAGGAGGCATTCTCAGTGATGTCACCTCTGATCTCTGGTGATAGATAGGAGACATTCTCAGTGATGTCACCGCTGATCTCTGGTGATGGATAGGAGGCATTCTCAGTGATGTCACCACTGATCTCTGATGATGGATAGGAGGCATTCTCAGTGATGTCACCTCTGATCTCTAGTGATGGATAGGAGGCATTCTCAGTGATGTCACCTCAAATCTCTAGTGATGGATAGGAGGCATTCTCAGTGATGTCACCTCTGATCTCTGGTGATAGATAGGAGACATTCTCAGTGATGTCACCTCTGATCTCTGGTGATGGATAGGAGGCATTCTCAGTGATGTCACCACTGATCTCTGGTGATGGATAGGAGGCATTCTCAGTGATGTCACCGCTGATCTCTGGTTATGTCACCGCTGATCTCTGGTGATGGATAGGAGGCATTCTCAGTGATGTCACCTCAAATCTCTAGTGATGGATAGGAGGCATTCTCAGTGATGTCACCTCTGATCTCTGGTGATAGATAGGAGACATTCTCAGTGATGTCACCGCTGATCTCTGGTGATGGATAGGAGGCATTCTCAGTGATGTCACCACTGATCTCTGATGATGGATAGGAGGCATTCTCAGTGATGTCACCTCTGATCTCTGGTGATGGATAGGAGGCATTCTCAGTGATGTCACCACTGATCTCTGGTGATGGATAGGAGGCATTCTCAGTGATGTCACCTCTGATCTCTAGTGATGGATAGGAGACATTCTCAGTGATGTCACTGCAGATCTCTGGTGATGGATAGGAGGCATTCTCAGTGATGTCACCTCTGATCTCTAGTGATGGATAGTAGGCATTCTCAGTGATGTCACCTCTGATCTCTAGTGATGGATAGTAGGCATTCTCAGTGATGTCACCACTGATCTCTGGTGATGGATAGGAGACATTCTCAGTGATGTCACCTCTGATCTCTGGTGATAGATAGGAGACATTCTCAGTGATGTCACCACTGATCTCTGGTGATGGATAGGAGGCATTCTCAGTGATGTCACCTCTGATCTCTAGTAATGGATAGGAGGCATTCTCAGTGATGTCACCGCTGATCTCTGGTGATGGATAGGAGGAATTCTCAGTGATGTCACCACTGATCTCTGGTGATGGATAGGAGGAATTCTCAGTGATGTCACCTCTGATCTTTGGTGATGGATAGGAGGCATTCTCAGTGATGTCACCACTGATCTCTAGTGATGGATAGGAGGCATTCTCAGTGATGTCACCTCTGATCTCTGGTGATGGATAGGAGGCATTCTCAGTGATGTCACCACTGATCTCTATTGATGGATAGGAGGCATTCTCAGTGATGTCACCTCTGATCTCTGGTGATGGATAGGAGGCATTCTCAGTGATGTCACCGCTGATCTCTGGTGATGGATAGGAGACATTCTCAGTGATGTCTCCGCTGATCTCTGGTGATGGATAGGAGGCATTCTCAGTGATGTCAGCGCTGATGCTGGAGCCAGCACCGCAGTGTAGATCCTTTTGTTGTGAATATATTGCAGTTCTGTAACAGGAAACTGTAAATGATTAATAGCTGCTGAGTAAAAAAATTAGATTCTACGCAGACAAGTGAGAAAAAAATCGTCTAAATCTTCTGGATGAAACTGAACATTTTTATACACTAGTGTAGACTTGCCCTAAGACGGCTTTAATCCGTGTTGGGTCCTACGTGGCCTTTACATTTGTCGGCTTTTAGCCCAGGAGAAGCGTGGTTGATAAATATTGGGATATGGGACCCATCAAAGAAAGTTGTCCTTGTCTTGGCTGATGGGCTCATGAGTTGGGCAATTTGTCCCTTCATTCTATCAGTATATTCTATATAGGAGGGATGTTGGTCACTTCTCATGTCTTCATACATCTCAGCGATTACAGAGGCTGCTGGCTCCTGATATCCAAAACGTGAGAAAAGCGGATCGTCTCAGATTAGTGACATGTCTGATCATCATCATCATCATCATCATCATCAGCTCAGATTATTCCTCTAATGTGGTTAGTACAATTATCAACTGCCTGTATCTGTTGATAGCATAAATCAGTACACCCCTGTATTATCAGTACATTATATATACACAGTGCTCAGCATAAGTGAGTACACCCCTGTATTATCAGTACATTATATATACACAGTGCTCAGCATAAGTGAGTACACCCCTGTATTATCAGTACATTATATATACACAGTGCTCAGCATAAGTGAGTACACCCTGTATTATCAGTACATTATATATACACAGTGCTCAGCATAAGTGAGTACACCCTGTATTATCAGTACATTATATATACACAGTGCTCAGCATAAGTGAGTACACCCCTGTATTATCAGTACATTATATATACACAGTGCTCAGCATAAGTGAGTACACCCTGTATTATCAGTACATTATATATACACAGTGCTCAGCATAAGTGAGTACACCCCTGTATTGTCAGTACATTATATATACACAGTGCTCAGCATAAGTGAGTACACCCTGTATTGTCAGTACATTATATATACACAGTGCTCAGCATAAGTGAGTACACCCTGTATTATCAGTACATTATATATACAGTGCTCAGCATAAGTGAGTACACCCCTGTATTATCAGTACATTATATATACACAGTGCTCAGCATAAGTGAGTACACCCCTGTATTATCAGTACAGTATATATGCAGTGCTCAGCATAAGTGAGTACACCCTGTATTATCAGTACATTATATATACACAGTGCTCAGCATAAGTGAGTACACCCCTGTATTATCAGTACAGTATATATGCAGTGCTCAGCATAAGTGAGTACACCCCTGTATTATCAGTACATTATATACACAGTGCTCAGTATAAGTGAGTACACCCCTGTATTATCAGTACATTATATATACAGTGCTCAGCATAAGTGAGTACACCCCTGTATTATCAGTACATTATATACACAGTGCTCAGTATAAGTGAGTACACCCCTGTATTATCAGTACATTATATATACAGTGCTCAGCATAAGTGAGTACACCCCTGTATTATCAGTACATTATATACACAGTGCTCAGTATAAGTGAGTACACCCCTGTATTATCAGTACATTATATATACAGTGCTCAGTATAAGTGAGTACACCCCTGTATTATCAGTACATTATATATACAGTGCTCAGCATAAGTGAGTACACCCCTGTATTATCAGTACATTATATATACAGTGCTCAGTATAAGTGAGTACACCCCTGTATTATCAGTACATTATATATACACAGTGCTCAGTATAAGTGAGTACACCCCTGTATTATCAGTACATTATATATACAGTGCTCAGTATAAGTGAGTACACCCCTGTATTATCAGTACATTATATATACAGTGCTCAGCATAAGTGAGTACACCCCTGTATTATCAGTACATTATATACACAGTGCTCAGCATAAGTGAGTACACCCCTGTATTATCAGTACATTATATACACAGTGCTCAGCATAAGTGAGTACACCCCTGTATTATCAGTACATTATATATACACAGTGCTCAGTATAAGTGAGTACACCCCTGTATTATCAGTACATTATATATACACAGTGCTCAGCATAAGTGAGTACACCCCTGTATTATCAGTACATTATATACACAGTGCTCAGTATAAGTGAGTACACCCCTGTATTATCAGTACATTATATATACAGTGCTCAGTATAAGTGAGTACACCCCTGTATTATCAGTACATTATATACACAGTGCTCAGTATAAGTGAGTACACCCCTGTATTATCAGTACATTATATACACAGTGCTCAGTATAAGTGAGTACACCCCTGTATTATCAGTACATTATATATACAGTGCTCAGCATAAGTGAGTACACCCCTGTATTATCAGTACATTATATATACAGTGCTCAGCATAAGTGAGTACACCCCTGTATTATCAGTACAGTATATATGCAGTGCTCAGCATAAGTGAGTACACCCCTGTATTATCAGTACATTATATATCACAGTGCTCAGCATAAGTGCAGTACACCCCTGTATTATCAGTACATTATTATACACAGTGCTCAGATAAGTGAGTACACCCCTGTATTATCAGTACATTATATTACACAGTGCTCAGCATAAGTGAGTACACCCTGTATTATCAGTACATTATATATACACAGTGCTCAGCATAAGTGAGTACACCCTGTATTGTCAGTACATTATATATACACAGTGCTCAGCATAAGTGAGTACACCCCTGTATTGTCAGTACATTATATATACACAGTGCTCAGCATTAGTCAGTACACCCCTGTATTATCAGTACATTATATATACACAGTGCTCAGCATAAGTGAGTACACCCCTGTATTGTCAGTACATTATATATACACAGTGCTCAGCATAAGTGAGTACACCCCTGTATTATCAGTACATATATATACACAGTGCTCAGCATAAGTGAGTACACCCCTGTATTATCAGTACATTATATATACACAGTGCTCAGCATTAGTCAGTACACCCCTGTATTTCAGTACATTATATATACACAGTGCTCAGCATAAGTGAGTACACCCTGTATTTGTCAGTACATTATATATACACAGTGCTCAGCATTAGTCAGTACACCCCTGTATTATCAGTACATTATATATACACAGTGCTCAGTATAAGTGAGTACACCCTGTATTGTCAGTACAGTATATATGCAGTGCTCAGTATAAGTGAGTACACCCCTGTATTGTCAGTACAGTATATATAGCAGTGCTCAGTATAGTGAGTACACCCCTGTATTATCAGTACAGTATATATGCACGTGCTCAGCATAAGTGAGTACACCCTGTATTGTCAGTACATTATATATAAACAGTGCTCAGCATATAGTGAGTACACCCCTGTATTATCAGTACATTATATATACACAGTGCTCAGCATAAGTGAGTACACCCCTGTATTATCAGTACAGTATATATGCAGTGCTCAGCATAAGTGAGTACACCCCTGTATTATCAGTACAGTATATATGCAGTGCTCAGAATTACCCCTGTATTATCAGTACATTATATTTTACAGTGCTCAGCATAAGTGAGTACACCCCTGTATTATCAGTACATTATATATTACAGTGCTCAGCATAAGTGAGTACACCCCTGTATTATCATACATTATATATACACAGTGCTCAGTAAGTGAGTACACCCCTGTATTATCAGTAATTATATACACAGTGCTCAGTATAAGTGAGTACACCCTGTATTATCAGTACATTATATTAACAGTGCTCAGCATAAGTGAGTACACCCCTGTATTATCAGTACATTATATATACAGTGCTCAGCATAAGTGAGTACACCCTGTATTATCAGTACATTTATATACACAGTGCTCAGCATAGTGAGTAACCCTGTATTATCAGTACATTATATACACAGTGCTCAGTAAGTGAGTACACCCCTGTATTATCAGTACATTATATATACACAGTGCTCAGCATAAGTGAGTACACCCCTGTATTATCAGTACATTATATATACACAGTGCTCAGCATAAGTGAGTTACACCCTGTATTGTCAGTACATTATATATACACAGTGCTCAGCATAAGTGAGTACACCCCTGTATTGTCAGTACATTATATATACACAGTGCTCAGCATTAGTCAGTACACCCCTGTATTATCAGTACATTATATATACACAGTGCTCAGCATAGTGAGTACACCCCTGTATTGTCAGTACATTATATATACACAGTGCTCAGCATAAGTGAGTACACCCCTGTATTATCAGTACATTATATATACACAGTGCTCAGCATAAGTGAGTACACCCCTGTATTATCAGTACATTATATATACACAGTGCTCAGCATTAGTCAGTACACCCCTGTATTATCAGTACATTATATATACACAGTGCTCAGCATAAGTGAGTACACCCCTGTATTGTCAGTACATTATATATACACAGTGCTCAGCATTAGTCAGTACACCCCTGTATTATCAGTACATTATATATACACAGTGCTCAGTATAAGTGAGTACACCCCTGTATTGTCAGTACAGTATATATGCAGTGCTCAGTATAAGTGAGTACACCCCTGTATTGTCAGTACAGTATATATGCAGTGCTCAGTATAAGTGAGTACACCCCTGTATTATCAGTACAGTATATATGCAGTGCTCAGCATAAGTGAGTACACCCCTGTATTGTCAGTACATTATATATAAACAGTGCTCAGCATAAGTGAGTACACCCCTGTATTGTCAGTACATTATATATACACAGTGCTCAGCATAAGTGAGTACACCCCTGTATTATCAGTACAGTATATATGCAGTGCTCAGCATAAGTGAGTACACCCCTGTATTATCAGTACAGTATATATGCAGTGCTCAGCATAAGTGAGTACACCCCTGTATTATCAGTACAGTATATATGCAGTGCTCAGCATAAGTGAGTACACCCCTGTATTAACAGTACATTATATTATAGTGGTCAGCTTAAGTGAGTACACCCTGTATTATCAGTACATTATATAGAAATTACAGTGCTCGCTGATCAGCATAATTAAGTACATCCCTCCTGTATTTTTTATATACAGTCCTCAGCATAAATGAGTACACCCCTGTGAAAGTCAGATACCTGTCAGCAGGATTGTGCTCAGTAACTACAGACCGTGTCAGGTCCGCACCGTTATGCTGATTAGGGCTCATACCCATTTGTGGAAAAAAAAACGGTCCGAATATATACAATTGTCATGCGATTTGTATGCGATTTTTTAATTGCTCATCCGTTTTCCATCAGTTTTCCATCTGTATGCAATGCGATTTTAACATGACGTTTTACATACAGTAGTTATCTCTATGTAAAAAGTCATGTAAAAATCACATTGTTAAAAAAATGTACACAAAAAGCAAATAATTATATATATATTATATATAATAATATATATATTATATATATATATATTTATAGTTTCATACACTTCTACATTACTGTAATAGCCGCTAATTCAATTGCCAACTTTTGTGAAATTGCAGAACCCGACATGAAACGACACATGGTTTACATACAGTTAACCATGTCATTTCATGTATTTTGATATATGGTTTTAACTTACAATTACATGAGTGTATGTGTGCAAAATTGCAGACATGTTAGGGGTTAATTAAAGGTGTAAATTTGTTGAAAAAAAATGCATGGGCTCCCGCTGTATTTTCTCCACCAGACAGACAAAGCCAGCGAGTGGGGGCAGATAATAATAGCCCAGGGAGGGTGCATTTTATTTTGTGCCCCCCCTGGCTACTAACATCTGCCCCCAGACACCCCAGAAAAGGCAAATCTATAATTAGATTCGCCCTTTCTGGCACTTTGCCCGTCTATTCCCATTGCCCTGTAGCGGTGGCGAATGGGTTAATAATGGGTTAAAGCCACCTTGCTATTGAAAGGTGACTTTAAGCCAGGTTAATAATTGAGAGTTGTCAATTTGACAACTATCAATTATTAATCCTATTGTATGAAAGGAAAAAAAAACACACACACACATTAATTATTAATCCTTTGTCATGTGTGCATCGCCACGAAGATCGTCGCGGTTGCACATTCTGACTTCTCACAGCTGAGTTGCTGTTTCTTTGTGTTTGGCAGTTAGGGAGTTAATTCTGTCTGTGCTCAGTTCTGGGACTGGGTGCAGTTTCTCCCGGCTGCAATTAATTATTTGTTGATTGGTTTCTTTAAATCTCTGGTTGTCTGTTTGGGAGTTGCCAGTGAAATTCTTCATGCAGACCACAGATAGGATTGTATCTGTATAGACTTAAGTTAAAGAGCTCCTTAGTTGTTTTAAGCTCACCTTGCTTAGAGTTTAATATCCCAGATCATTTATGTTCCTTCTGTGTTTGAGTGTGTATGCAAGTCTGTGTTTTCTCCAGTCTGTCTTATATTTCTAATCTGTTGTATTTAGCAGAGATCAGCCATATCCCTTTGTGGTAATCAGAATCCTTCTTAGGACTGATTACAGGGTTCAGGGACAGATAGGAGACAGGGTTAGGCTGGAGACTTGGACCTCTGAACATTATCAGTACCTCCAAGGTGAGGGATTAGTTAGGACCCCAGTTTAGGGTCAGGTTAGACCCCCGGTCCTCTTCTTTCTGTGACAGTGTATCAAGTCCTCAGATTAATCCTGAGTTCAACGGATATCGTGTCAGATAAATCTATTCTATATTTACATGCTGATGTTGCTAATCTATATGTTGTATAGAGTGTTGTTCTTTTAAGAATAGTTTACTGACATCGTACAATATCATAAGACCGCGTGACATTTTCACTGGCCCATAAAATTATTCCCAGTTGCCATGGATCCAGTAGCCCAGCTGGCTCTGCAGTTGCAGGGATTATCCATGGAGCTGACGGACATTAAGTCCAAAGTTTTGTCTCCCTCGGAGCAAACCAGATTTGAACCTAAAGTAGCTCTCCCGGACAGGTTCACTGGTGGGCGAGAGAAATTTTTTACCTTCAGGGAAGAATGTAAATTGTATTTTCGGCTTCGGCCTCGATCATCAGGATTTAAGAGCAGAGAGTGGGAATTGTTATCTCGCTCCTACAAGGGGACCCTCAATCCTGGGCCCTTTTCCCTTCCTCCGGGGTCCCCGCTCCCACAGTCAGTAGATCGATTTTTTTACTGCCTGGGTTTGGTATATGATGACCCAGATCGGGTCTCTCTTGCTGAGACAAAATTACGTAAGATACAGCAGGGAGATCGTCCGGCGGAGGAATTTGCTTCTGAGTTCCGTAGGATGGGCCACAGATACTCAGTGGAATGACCCAGCTCTTAGGAGCCAGTTTTGTCATGGGCTTTCTGACAAATTAAAGGACGTTTTGGCTCAGTATGATTCTCCTCCATCACTGGAGGCTGCTATGGCCCTGGCTATCCGTACTGATAGACGGCTCCGGAGAGGTGCGGGTAACTCCGCCCCCTGTTGTTACTCCACTAACTAAAAAACCCCCTTTTTTGAGGTTCCCTTGCTGTTGGAGGAGCCTATGCATTGGGGGAGGGCATCTTTCGTAGGGGGGTTTTTGGCGGTACCCCGGGGGGACTAGAAGGGTTTTTTTGGGGGAAAGGGGGGGACATTTTTTGGGGAAAATTCCGTCCCGGCCTTGTTGAAAAGAATCCCGGGAAAAAAACTGTTAACCCCGGGGTTGGGGTGGGGGGGACAAAAAACCGGGGGAGTAGTATTTCGTCCGCTGTTTTTCTCATTCCTTGTACCAGTGGAGGGTGGGGAAACGAGAGTGGGGGGTTTTTTTTCTGTTCTTCTTGATAGTGGGGCCGGGGGGAAAAATCGGTTTTTAAACGCTCTTTTTTGCTGGGCTGGGAAATGCATCTGAGTGATTGGAAAAACCGACCTATATTCCCCTTTGACGCCAGGCCTCTGGCCAAGGGTCCTTTGTTCAGGGGGTTAAAAACCATTGCCTTGGGGGGGGGCCAAAAACATAAAAACCCCTTATTTGTTATGGGTTGGGGGTCCCCCTACTCCTATTGTGTTGGGATTTTTGGTTGGTTAAACATAACCCTGTGATTTAATTCAGTCCAGAAGTTTAAGCCAATGGGTGGATTTTGCAAAAGTAATGCATAACCAGTATAAATGCGGTCTTTGCCTATACTTTGCCTCCTTTTTTGGGGGAAATTTGGGGAGTGTTCTCTGAGGGGGTTTTTGGAGTTGCCTCCTCATCGGGGTGAATGACTGCTCTTTTAAATTTATTCCTGATGCTAATTACTAAAGTTTGGTTATATACCTTTTTGTCCTGAGAGGCAGGCTTGAAAGTTATATTTGGGAAAGTCTGGGCCAAAGGCCTTATTAGCCTTCATCTCCCCGTCCGCGGGGTTTTTCTTTTTTGAAGAAAAAAGATGGAGGCCTACGCCCTTGCTTGGATTTCCGCGAACTTAATCGGATTACTTTCGAGATCCGTATCCACTCCTCTGATTCCTGATCTCTTCAATTTTAAATTTGTTGGCGCCAAATGGTTCTCTAAATGGATCTCAGGGGGGGTATAACTGATTGGATAAAAGGGGGATGGTGGAAAACGACGTTAACACGCCGGAGGGACATTATGAGAAACCTTTGTATGCCTTTTGGTCTGATACTCCACAGTATTCCAACATTTTGTTAATTTACATTTTTCTCATCTGGTGGGGCTTTGGGGGTCGTTTATTTGGATTACATTTAATTTACTCGCCAGATCTTGTGTCTCACCAAGCAGTGAGACAGGTGTTGCAGATCCTTGCGAGACAATAAAAACTAACCCAAACTGGAAAAGTGTGTATTCGCCGACAGGAATTGTTTTTGGGTTTTTGGTGTCAGCCTCCGGTTTCCGTATGGCCCTGAAAAGGTGAGAGCATGCTTGAATTTGGGGTCAGCCAGGGGAAATTTTAAAGGCTTGCACGTTTTTGGGGGTTTCTAATCTCTCCGGAATTTTATTTTTAATTTTTCATCTGTTTCAAACCTCTCACTGACATCCCAAAAAAGGGACGGATTTTTCTAAATGGTCGGACAAAGCTTGCCAAGTTTTCCTTCTTTGAAAAAATGTTTGTATCGGCACCCGTTCTCATCCAACCAGATGCATACAGCCGTTCGTTGGGGAGGGGGACGGTCTGACGTAGGGGTGGGTGCAATATTGTCCCAGGGGTCCGTCCCCTGGTAAATGGCATCCGTGCGCTTTTTTTTCCTAAAAATTGACCCTCCGCGGGGGGAAAGGAATTTTTTGAATCGGCAATAGGGAACTTTTTGCCATTAATTGGCTTTTAAGAATGGCGTCATTTTGGGGGGGCATCCACCCGGTCACCTCATTACTGACAAAGAACCTGCTGTTTTGGAAATCTGTAAGCGTTGAATTCCAGACAAGCTCGAGGTCTTGTTTTTTACCAGGTTTAATTTTGTTGCCCACTTATCCCCGGGAAATCAAAGAATGTTAAAGGCGGATCCCCTTGTCTCGGTTTCCCAGGGGCCGGGAAAATGGGACCCGATTCCAAATCCTCAGGAGGGGTTATTCGGTGTATTTCTAGCTTGGGGGAGGAGGTTTATGAGGTTCAGGGGGACGCCCCTGGGCCTCCGGGGAGACTGTTTGCCCCCAAATCAGTTAACAAAGGGTTTTTTGGAGGCACTTTCAAACTGCTTTACAGGACATCCAGGGAGAAGGCTCTTTGATCTCCTTTCTCGCCGGTTTTGGTGCCAAACTTAAAAAATGTTTTTAACTTTTGTGGTCCGTGGGTTTGTGCTCGCTCTAAGACCCCTCATACCCGTCCGTCTGGGACCCTCTTACCCTTGAAACTTCGGAGTCCATGGACTCATTTGTCTATGGACTTCATCACGGACCTTCCTCAGTCGTCAGGGAAGACTGTCATACTGGTGGTTGTTGACAGGTTCAGTAAGATGCACATTTCATTGCTCTTCCTGCCCTCCCTAAAATGCTAAAAACTCTGGCGCAGGTGTTCATTGGGAGATTGGAGACTTCATGGGTTCCTTCTGATGTGGTGTCAGATAGGGGTCTCATTTGTGTCCAAGTTTTGGAGGGCATTTTTGTTTACGTCGGGGGAGCAATTGTCATTTTCCTCGGCTTTTCATCCGCAGACCAATGGTCAGACAGAGCGTCTGAATCAAAGCCTAGGGGACTTTATCTTCGGTTTTTTTTTGTCTCAGAGAACCAGGAGGAACTGGTCTTCTTTCTTGCCTCTGGCAGAGTTCGCTCTTAACAACAGCGGAGCGAGTCCACGGTAAATCCCCGTTTTTTTGGGGCAGATGGTTTTTCATCCCCATTTTTGTACTTTCAATGGGGGGGGGGGGGCCCTTCTGGGGTTCCTGAGGAGGACGTTTCTCGTCGTCACTTGCTTCAGTGTGGAGAGGTGTATTGAATAATCTGAGTGCTATGGGGACCGTTATAAACAAGGCCTGAAAGGGAGAGAAGTTTCTGGTCCAGATCTTAATGTGAAACGATCTGGTATGGTTTGTCTACCAGGAATATAAAACTTAAAGTTCCCTCCTGGAAGCTGGCCCCAGATTCATCGGGCCGTACAGGATCAGTTCCATAATTATCCGTTGGCATTTCGTCTGGACCCCCTCCTAAACGTTTAAAAATTCATATGTGTTCCACAAGTCATACTTAAGAGGTACGTGGCACCAGTCATACCATCACCTACCTCCTCCTCCCAGTGGGGGTCAATGGTAACTTGGAGTTTCAAGTGTCAAAGATCATTGACTCACGTCTGAATCACCGGTCCCTTCAGTACTTGGTGCATTGGAAGGGGTATGGTCCAAGGAGAGGACGTGGTTCCTGCGTCTGACATTAACGCAGATCGTTTGGTGCGGACCTTCCACACAACTCACCCGGGCAAACCTGGCCCTGAGGGTCCGGAGGCCCTCGTAGAAGGGGGGTACTGTCATGTGTCATCGCCACGAAGATCGTCGCGGTTGCACATTCTGACTTCTCACGCTGAGTTTGCTGTTTCTTTGTGTTTGGCAGTTAGGAGTTAATTCTGTCTGTGCTCAGTTCTGGGACTGGGGTGCAGTTTCTCCCGGCTGCAATTAATTATTTGGTGATTGGTTTCCTTTAAAATCTCTGGTTGTCTGTTTTGGGAGTTGCCAGTGAAATTCTTCATGCAGACCACAGATAGGATTGATCTGTATAGACTTAAGTTAAAGAGCTCCTTATTGTTTTAAGCTCACCTGCTTAGAGTTTAATATCCCAGATCCATTTATGTTCCTTCTGTGTTTGAGTGTGTAGAAGTCTGTGTTTTTCTCCAGTCTGTCTTATATTTCTAATCTGTGTATTTAGCAGAGAACAGCCCATATCCCTTTGGTGGTAATCAGAATCCTTCTTAGGACTGATTACAGGGTTCAGGGACAGATAGGAACAGGGTTAGGCTGAGACTTGGACCTCTGAACCATTATCATTACCTCCAAGGTGAGGGATTAGTTAGGACCCAGTTTAGGGTCAGGTTAGACCCCCGTCCTCTTCTTTCCTGTGACAGTGTATCAAAGTCCTCAAGATTAATCTGAGTTCAACGGATATCGTGTCAGGTAAATCTATTCTATATTTACATGCTGATGTTGCTAATCTATATGTTGTATAGAGTGTTGTTCTTTTAAAGAATAGTTTACTGACATCGTAACAACATATCATAAGACCGCGTGACATCCTTTTAATGAAATAAAGACACAGTTTTTGGACCATATTTTATTGCTCAGCTGTAATCCCCTGAATGAATCAGTTCATCTCCCAGTGACAGGAGAGGAAGTGATGAGTGTGTGAAGCTTAATTGATTGCTTCCCACTTTCACTTCAGGTCAGGGTGACCTGACCTGAAGTGAAAGTGGGAATAAATCAATTAAGCTTCACACATTAATCACTTCCTCTCCTTTCGCCGGGAGAAGAACTTATTCATTCAGGGGGTAACAGCTCAGCAGGCAGCATTAGCCCTACTAGCTGTAACCTGTTAACCCTTTCTGATGGATTTAAAGCATGGGACCTGACTGTGCATCAATAGGTAAGAATCATTTTGCTTGTTATTTTATTTTTATTACAGGAAATGGTTTTAGCAGGAAAATAAAAGATGGTCAAAACTGTTTGATTATTTCATAAAAAATGAATTTTTTATTAAAGTGTGTGTGTTTGATTTTTTCTTTCATACAATAGATTAATAATTGATAGTTGTCTAATTGACAGCTCTCAATTATTAACCTGGCTTAAAGGGCAATGGGAATAGACGGGCAAAGTGCCAGAAAGGGCGAATCTAATTATAGATTTGCCTTTTTCTGGGTTCTGGGGCAGATGTTAGTGCCGGGGGGGCACAAAATAAGTGCACCCTCCCTGGGCATTATCTGCCCCACGCGCTGGCTTTGCCTGTCTGGTGGAGAAAATAGGGCGGGAGCCCATTCATTTTTTTCAACAAATTTACACCTTTAATTAACCCCTACATGTGTGAAATTTTGCACACATACACTTCATGGTATTGTAAGTTAAAACCATATATCAAACTACATGAAATGGTTAACTGTATGTAAACCATGTGTCATTTCATGTCCAGTTTGTGATTTCCCAAAAGCTGCAATTGAATTAGGCGCTATTATATCTATGTTTTTTAGAATGTATGAACTATAAATATATGTTAATATATATGTGTCACAATGACATGTGTATATATATATGTATTCTATGTGTATATATGTATGTTTCTATTCTTTATTAAAGCTGTCAGTGTGATTTTACAGTATAGGCGGGGATGAATTAGCGGCTATTATACTATGTAGAAGGTGTGACCTATAAATATATATATATATGTATGTGTCACAATGACATTGTGTGTGTGCATATATAATATTATATTATATATATATATGTATATATATAATATATATATATTATATATTCTATGTGTATGTATCTAGTGTTTGTGAGCTGTCAGTGTGATTTACAGTAGCCGGGGATGAATTGCCGGCTTTTCAAAGGAGACTGGTGCATATAAATTGGACAGCCTTGCATGGTGCGAGTGCTGTGCGATGATTTCTCGCACCCATTGACTTGCATTAGCGATTATCGTGCCAAATTCGCATCAAATCGCAGCATGTTGCGATTTTTTTTCTCACAACCGATTTCGGCTGAGAAAAAAATCGCAATTGAGATGTCACCTATTGAATAACATTGGTCAGATTTGAATCCGATTTTTTATCGGCTGAATATCATCCGTTTTCGTCGCCAGTGAGTATGAGCCCTTACACTGATACCTGTCAGCAGGATTGTGCTCAGTGACTACAGACAGTGTCAGGTCGGCGCCGTTATACTGATTACACTGATACCTGTCAGCAGGATGTGCTCAGTGACTACAGGCAGTGTCAGGTCGGCACCGTTATACGGATTACACTGACACCTGTCAGTAGGATTGTGCTCAGTAACTACAGGCAGTGTCAGGTCCGTACCGTTATACTGATTACACTGATACCTGTCAGCAAGATTGTGCTCAGTAACTACAGACCGTGTCAGGTCCAACCGTTATACTGATTACACTGACACCTGTCAGCAGGATTGTGCTCAGTAACTACAGACCGTGTCAGGTCCGTACCGTTATACTGATTACACTGACACCTGTCAGCAGGATTGTGCTCAGTGACTACAGACAGTGTCAGGTCCGTACCGTTATACTGATTACACTGATACCTGTCAGCAAGATTGTGCTCATTAACTACAGACCGTGTCAGGTCCGTACCGTTATACTGATTACACTGACACCTTCAGCAGGATTGTGCTCAGTAACTACAGACCGTGTCAGGTCCGTACCGTTATACTGATTACACTGACACCTGTCAGCAGGATTGTGCTCAGTGACTACAGACAGTGTCAGGTCAGCACCGTTATACTGATCACACTGATACCTGTCAGCAGGATTGTGCTCAGGACTACAGACAGTGTCAGGTCCGTACCGTTATACTGATCACACTGAACCTGTCAGCTAGGATTGTGCTCAGTGACTACAGACAGTGTCAGGTCCGTACCGTATACTGATTACAACTGACACCTGTCAGCAGGATTGTGCTCATGACTACAGACAGTGTCAGGTCAGTGCCATTATACTGATTACAATGATACCTGTCAGTAGGATTGTGCTCAGTGACTACAGACAGTGTCAGGTCAGGCCGTCATACTGATTACACTGATACCTGTCAGTAGGATTGTGCTCAGTGACTACAGACATGTCAGGTCAGCGCCTGTATACTGATTACACTGTTGATACCTGTAGCAGGATTGTGCTCAGTGACTGCAGACAGTGTCAGGTCGCGCTGTTATACTGATTACACTGATACCTGTAGCAGGATTGTGCTCAGTGACTACAGACAGTGTCAGGTCAGTGCCGTAACTGATTACACTGATACCTGTCAGAGGATTGTGCTCAGTGACTCAACAGTGTCAGGTCAGGCCGTTATACTGATTACATTCTGATACCTGTCAGCAGGATTGTGCTCAGTGACTACAGACAGTGTCAGGTCAGTGCCGTTTATAATGATCACTTCTGATACCTGTCAGCAGGATTGTGCTCAGTGACTGCAGACAGTGTCAGGTCGGCGCGTTATACTGATTACACTGATACCTGTCAGCAGGATTGTGCTCAGTGACTACAGACCGTGTCAGGTCTGGGCCGTTATACTGATTACACTGACACCTGTCAGCAGATTGTGCTCAGTAACTACAGACGTGTCAGGTCCAACCGTTATACTGATTACACTGATACCTGTCAGCAAGATTGTGCTCAGTAACTACAGACCGTGTCAGGTCCCACCGTTATACTGATTACACTGATACCTGTCAGCAGATTGTGCTCATAACTACAGACCGTGTCAGGTCCGTACCGTTATACTGATTACACTGATACCTGTCAGCAGATTGTGCTCAGTAACTACAGACAGTGTCAGGTCATGCCTTATACTGATAAACTGACACCTGTCAGAGGATTTCTAGTAACTACAGACGTGTCGGTCCACACGTTACTGTAATGAACTGGGAGATTGTCTTGGTTGTTTGGAATTGGATTTTCAGTTTGATTAATGATATGCTTGAGCTCCGGGATGGCCTGTGGGCGGGGTCGTGGGCAGTCTGTAGGCGGAGCTTGGGTGGGTATTCATGTGGTGCTCTGATTAGCTATTCATAATGCAGCCTGCTGATAGGTCACTGATCCCTCACTGCCCCGCCCCCTAGTTTACATAATGAATACCACACATACTGAAAAAAAAAAACACCTTCTGCAGGTTATCCTGAGGAGTATAAAAAATAAAATCCATTTGAAAATGTCGCTTGCTGCGCCTGCGCAGT
>JARQOD010000002.1:641989882-642061675 GCA_033576555.1 Oophaga sylvatica | reverse complement strand
AGCAGCTATCAGATCACCTCTATATACACCGATGGCTGCTACTGCGCAGGCGCCATTTTCAAATGGATTTATTATTTATACTCCTCAGGATAACCTCAAGCACATTTATTAACAACACAGGAACCATGTGATTATCCTGCAGCGCAGGGACACGGCCGCCGCCTGCAGAAGGTTTTTTTTTTATTCAGTATGTGCTGATATTCATTATGTAAACTAGGGGGGCGGGGCAGTGAGGGATCAGCGACCTATCAGCAGGCTGCTTTATGAATAGTGTGGTGTAGTGACTAATGTGGCACCTAGGGGGCACTGTATAAGTTGCCAAATTATGCCTGGAGGCATGAGATGGATGGGAAACCAGTCCCTGGTATGGTGCTAAATGGAAAGTATGTGTTGCAGAGCTATTCTGTGCTGTAGGTCAGTAATGATGTTCTGGGACTTGTAGTCCCATAAGAGTTCTGATTGTTTGTTAAGGTGAACCTACAGGGTTAGCTTGTGGCTGGGTGGGACATGCAACCACACATACACCGCCCACTGGTGGTGGGAGAATGAATGTTACATACTGGTGGTTGTATGTGTGGTGAAGGACCTGTGATAGGTCATGAACAGGTGACCGGACCATGTGCTTCATACCTTAGCTGGGGGAGTGGCTACAGGTATGAAAGGCAGTGTTGGGCACATGTGAGGAAATGTGTTTGGAGACTGAGGAGTCCTCTGGAAGTCTGGCTGAAGCTGTGGAGAGTGTGTCCTGCACAGAGCTGCCTGGAAGGTTCCTGGAAGGTCTGTCAATGTTTGGAAGATCCTGGGTTGAATCGGATTCCTGGAAGCACATGGTGAGACTTGGAACTTGGTGGCCGGGGTGTTGGACGGGGTCCTGAATAGCACCCAGACAGGACACAGGGGTGTGCGGAGCCTGTGACGGTCCCACACTGAGAACCATGCGGTTCTATTGAGGAGTTTGGCTGGAGTCAGCCTGGAAGTGACTTTGTGTTACAGGTGTCAGTGAGCACCGGAAGCGAGTCCAGATCACCCGGGAAGGCACCTGGCGGTACCTGCTGGCCTGCAGCTGCTTAGTCAAGCCCGTCCCATGCAAGGGTGCATCTGGGAACAGTGCTATTGAAAGCTGGAATGCATTGATGTTTTTGTGATGTTTTGTTACCTGGTGTTAAAGAGACAGTAAAAATTGATTTTTGGACTTAAAGCCTGTGTATTGCCTCGTTACTGCGTGCCCGGCCCTTGCCTACCAGAGCGGATCCCTACAATTGGTGGCGTTAATGCGGGCACACGCAGTGAGGTCAGGCTGTTTTTTTGGATGTTTTTTCTGCATGACAAATAACCAGTGAAGACGTCTGGCGGTAACTCGGTGGGGTTACGAAGGTGACAAGCGGCTGGCTGTAACCCGATGGGAACTGTCCGGAGATGGAGAGCACGGTGGAAATGCTTGTGGAGGTCATGCGACAGCAGCACCGCAGCGACAGCTGGATACGCAGCAGCAACAGCAGGCTATACAGCAGCAGGCTATGGAGCGGCAGCAGGCACACAGCAGCAACAGCAGGCTATGCAGCAGCAGCTGGCTATACAGCAATAGGCTATGGAGCGGCAGCAGGCTATACAGCAGCAGGCTATGGAGCAGCAGCAAATATTTAATCGACAGCAACAGGAAACCAACAGTCTACTGATGCAGCACATTACAGCGCCGCAGAGAGCAGGAGCTGCCAGGGATGCCAGGATGTCCGGAGAGTGGTGCGTGCAGCGATTCCAAAAATGGAAAAATCAGATGACTTCGAGGTGTACCTGGAGGTGCAGCCGAACGGTTGTCTGGGGAAAATATATTGTGTGTCCAATTTGCCTTATGAACTATCCACCTGGCGCAAGGCTACGGGGGTGTGACCTGCCGATAAATAATGAAGATATGGTTGGTCTGATCGACCCGGGAGTCCGGTGACGTTAGTGAGAGTTGCACCTAAGGGGTCTCAAATACCCGGTAGAAAGGTCGGGGTCACCTGCATTCATGGGAACACTAAGAGTATCCCGTGGGCCGGGTAAACTTTGGGGACAGGCTGGGACATGAGGGAGCAGGAGGTCGCTATAGTCCCAAATTTGGTGTGTCCCGTAGTTATAGTCGGGACTCTGAATGGTTTCTCCGACTTGCAGGAGGAGGGAGATCGCTCTACTGTTGGGATGGTGGGTATTAGTACGGTGACAACCTACCAAAGTGGACGGGTCTGATCAACTCGGTGACGTAGCGGACGGTGACACAAGTGGAAAGGGTGCGTCTACCCAACTGACAGACCTGATGTCTCTTGATGTGTGCCAGGAGGGGGTGACTCAGACTCCGAGGGTGACTGTGACTCTAAGTTAGAAAAAGAGTACAGTAAGGAAGGCCCCCACCAGGAGGGAAAATCCCCCCATCGTCGGAGACGTAAAGGGCGCAAAGCGCCGGAACACAATGTATGTACTGAGGATGGTAATAAAGAACAACCTATGACTGATGCATTAGTGCAAGATATGAGTACTCTTCCAGACACTGAACACTGGAGAGTGTAGAGCTCTCTGAAGGTACAAAGAGTCAAGAGGGGCCTAAGGATGACCGGCCGAGCCTCAGGAAAGGTTGAAGGGGTCGGATACGGAAGTCGCCAACGCCATACAGTGGGAGCAGGTGCGCCACCTGGAGGCCGAGGTTGCGGTCATAAAGCAGAACATTGCTAAAAAAGTTGTCTGGTGAGAAACAAAAGTCGGCTGAACTAAAGACCCTTAAAAGAGCAGATCGAACAAGAAAAGCCCTGAGACAAACTGCCGAACATAGAGTGGATGAGCTGGAGAAGGAAGTCTCTGAGCTCAGAGGTCACCTGTCAACGTGGCAAAGTGGGAATAAGGCCTTAAGGGAATATGTGATTGCGCTCGGAGAAGCAGTAAGAGGTCTTCTGCAGGAGGATAAGTTGGTGGGTGAAGACTTACAGCGGTTGGGCCCGAGTGATAACCAGGCGGAAGTGCCAGTGCCCATTTTGGCAAGGGGTCATGAAGAAGATGAGTCTCAGGAAGAGGGTGAGGTTTCACTTATTAGGTGTGTGATAAAGGTACCTGCAGACATGCGAGAAGCCTGTGCCAGTGAGGGGGTGCATGAGGCCTTTAAAAAAGGCGGTAAAAGCCGATAGTGTGAACTGGGCACCAGAGACAACCTGTTGGTGATCCTGGCAGAGGGGGAAGACACAGAGAAGCTGGTGGCTGTCCTGAAGGATATGCATCTGCAGTGTCTCCACGCGAAACAGATGTTTACGTTGAGTAATATGAAAGCCGCTCGACGTCTGGAGCAGGCGAAGGAAGATCAAAATCGGCTGGGCTTGGTAGAAGAGGTAATTCCGGTACCCAGAAATCTGGTGGGGAGAGTCGTTGAAGACTTGGAAAAGTGATGCAGGAGATGGTGGATAGATCCGGTGTAAGGAGAGTGAGGATTCCAGCTGATGGCGAGATCAAAGTGGCTGGAGAAGAAGAAGACATGGTTCCATTCATTGTGGGCTCAGTGGAGAGCCTGAAGAACATCCGAACGCTCCTGGAGTATCGAGTGACGTACCTACAAGACGTAGAACACTGAGCTGGAGAAGAAAGCAGATGAAGGAACAGCTGCAGGATTGAAACAAACATGGCCACTGCTTCCAGCCCAAGATATAGAGAGACAAGATGCTTCTCTGGGGAACTGGCAGTAGAACAGCTGAAACAATGAGGGGTAGAGATGACTCTTCTGTTAGCTCAGGGCTGAGTGACCTAAGTGTGAGACCCGTGGCGGACAAAGAGATAGAGAGTCCGACTCAGATCAACCAGTGAGCTTGACTGGACGATGGACTCAGGACCGCAACAACCGTAGGAGGCGGTACTGGAGGGGTCGGGTGACACAGACGGAAAGACAAGGCCGCCATTCTGACCGCTGGGGGCGGGGGAGGCCTAACCAAGAGGTAATGTTGCAGGATGCCCAAAATCGACTGAGACGGTCCCCTCGACTTGTAGGGCAAGGTGACATGGGTGACCTGTCTCGGGGTCCTCGGGTTGGAACAGGTGTTCAACCTCACAAGCTTGAACAGAGGGGGAAGGTATGTGGTGTAGTGACTAATGTGGCACCTAGGGGCGCTGTATAAGTTGCTCAAATTATGCATGGAGGCATGAGATGGATGGGAAACCAGTCCCTGGTATGGTGCTAAATGGAAAGTATGTGTCGCAGAGCTATTCTGTGCTGTAGGTCAGTAATGTTGTTCTGGGACTTGTTGTCCCATAAGAGTTCTGATTGTTGTTAAGGGTGAATCTACAGGGTTAGCTTGTGAGCTGGGTGGGACATGCTAACCACACATACACCGCCCACTGGTGGTGGAGAATGAATGTTACATACTGATGATTGTATGTGTTGTGAAGAACCTGTGATGAGGTCATGAACAGGTGACCAGACCATGTGCTTCATACCTTGGCTTGGGGAGTGGCTACAGGTATGAAAGGCAGTGTTGAGCACATGGTGAGGAGATTGTGTTGGAGACTGAGGAGTCTCTGGAAGTCTGGCTGAGACAGTAGGAGAGTGTGTCCTGCACAGGGCTGCCTGGAAGGTTCCTGGAAGTCTGTCGTGTTGGAAGATCCTGGGGTTGGATCGGATTCCTGGAAGCACGTGGTGAGACTTGGAACTTGGTAGCCAGGGTGTTGGACGGGGGTCCTGAATAGCACCCGACAGGACACATGGGTGTGCGGAGCCTGTGACGGTCCCACACTGAGAACCATGCGGTTCTATTGAGGAGTTTGGCTGGAGTCAGCCTGGAAGTGACTTTGTGTTACAGTGTGTCAGTGAGCACCGGAAGCGAGTCCAGATCACCCGGGAAGGCACCTGGCGGTCCCTGCTGGCCTGCAGCCGCTTAGTCAAGCCCGTCCCATGCAAGGGTGAGTCTGGGAACAGTAGTTTGCAAAGCTGGAATGCATTGATGTTTTGTGATGTTTTGTTACCTGGTGTTAAAGAGACAGTAAAACATTGATTTTTGGACTTAAAGCCTGTGTATTGCCTCGTTACTGCGTGCCCGGCCCTTGCCTACCAGAGCGGATCCCTACAATAGCTAATCAGAGCACCACATGCCCCGCCCACAGATTGCCCCGGAGCATGAGAATCTCATTAACTCAAAACTGAAAATTATTATTATGTATTTCTATAGCACCATTGGTTCCATGGTGCTGTACATGAGAAGGGGTTACATACAGATTACAGATATCACTTACAGTAAACTAACAATGACAGACTGGTACAGAGGGGAGAGGACCCTGCCCCCACGGGCTCACATTCTACAGGATGGTGGGGACGGAGACAGCAGGTTGGGGGATTGCAGCAGTTCCGGTGTTGGTTGAGGCGATATCTCCGGTAGTGGTGAGGAGGCAGCGGGTCATTGCAGGCTGTAGGCTTTCCTGAAGAGATGGGTTTTTCAGGTTACGTCTGAAGGATCCGAGAGTGCTTGATAGTCGGACGTGTTGGGGCAAAGAATTCCAGAGGATGGGGGATATTGGGACAAGTCTTGGAGGCGGTTGGGTGAGGAGCGAATAAGTGTGGAGGAGAGAAGGAGGTCTTGGGAGGACCGGAGATTACGTGAGGGAAGATATCGGAGATTAGTTCAGAGATATATGGAGGAGACAGGTTATAGATGGCCTTGTAGGTCAGTATTAGTAATATGAACTGGATGCGCTGAGGGAATGGGAGCCAGTGAAGAGATTTGCAGTGGGGAGAAGCAGAGGAGTAGCGAGGAGAGAGATGAATTAGTCGGGCAGCTGAGTTAAGGATGGACTGGAGAGGTGCGAGGGTGTTAGCAGGGAGGCCAGAGAAAAGGGTGTTGCAGTAGTCAAGGCAGGAGATGATGAGGGCATGCACAATCATTTTAGTAGAGTGCGGGTTGAGGAAAGGACGGATTCTGGACATATTTTTGAGCTGCAGGAGGCAGGAGGTGGAGAGAGCTTGGATGTGCGGTTTGAAGGACAAAGCAAAGTCAAGGGTTACTCCGAGGCAGCGGACCTCCAGTACAGGGGAAAGAGTGATGTTGTCAATTGTTATAGATAGGTCGGGTAAGGAAGATCTGTGAGATGGGGGGAAAAATGATGAGTTCAGATTCGTCCACATTGAGTTTGAGGAAGCGGGAGGAGAAGAAGTAGGATATGGCTGATAGACACTCTGGGATTCTGGACAGCAGAGAGGTGACGTCTGGGCCAGAGAGGTAGATCTGAGTGTCATCGGCATAAAGGTGGTACTGGAATCTGTGGGACCTTATGAGTTGCCCCAGGCCAAGTGTATAGATTGAGAAGAGTAGGGGTCCTAGAACAGAGCCTTGGGGGACTCCAACAGAGAGAGGGTGGGACGAGGAGGTAAGTGGGAGTGGAAGACGCTGAATGTGCGGTTGGAGAGGTATGAGGAGATCCAGGATAGGGCGAGGTCCTTGATGCCAAAGGAAGAGAGGATCTGTAGTAGAAGGCAGTGGTCAACTGTGTAGAAAGCAGAGAACAGGTCTAGAAGCAGGAGTATAAAGTATTGTCCGTTCGCTTTGGCTGTGAGTAGGTCATTAGTTATTTTGGACAGGGCTGTCTCAGTGGAGTGATGGGGGCGGAAACCAGATTGTAGAGCAGCACATGGGTGACTTCACAATCCCATCAATGACATGTAGCCGCTGTCACTGTTAGCTCATGTGCCTCCGACACCGTCAGCTCGTGTGCCCACCGACACCGGCAGCTTGTGTGCCCCCAACACCGGCAGCTTGTGTGCCCCCCGACACCGGCAGCTCGTGTGTCCCCCCGACACCAGCAGCCTGTGTGCCCCCCGACACTGGCAGCTCATGTGCTGTTGGCAGTGGATTACTCACGATATATATATATTACTCTATTCAGGAATTATATATGATAAGCTTAATAGATCAGGAATAAATCATTTGTGTGTCTCTATCTGTGCAGCATCTACAGCAGACTGCTTCTCTCATACATAGACACAGTAAACAGGAAATACAGTCACATGCTCTCCCTGTGTGAGCCCCTGGGAGGTTTTTTTTTGTTCTAACTTTATAAACAACATACAAATCTAGCAACTAAACGCTCATAGACAGGAATGGAGTTGTTACCCCAAGCATATTCCAAAACCCCCACTCAACAACTACTTATCCTGTTAGTCCCATTGCGGTTCTGAAGTCCACAAACTTGGCTCTTGATAATGGCTTTGTCATCCTAACAGCTATCATCTTGTCAGACTCGCAATAAACAAACTCGAGTACACCACGTTCCACTAAGTCACGTAAGTGGTGATGTTTTACATCAATGTGCTTAGTCCTTGCACTAATCTCACTGTTGGCAAGATTAATGCATCCTTGGTTGTCCTCATAGATAACTGTTGGTTGAGCTAATGGCTTGCCGAAATCTTCCAAAAGTTGTTTCAACCAAATTACTTCTTGACTTGCATAAGCAGCAGACATATTTTCTGCTTCTGTAGAACATAGTGCGACTGACACTTGTTTTCTGCTAGACTAAGAAATTGAATTTTTTCCTAACTTGAACAAGTAACCACTTGTTGATTTCCGATCACTTGACTCTCCAGCCCAATCTGCATCCACATAACCTCTGAGAATGAGATCTCCTGATGCAGATATCTTAAGATTTAGCCTTTGCGTTTCTTTAAGATATTGAAGAATTCTCTTAATTGCACTCCAGTCTCTTTGGCGTGGCTTGCTTACACGTCGGCAGAGAATTCCGACTGTGGCTGTGATATCCGGACGAGTTGTGGTTGCTATGTACAGGAGTGCATCCCACTGCTTGTCTGTAACTCTCATTGCTGGGTAGCAGATCTTCTTCTCCTTCCAACTTTAAGTAAGACGGGTCCATTGGTGTTGACGCACCTTTGGCTTCTGACATTCCAAACTAGTTTAGGATTGTGGAAATTTTAGAACTTTGGTTGAGAAGAAAACTCCCATCTTCCTCTCTCTGGATTTGGATTCACAAATAATATGTCACATTTCCAAGGTCCTTAGTCTCAACGTGCGGCTTGAGAATTTCATCTAGCTTTGCAATTTCTTTTTCATCTTGAGACATGATTACATCATCTATATATAAAAACTTAAACAGAATGAGATACAGCACAGTGTAAAAAAATATATTATTAATAAATAATGGGAAATATATCAATAAACTAGATATACACATGAGACATGAACCTCACTCAGAATTGTGGATGGCAAAACCAACCTAAAATATAAAACGAACACCCAAGTGCAAGAGAAACGGGGAAAAAGGAAGAAAAGACTTCAACCCAGGCAGTAAAGGTAAAAATGTAGAATTTTATTTAATATCAATACAAAATTAAAATAGCACAAGCATCCAATATAGAATAAAAAAGGAACATAGACTCCACCAAACTGATGTCCAATACCAGGGTCTTTTAACACATAAAATCAGGTATATATATACAGATAGTGCATAAATTATACAATGCTAGTGATAAAGTGATAGACACTGATCAATATATAAGCCACCATAAAAGATGTGTCATATGATGAAAAAAATATTAAGTGAATTATACTCCGTGTACAGACAAAATATCAAAAAAGATTAAATATGGTGCAATATAGCACAGAAGTAAAAAATTATATATGTGTAAAAACAATTGATACATACAATCTAGTGCCAAATTTTAAATCCCAAAAAAACGCAAAAAACAAAAGAAACACTGAGTATATAGTATAACCAAAAGGCTGTGCACACCTGAAGGGACAAATAAAAGGGATTAACCCAAATAGTGCCAAAACAGAGGGGACAATGAACACTAAGGTGAAGGCAAAGATATAAGTCTGTTACCTGAGAAAAGTCGAGGGAGGAACAAACGATTGGTGGAGATAATGTAACCTTGAACGCGCCCCGACGCGCGTTTCGGAAGTATTCCTTCGTCATTCTTGCTTTCCAAATTCTGGTAATGCTGTTTCTGCTCTGGATTCATTACTGCTGCTTACATGCTGCGTTTTTCTCTTGAATTCATCCACAAGTTTTCCTTTAACATACTCTAGTGTCTGCTCATCTTCTGGCCGTGCATCTAGTGCAGTCACAAGTGTGTCATAACTCTCTGGAAGACCACTTAATAGAAGTGTAGCAACATGAAAATCTTTAATTTCTTCTCGAATACCCCTGAGACGCTACACAATCTCTAGGGTGTTTCTTATATAGTCCATCACTTAGCTTAGTCCATCACTTAGCTTAGACTAATACAGCTTTCTCATAAGATAAAGCTTATTCCTGAGATTTGATCTTTCATGCACTTTCTGGAACTCATCCCACATCTCTTTTGCAGTTGCACACTTGCATATATGCACAATCTGATTATCATCTACACTGAGGGAGATAGTGCTTTGTGCTTTCTGATGCTTCTCTAGCCAATCATCTGGTAATGGATGAGGCACTTGTTCCTGAGTATATTTCCACGTACCTTCTCGTATAAGCAGCATCTTCACCTGGAATTTCCAGGACTGGTAGTTCTGGTTAGTGAGGCTTGGCACTGAGAACTTGACAGGATTGCTGCTAGTGGACATCTTCTCTGTTGCTCTGTGCTGCTTTTGCTCTGGGCTTCGGTTGCTGTGTTACTCTGGGGTTCTGTGTCACTCTGGTCCCATAACCTGTTGGCAGCGGATTATTCAGGATACTCCCAAGCGTGTGACAACAGAGCTTCTTTATTCAGGAACAAGCAGGAATAATATATGACAAGCTTAATAGATCAGGAATAAATATTTGTGTGTCTCTATCTGTGCAGCATCTATAGCAGGCTGCTTCTCTCATACACAGACTCAGGAAAACAGGAAATACAGTCACATGCTCTCCCTGTGTGAGCCTCTGGGAGTTTTTTTTGTTCTAACTTTATAAACAGCATACAAATCTAGCAACTAAACACTCATAGACAGGAATGGAGTTGTTGCACTAAACATTCCAACATGTGCCCCTGACACCAGCAGCTCATGTGCCACCCCCCAGACACCAGCAGCTCATGTTCCCCCCCGGACAGCAGCAGCTCATGTTCCCCCCCGGACACCAGCAGCTCATGTGCACCCACATCAGGACACGGCCACCATCAGGCCTCACTAGAGTCTCCGTGAAGTTCTCCTTCTCACCTTTGTGACGCCATTTCTTTTGGTCTCATCCCTCCAGTGTCCCAGTGTCTCCATCTTTCTCACCTTGCTCCCCGGCACATTGTAGGCAGCTTTATGTGCCGGAGCTGTAGGAGCGGATTCTCTGTGGACGCCCCATGCTGCTGTTCCTCTGCAGTGTGCACTGGATTGTGTCTTCCTGTTCGGCTTTCTACTTCTTTAGATAATGGCAGGGAACTTGCATGGGTATTTTCTTCCCCCTTTTCCTGTTTCTGTGGAGACCTCCATAGATGCTGGACGTCTCTGTGAGATGCCGCACTTCCATCTTTTTTACATATTCTATCGCTTTGCTCCAGTCCCTGACTCATCAGTAAAGCTTTGCTGATTTTCCTCTTAGCCTTCACGTCTTGTGACATTTCTCTTCCATGTGGTGCCATCACTAACAGCATGAAATGGGCAGGGGTTTTCTGTGTTAGGTATTGCCCTCTTATAGTCACCCATCTGCTGGACACTGTTGTAATGAAGAATTAATTTAGCATTTTGTAGTCTAAACTTTAGCTCTGCTCTTAAGAATTTGTTAGGACAATTACTCTTTTGGGTGTAAAATAACAAACCTTGTTTGCAATTAATGACCAACATTTGTGGGAGTATTCTGCAGAAGAGTATCCTATAGAAAATGTTGATTGTGAAAGAAAACAATAGGTTTTCTGACAAATATGTTGGGGTGTACTCATTTATGATGAGCATTGTATATAAGTCACCTCTGCTCAGATTATTCCTTGGTTGTCTCCTCTCAGATTATTTCCTGGTTGTATCTGCTCAAATTATTCCCTGGTTCTTTGCTTAGATTATTCCATGGTTGTCTCTTCTCAGATTCTTCCTTGATTGTCTCCTCTCAGGTTATTCCCTGGTTGTCTTCTCTCAGATTTTTCTCTGGTTGTCTCCTCTCAGATTATCCCCTGGTTGTCTCTGCTCAGATTATCCCCTGGTTGTCTCTGCTCAGATTCTTCTTTTGATGTCTCTGCTCAGATTATTCTTTTGTTGTCTCCTGTCAGATTATTCACTGGTTGTTTCTTCTCAGATTATTCCCTGGTTGTCTCTGTTCAGATTATCCCCTGATTGTCTCTGCTTAGATTATCCCCTGATTGTCTCTGCTCAGATTATTCTCTGGTTGTTTCCTCTCAGATTATCCCCTGGTTGTCTCTGCTCAGATTATTCTTTTGTTGTCTCTGCTCAGATTATTCTTTTGTTGTCTCCTCTCAGATTATTCACTGGTTGTATCTGCTCAGATTATTCCCTGGTTGTCTCCTTTCAGATTGTCCCCTGGTTATTTCTTCTCAGATTATTCCCTGGTTGTCTCTGCTCAGATTATCCCCTGATTGTCTCTGCTCAGATTATCCCCTGATTGTCTCTGCTCAGATTATCCCCTGATTGTCTTTGCTCAGATTATTCTCTGGTTGTTTCCTCTCAGATTATCCCCTGGTTGTCTCCTCTCAGATTATCGCCTGGTTGTCTCTGCTTAGATTATTCCCTGATTGTCTCCTCTGATTGTCCCCTGTTTGTTTACTTTCACATTATTCCCAGTCATCTTTGCTTAGAATATACTCTTGTCGTCTCCTCTGAGATTATCCTATGTTTTGCTCTCAGATTATTCCCTGGCTGTCTCTGCTCAGATTATTCCCTTTTTGTCTCCTCTTAGATTATTCCCTGCTTGTCTCCTCTCAGATTATTCCTGCATGTCTCCTCTCAGATTGTCCCCTGGTTGTCTTTGCTCAATTATCCCCTGGTTGTCTCTGCTCAGATTATCCCCTGGTTGTCTCTGCTCAGATTATCCCCTGGTTTTCTCTGCCCAGATTAATCCCTGGTTGTCTCCTCTCAGATTATTCCCAGGTTGTCTCCTCTCAGATTTTCTCCTGGTTGTCTTCTCTTAGATTATTCCCTGGTTGTCTCTGCACAGATTATTCCTTGGTTGTCTCCTCTCAGTTTATTCCCTGATTGTCTCCTCTGATTATCCCCTGTTTGTTTGCTCTCACATTATTCCCTGGTCAACTCTGCTCAGAATATTTCCTGGTCATCTCTTCTCAGATTATCTTCTGTTTGCTCTCAGTTTATTCCCTGGTTGTCTCCTCTCAGATTATCCCCTGTCTGTTTAATCTCAGATTATTCCTTGGTTGTCTCTTTTCAGATTATTCCCTGGTTGTCTCTGCTCAGATTATTCCGTGTTCGTCTCCTCACAGATTATCCCCTGTCTGTTTGATCTCAGATTATTCCCTGGCTGTCTCTGCTCAGATTATTCCCTTTTTGTCTCCTCTTAGATTATTCCCTGCATGTCTCCTCTCAGATTATTCCTGCTTGTCTCCTCTCAGATTGTCCCCTGGTTGTCTCTGCTCAATTATCCCCTGGTTGTCTCTGCTCAGATTATCCCCTGGTTTTCTCTGCCCAGATTAATCCCTGGTTGTCTCCTCTCAGTTTATTCCCTGATTGTCTCCTCTGATTATCCCCTGTTTGTTTGCTCTCACATTATTCCCTGGTCAACTCTGCTCAGAATATTTCCTGGTCGTCTCTTCTCAGATTATCTTCTGTTTGCTCTCAGTTTATTCCCTGGTTGTCTCCTCTCAGATTATCCCCTGTCTGTTTAATCCCAGATTATTCCCTGGTTGTCTCTTTTCAGATTATTCCCTGCTTTTCTCTCAGATTATTCCCTGGTTATCTCTGCTCAGATTATTTCCTGATTGTCTCCACTCAGATTATTCCCTGGTTGTCTCCTCTGATTATCCCCTGTTTGTTTGCTCTCAGATTATTCCCTGGTCATCTCTGCTCAGAATATTCCTTGAGGTACTGCCACACTTAGCGATCTCGTTAGCGATCTCGATAACGACGCAAGCTAACAAGATTGTTGGTGTGAGCGCTTTTAGGTCGCTAGTAGCTGCCAAACAGGAGATCTCATAAACGACTTATCAGCGGTCAGCGATCTCTTTAACGACTTTGGCGGTCGTTAGGATGTCATTAGCATGTACTGAGCGCTTCTGATTCATAGGAATTTCCAGCATCGCTCCTGCTCTCTGCGTCCTGCTAGCCTGCTTTGCAACTTCTGCGATCCACTCCGTGACTCTAAAACTCATATGCGTCACAAACGAGGTCGCTCGTCGTTCGCAAAAGGTGCCAAACACAGCGATATAGGCTCACCAGCGGGACGCCAACGATCAAAAAACGGTCCAGAACGCTAGTGAATGATCACCGACATCACAGCAGGGGCCACATCGTTGCTACATGCCACACACAACGAGGTCGCTAACAAGATCGCTAAATAGTGACGTTTTAGTGATCTCGTTAGCGATCTCGTTAGCGATCTCGCTTAGTGTGGCATACCCTTTGGTCGTCTCCTCTCAGATTATCTCCTGTTTGTTTGCTCTCAGATTATCCCCTGGTTGTCTCCTTTTAGATTATTCCCTGGTTGTCTCTGCTCAGATTATTCCCTTATTGTCTCTGCTCAAATTATTCCCTGGTTGTCAGCTTCAGATTATTCCCTGGTTGTCTCTTCTCAGATTATTCCCTGGTTGTCTCCTTTCAGATTATTCTCTGTTTGTTTGATCTCAGTTATTCTTTAGTTGTCTTTGCTCAGATTATGTCCTGCTTGTCTCCTCTCAGATTATTCCCTGGTTCTTTCAGATTATCCCCTGGTTATCTCTACTCAGATTATTACCTGGTTGTCTCTGGTCAGATTATTCTCTGGTTGTCTCCTTTCAGATTTTTAACTGTTTGTCTCTTCTCAGATTATTCCCTGGTCATCTCTGCTCAGAGTATGCCCTGGTCCTCTCCTGTCAGATTATTTCCTGGTTGTCTCTGCTCAGATTATTCCCTGGTTGTCTCTGCTCAGATTATCCCTTGATTGTGTCTGCTCAGATTATTCTCTGGTTGTTTCCTCTCAGGTTTTGTCCTGCTTGTCTCCTCTCAGATTATTCCCTGGTTCTTTCAGATTATCCCTTGGTTATCTCTACTCAGATTATTACCTGGTTGTCTCTTGTCAGATTATTCCCTGGTTGTCTCTGCTCAGATTATCCCCTGATTGTCTCTTCTCAGATTATTCTCTGGTTGTTTCCTCTCAGATTATTCCCTGGTTGTTTCCTCTCAGATTATTCCCTGGTTGTTTCCTCTCAGATTATCCTCTGGTTGTCTCTGCTCAGATTATTCCCTGGTTGTCTCTGCTCATATCATTCCTTGGTTGTCTCTGCTCAGATTACTCACGGGTTGTCTCTGCTCAGATTATTCCTTTTT
Organism: Oophaga sylvatica; assembly: GCA_033576555.1. Taxonomy (NCBI): domain Eukaryota; kingdom Metazoa; phylum Chordata; class Amphibia; order Anura; family Dendrobatidae; genus Oophaga; species Oophaga sylvatica. Next base: position 642,047,294 of record JARQOD010000002.1, on the reverse strand, counting down.
TGTCTCCTCTTAGATTATTCCCTGCTTGTCTCCTCTCAGATTGTCCCCTGGTTGTCTCTCCTCAGATTATCCCCTTGTTGTCTCTGCTCAGATTATCCCCTGCTTGTCTCTGCTCAGATTATCCCCTGGTTGTCTCTGCTCAGATTATCCCCTGGTTATATCTGCTCAGATTATCCCCTGGTTGTCTCTGCTTACATAATTCCCTGGTTGTCTCCTCTCAGATTTTCACCTGGTTGTCTTCTCTTAGATTGATTCCCTGGTTGTCTCTGCTCAGATTATTCCTTGGTTGTCTCCTCTCAGTTTATTCCTTGGTTGTCTCCTCTCAGTTTATTCTCTGTTTGTCTCCTCTGATTATCCCGTTGTTTGCTCTCACATTATTCCCTGGTCATCTCTGCTCAGAATATTTCCTGGTCGTCTCTTCTCAGATTATCCTCTGTTTGCTCTCAGATTATTCCCTGGTTATCTCCTCTCAGATTATCCCCTGTCTGTTTGATCCTAGATTATTCCCTGGTTGTCTATTTTCAGATTATTCCCTGGTCGTCTCTACTCAGATTTTACCCCAGTTTGTCTCTTTTCAAATTATTCCCTGCTTTTCTCTCAGATTATTCCCTGGTTGTCTCCTCTCAGAGTATTCCTTGGTTGTCTCTGCTCAGATTATTTACTGGTTGTCTCCTCTCAGATTATTCCCTGGTTGTCTTCTTTCAGATTATCCCCTGGTTATCTCTGCTTAGATTATTCCCTGGTTGTCTCTGCTTAGATTATTCCCTGGTTGTCTCTGCTCAGATTATTCTCTGGTTGTCTCCTTTCAGATTATTAACTGGTTGTCTCCTCTCAGATTATTCCCTGGTCATCTCCTGTCAGATTATTCCCTGGTTATCTCTGCTCAGATTATTCCCTGGTTATCTCTGCTAAGATTATTCCCTGGTTGTCTCTGCTCAGATTATCCCCTGGTTGTCTCTGCTCAGATTATTCTCTGGTTGTCTCCTCTCAGATCATTCCCTGGTTGTCTCTGCTCAGATCATTCCCTGGTTGTCTCTGCTCAGATTATTCCCTGGTTGTCTCTGCTCAGATCATTCCCTGGTTGTCTCTGCTCAGATCATTCCCTGGTTGTCTCTGCTCAGATTATTCCCTGGTTGTCTCCTCTCAGAGTATTCCTTGGTTGTCTCTGCTCAGATTATTTCCTGGTTGTCTCCTCTCAGATTATTCCCTGGTTGTCTCCTTTCAGGTTATCCCCTGGTTATCTCTGCTTAGATTATTCCCTGGTTGTCTCTGCTCAGATTATTCTCTGGTTGTCTCCTTTCAGATTATTAACTGGTTGTCTCCTCTCAGATTATTCCCTGGTCATCTCCTGTCAGATTATTCCCTGGTTATCTCTGCTCAGATTATTCCCTGGTTGTCTCTGCTAAGATTATTCCCTGGTTGTCTCTGCTCAGATTATCCCCTGGTTGTCTCTGCTCAGATTATTCTCTGGTTGTCTCCTCTCAGATTACCCCTGGTTGTCTCCGCTCAGATTATTCCCTGGTTGTCTCTGCTCAGATTATTCCCTGGTTGTCTCTGCTCAGATCATTCCCTGGTTGTCTCTGCTCAGATTATTCTCTGGTTGTCTCCTTTCAGATTATTAACTGGTCGTCTCCTCTCAGATTATTCCCTGGTCATCTCTTGTCAGATTATTCCCTGGTTATCTCTGCTCAGATTATTCTCTGGTTGTCTCCGCTCAGATTATCCCCTGGTTGTCTCTGCTCAGATTATTCCCTGGTTGTCTCTGCTCAGATTATTCCCTGGTTGTGTCTGCTCAGATTATTCCCTGGTTGTCTCTGCTCAGATCATTCCCTGGTTGTCTCTGCTCAGATTATTCCCTGGTTGTCTCTGCTCAGATCATTCCCTGGTTGTCTCTGCTCAGATCATTCCTGGCTGTCTCTGCTCAGATTATTCCCTGGTTGTCTCTGCTCAGATCATTCCCTGGTTGTCTCTGCTCAGATCATTCCCTGGTTGTCTCTGCTCAGATTATTCCCTGGTTGTCTCCTCTCAGATTATCCCGTTTGTTTGCTCTCAGATTATTCCTTGGTTGTCTCTGCTCAGATTATTCCCTGTTCGTCTCCTCTCAGATTATCCCCTGGTTGTCTCTGCTCAGATTATTCCCTGGTTGTCGCTACTCAGATTATTCCCTGATTGTCTCTGCTCAGATTATTCCCTGGTTGTCTCCTCTGATTATCCCGTGTTTGTTTGCTCTCAGATTATTCCCTTGTTGTCTCCTCTCAGATTATCCCGTCTGTTTGCTCTCAGATTTTTGCCTGGTTGTCTCTGCATAGATTATTCTCTGGTTGTTTCCTCTCATATTATTACCTAGTTGTCTCTTCTCAGATTATTCCCTGGTTGTCTCCTCTCAGAGTATTCCTTGGTTGTCTCTGCTCAGATTATTTCCTGGTTGTCTCCTCTCAGATTATTCCCTGGTTGTCTCCTTTCAGATTATCCCCTGGTTATCTCTGCTTAGATTATTCCCTGGTTGTCTCTGCTCAGATTATTCTCTGGTTGTCTCCTTTCAGATTATTAACTGTTTGTCTCCTCTCAGATTATTCCCTGGTCATCTCCTGTCAGATTATTCCCTGGTTATCTCTGCTCAGATTATTCCCTGGTTATCTCTGCTAAGATTATTCCCTGGTTGTCTCTGCTCAGATTATCCCCTGGTTGTCTCTGCTCAGATTATTCCCTGGTTGTCTCTGCTCAGATCATTCCCTGGTTGTCTCTGCTCAGATTATTCCCTGGTTGTCTCCTCTCAGATTATCCCGTTTGTTTGCTCTCAGATTATTCCTTGGTTGTCTCTGCTCAGATTATTCCCTGTTCGTCTCCTCTCAGATTATCCCCTGGTTGTCTCCTCTCAGATTATCCCCTGGTTGTCTCTGCTCAGATTATTCCCTGGTTGTCGCTACTCAGATTATTCCCTGATTGTCTCTGCTCAGATTATTCCCTGGTTGTCTCCTCTTATTATCCCGTGTTTGTTTGCTCTCAGATTATTCCCTTGTTGTCTCCTCTCAGATTATCCCGTCTGTTTGCTCTCAGATTTTTGCCTGGTTGTCTCTGCATAGATTATTCTCTGGTTGTTTCCTCTCATATTATTACCTAGTTGTCTCTTCTCAGATTATTCCCTGGTTGTTCTCAGATTATTCCCTGTTGTCTCCTATCAGATTATCCCCTGTTTGTTTGATCTCAGATTATTCCCTGGTCGTCTCTGCTGAGATTATTCCTTGGTCGTCTCTGCTCAGATTATTCCCTGGTCTTCTCTTCTCATATTATTCCCCAGTTGTCTCTTCTCAGATTATTCCCTGGTTGTCTCTGATCAACTTATTCCCTGGTTGTCTCCTCTCAGATTATCCCCTGGTCGTCTCTGCTCAGATTATTCCCTGGTCTTCTCTTCTCAGATGATTCCCCGGTTGTCTCTTCTCAGATTATTCCCTGGTTGTCTCTTTTCAGATTATTCCTTGGTTGTCTCTTCTCAGATTATTCTCTGGTTGTTTCCTCAGATTATTCCCTAGTTGTCTCTTCTCAGATTTTTCCCCTTTTGTTTTTTTTGTTAGATTATTCCCCAGTTGTGTCTTTTCAGATTATTCTCCGGTTGTCTCTGCTCAGATTATTCCCTGGTTGTCTCCTCTCAGATTATTCCCTGGTTGTCTCCTCTGATTATCCCGTGTTTGTTTGCTCTCAGATTATTCGCCGGTTGTCTCTGCTCAGAATATTCCATGGTCGTCTCCTCTCACATTATTCCTCGGTTGTCTCTTCTCAGATTATTCCCTTGTTGTCTCCTCTCAGATTATTCTATGGTTGTTTCCTCTCAGATTATTCCCTAGTTGTCTCTTCACAGATTATCCGCTGGTTGTCTCTTCTCAGATTTTTCCCCGGTTGTCTCTTTTCAGATTATTCCCCGGTTGTCTCTTTTCAGATTATTCCCTGGTTTTCTCTTCTCAGAGGATCCACTCTTGGTCTCTGCTAAGATTATAACTTGGGTATGTCTTCTTTGATTATTCACTGTTAGTTTCATCTCAGATTATTCCCTTGTTGTCTCCTCTCAGATTATTCTATGGTTGTTTCCTCTCAGATTATTCCCTAGTTGTCTCTTCACAGATTATCCGCTGGTTGTCTCTTCTCAGATTTTTCCCCGGTTGTCTCTTTTCAGATTATTCCCTGGTTGTCTCTTTTCAGATTATTCCCCAGTTGTCTCTTTTCAGATTATTCCCTGGTTTTCTCTTCTCAGAGGATCCCTCTTTGCCTCTGCTAAGATTATAACTCGAGTATGCCTTCTTTGATTATTCACTGTTAGTTTCGTCTCAGAATATTCTTGTTTTTTCCTCAGAATATTCAGTGATTTGTGCTCAGATTCTCTACTATCTGTCTCTGCTCAGATTATTTTCTGATGTCATGTTACTGATGGATATGCCACCTGTCCATCACTAGAGATACTCCCTGATTGTCTCTGCTCAGATTCTCACTGCTTTCTCTTCTTCAATTTCCAACTAGTCATTTTTACTCAGATTTACTCTGTCTCTGAATCGGTTGTTCATTGTTCATCTTTGTTTTGATTATGTATTGATGAACTTCTCTGCTCTGGTGAGCGGTAAGGACAGGGATCAGCGAGGTCTGGGCCGGAGAGGAGTCAAGGCAAGAATTGGGCATGTCTAGGCTGGTGAGCTATAAGGACAGGGATCAGCAAGATCTGGGCTGATGAGGAGTCAAGGCAGGAATCGGGCAAGTCTAGGCTGGTGAGCTGTAAGGACAGGGATCAGCAAGATCTGGGCTGGTGAGGAGTCAAGGCAGGAATAGGGCAAGTCTAGGCTGGTGAGCGGTAAGGACAGGGATCAGCGAGGTCTGGGCTGGTGAGGAGTCAAGGCAGGAATCGGGCAAGTCTAGGTTGGTGAGCGGTAAGGACAGGGTTAAACGAGGTCTGGGCTGGTGAGGAGTCAAGGCAAGAATCGGGCAAGTCTAAGCTGGTGAGCGGTAAGGACAGGGATCAGTGAGGTCTGGGCCGGTGAGGAGTGAAGGCAGGAATCGGGCATGTCTAGGCTGGTGAGTGGTTAAGGACAGGGATCAGTGAGGTCTGGGCCGGTGAGGAGTCAAGGCAGGAATCGGGCAAGTCTAGGCTGGTGAGCGGTAAGGACAGGGATCAGCGAGGTCTGAGCCGGTGAGGAGTCAAGGCAGGAATTTGGCATGTCTAGGCTAGTGAGCGGTCAGGGTAGGGATCAGTGAGGTCTGGGCCGGTGAGGAGTCAAGGCAGGAATCAGGCATGTCTAGGCTGGTGAGCGGTAAGGACAGGGATCAGCGAGGTCTGGGCCAGTGAGGAGTCAAGGTAGGAATCGGGCAAGTCTAGGCTGGTGAGCGGTAAGGACAGGGATCAGCGAGGTCTGGGCTAGTTAGGAGTCATGGCAGGAATCGGGCATGTCTAGGCTGGTGAGCAGTCAGGGCAGGGATCAGCAAGGTCTGGGCTGGAGAGAAGTTAAGGCAGGAATCGGGCATGTCTAGTCTGGTGAGTGGTCAGGGCAGGGATCAGCAAGGTCTAGGCTGGTGAGCGGTAAGGACAGGGATCAGCGAGATCTGGGTCAGTGAGGAGTCAAGGCAGGAATCTGGCATGTCTAGGCTCGTGAGCTGTCAGGGCAGGGATCAGCGAGGTCTAGGCTGATGAGCGATCAGGGTAGGGATCAGCAAGGTCTAGGCTGATGAGCGGTCAGGGCAGGGAGCAGGGACATCTGGGCTGTTAAAGGATCTTTGCAGGAATCAAGCAAGTTTGAGCTAATGAGTGGTAAGGGCAAGGTGAGGATCAGGCAGGGATAACTGGTGAACGGCCAGGGCAGGGATTAGGCAGGACTATGCTGGTGAGCAGTCAGGGCAGAGACCAGGAAGGTTGGGGATGTTACACAGTCAAGGCAGGGATCAGGGATGTCTCAACCAGAAAGAAATTAGCATCAGGATCATGTGCGTCTGGACTGGTTAACTTATGCTGGTGGGTGGTAAGGGCAATGGTTTGCTAACTCCTAGCTGGTGATCAGTTCAGGAATAAGGCAGTTCTAGACTGAAAAATGTTCATTAGGGCATTGATCAGATAGGTCTGGGACAGTGAACAGTTAGAGCCCAGATCAGGTATGGTGGGGCTAGTGAGCTGTCAGGGCAAGGAACAGACAGGACTGCATACCTCCCAACCGTCCCGGATTGACCGGGACAGTCCCGATGGTGAGCGGCCAGGACAAGAAACAGGCAGGACTGAACTGGTGAGCAGTCAGAGCGAGGATCAGGTACAGTTGGACATGTGAGTGGTCAGGGAAGGAATCAGGGACATCTAGAGCGGTCATTGCAGGGAAGAGACAAATCTGAGTTAATAAGTGGCAAGGAAAGGGATTGGAAATCTTGATCTGGAGAACAGTTAGGGCATTGGTCAGGGAAATCCGGGCTGCTAAATGATAAGGACAGGGCACAAATCAGGCAGGTCAGGGCGCTGGTTAGTGGTTAGTGCAAAAGTCAGGTAACTACTGGCTGGTGAGCGGTCAGGACAGGGATCCGGTGGGAAATGGCTAATAAGCAGTCAGGGCATTGGTCAGGGAGATCTTGGCTGGTAAATGGTAAGGACAGGGCAGAGATCAAGCTGATATTGACTCATGAGTGGTAATGACAGGGATCTGGTGAGTGGCCAGGACAGGGATCAGACAGGTCTAGACTGGTGAATAGTCAGGGTAGGAATCAGGTAAGTACTGCTTAGTGAGTGATAAGAGACGGGATCAGGTAGGTCTAGACTGGTCAGGGCAGGAATAAGGCAGGTCTAGGCTCTTGAGTGTTCAGGAGAGAGATCTGGTAGGTCTGGGCTGCTGACTGATCAGGGCAGGGATCAGGCAGAACTAGGCTAATAGGCTAGGCTCATTGCATTAGTCAGGGAAATCTGGGCTGATAAATGGTAAGGATAGTTCAGAGATCAGGCAGGCTGGGCTAATCAGAGTTCAGAGCAGGGATCGGGCAGGTTAGGGCTCCTGAATAAACATGGTAGGAATAGGGTAAGTAGTGGCTGGTGAGTGGTTAGGGCAGGGACCAGGCAGGTCTGGCCAGGTGAATGGTAGGACAAGGTGAAGATCAGACAGTGATCAGGCAGGCTTGAGCTAAGGAGTAGTCAGGACAGGGATCAGGCAGGCTTGGGCTAGGGACTAGTCAGGTCAGGGATCGGGCAGGCTTGGGCTAGGGAGTAGTCAGGACAGGGATTGGTCGGGCTTTGGCTAGGGACTAGTCAGGACAGGGATCGGGCATTATTGGGCTATTGGGCTAGGGAGTAGTCAGGACAGGGTTCAGGCAGGATTGGGCTAGGGAGTAGTCAGGACAGGGTTCAGGCAGGCTTGGGCTAGGGAGTAGTCAGGACAGGGTTCAGGCAGGATTGGGCTAGGGAGTAGTCAGGACAGGGATTGGGCAGGATTGAGCTATGGAGTAGTCAGAACAGGGTTCAGGCAGGATTGGGCTAGGGAGTAGTCAGGACAGAGTTCAAGCATGCTTGGGCTAGGGAGTAGTCAGGACAGGGATCGGGCAGGATTGGGCTAGGGAGTAGTCAGGACAGGGTTCAGGCAGGATCGAGCTAGGGAGTAGTCAGGACAGGGATCGGGCAGGATTGGGCTAGGGAGTAGTCAGGACAGGATTCAGGCAGGCTTGGGCTTGGTAGTAGTCAGGACAGGGTTCAGGCAGGCTTGAGCTTGGGAGTAGTCTGGACAGGGTTCAGGCAGGCTTGGTCTAGGGAGTAGTCAGGACAGGGATCGGGCAGGCTTGGGCTAGGGAGTAGTCAGGACCAGGCTTGGGCTAGGGAGTAGTCAGAAGAGGGTTCAGGCAGGATTGGGCTAGGGAGTAGTCAGGACAGGGTGCAGGCAGGCTTGGGCTAGGGAGTAGTCAGGACAGGGATCGGGCAGGCTTGGGCTAGGGAGTAGTCAGAACAGGGTTCAGGCAGGATTGGGCTAGGGAGTAGTCAGGACAGGGTTCAGGCAGGCTTGGGCTAGGGAGCAGTCAGGACAGGGTTCAGGCAGGCTTGGGCTAGGGAGTAGTCAGGACAGGGATCAGGCAGGCTTGGGCTACGGTGTAGTCAGGACAGGGTTTGGGCAGGCTTGGGCTAGGGAGTAGTCAGGACAGGGATCGGGCAGGCTTGGGCTAGGGACTAGTCAGGACAGGGTTCAGGCAGGCTTGGGCTAGGGAGTAGTCAGGACAGGGATCGGGCAGGCTTGGGCTAGGGAGTAGTCAGGAGAGGGATAAGGCAGGCTTGGGCTAGGGAGTAGTCAGGAGAGGGATAAGGCAGGCTTGGGATTTGGAGTAGTCAGGTCAGAGATCGGTCAGGCTTGGGCTAGGGAGTAGTCAGGACAGGGTTCAGGCAGGCTTGGGCTTACTTCTTGGTTGCTGTGTATGTTTTCTGCCTGTTGCTGACTAATGTAGGTTTCTGTGACTCCCCCCTTCTCAGAACACCCCTTTTGGCAGCTGTCTGGTGAGGAAGGGGGGGAAAATTGTGTCCCCCTTTCCAGACTGTTTTGGAGATGTTTGGGCTTAACCCGTTTTACATGGTGAAGGGAACAGATGTGCTGACACTTAGGAAATCTGCGGAGAACTGTTCACGGAAAATCAGGGATGAGAACATGGCCAGAATATCTGATATCTCCACATCTGTGCCCCTCATCACGGGCTGGGGACAGTCACCAAAACACTGCACCAAATGCTCAGCTCCTGACAGCAAAGTTCTCCTAGGCACTGCTAGGGGTAGAGAGCAGGGTGTAGGGTCAGGGGTAGAGAGCAGGTGTGTGTGTGTAGAGAGCAGGGTGTGTGTAGAGAGCAGGGTGTAGGGTCAGGGGTAGAGAGCAGGGTGTGTGTAGAGAGCAGGGTGTGGGGTCAGGGGTAGAGAGCAGGGTGTGTATAGAGCGCAGGGTGTAGGGTCAGGGGTAGAGAGCAGGGTGTGGCGTCCGGGGTGGAGAGCAGGGTGTGTGTAGAGAGCAGGGTGTGGGGTCAGGGGTAGAGAGCAGGGTGTGTGTAGAGAGCAGGTTGTGGGGTCCGAGGTGGAGAGCAGGGTATGGGGTCAGGGGTAGAGAGCAGGGTGTGGGGTCAGGGGTAGAGAGCAGGGTGTGTGTAGAGAGCAGGGTGTGGGGTCAGGGGTAGAGAGCAGGGTGCAGTATATAGGGGGCGCTGTCACATCAGTGCAGTATATAGGGGGCGCTGTCACATCAGTGCAGTATATAGGGGGCGCTGTCACATCACTGCAGTATATAGGGGGTGCTGTCACATCACTGCAGTATATAGGGGGTGCTGTCACATCACTGCAGTATATAGGGGGTGCTGTCACATCACTTCAGTATACAGGGGGTGCTGTCACATCACTGCAGTATATAGGGGATGCTGTCACATCACTGCAGTATATAGGGGATGCTGTCACATCACTGCAGTATATAGGGGGTGCTGTTATGATCTGCTACAAGCACTAAGGAAAGGTGGGAATTCTGTCCCTACAATAGGACTGAGCTGGATCCCTACGATGTAACGGGGAACCTGATCCTGCGACCAGACCGCTAAAGTCCTCAGCTAGTCTGAACGAAGACCTATAGTTGCGAGGGAGGAATCCCTACAAGATCTAGGGACTGGGAGAAAAGGTGGACACCTCCTAACAGAAAGTGTAGCAGGGAAAATAAAACAGAAAACAAATACTAAGAGATCCTAAGATCAGCAAAACTGACAGAGTAAGGCACCTAAGCACCCGGCTAGCTTAAGAGTAGATAATACAATGAAGTCCAGCAAAGCCAGAAGGGCGGAGCCAGACTAAATAGGGAAAAAAGGTCATGTGACCAGCAAAGTGAAACAAAACCTAACAAGAGGGTTCTAACAGGTGCTGTCACATCACTGCAGTATATAGGGGGTGCTGTCACATCACTGCAGTATATAGGGGGTGCTGTCACATCACTGCAGTATATAGAGGATGCTGTCACATCACTGCAGTATATAGGGGTGCTGTCACATCACTGCAGTATATAGAGGACGCTGTCACATCACTGCAGTATATAGGGGGTGCTGTCACATCACTGCAGTATATAGGGGGCGCTGTCACATCACTGCAGTATATAGGGGGTGCTGTCACATCACTGCAGTATATAGAGGACGCTGTCACATCACTGCAGTATATAGGGGGTGCTGTCACATCACTGCAGTATATAGAGGACGCTGTCACATCACTGCAGTATATAGGGGTGCTGTCACATCACTGCAGTATATAGGGGGCGCTGTCACATCACTGCAGTATATAGAGGGCGCTGTCACATCACTGCAGTATATAGGGGGTGCTGTCACATCACTGCAGTATATAGAGGATGCTGTCACATCACTGCAGTATATAGGGGATGCAGTCACATCACTGCAGTATATAGGGGTGCTGTCACATCACTGCAGTATATAGGGGGCGCTGTCACATCACTGCAGTATATAGAGGGCGCTGTCACATCACTGCAGTATATAGGGGGCGCTGTCACATCACTGCAGTATATAGAGGGTGCTGTCACATCACTGCAGTATATAGGGTTGCATACGCGTATAAGGGTGCTGTCACATCACTGCAGTATATAGGGGTGCTGTCACATCATTGCAGTATATAGGGGGCGCTGTCACATCACTGCAGTATATAGAGGGCGCTGTCACATCACTGCAGTATATAGGGGTGCTGTCACATCACTGCAGTATATAGGGGGCGCTGTCACATCACTGCAGTATATAGAGGGCGCTGTCACATCACTGCAGTATATAGGGGGTGCTGTCACATCACTGCAGTATATAGAGGACGCTGTCACATCACTGCAGTATATAGGGGATGCTGTCACATCACTGCAGTATATAGGGGGTGCTGTCACATCACTGCAGTATACAGGGGGTGCTGTCACATCACTGCAGTATATAGGGGGCGCTGTCACATCACTGCAGTATATAGGGGGCACTGTCACATCACTGCAGTATATAGAGGGCGCTGTCACATCACTGCAGTATATAGGGGGTGCTGTCACATCACTGCAGTATATAAGGGGTGCTGTCACATCACTGCAGTATAAGGGGTGCTGTCACATCATTGCAGTATATAGGGGGCGCTGTTCTGAGTCCTGTCCGTCTGTTCTCCTTGTGTCACCTGTACGCACTGTACGGCGTAAGAACACGACAATCACCGCACTGTATGGCGTAACAACACGACAGTCACCGCACTGTACGGCGTAAGAACACGACAATCACCGCACTGTACGGCGTAAGAACACTGACAGTCACCGCACTGTACGGCGTAAGAACACGACAATCACCGCACTGTACGGCGTAAGAACACGACAATCACCGCACTGTACGGCGTAAGAACACGACAGTCACCGCACTGTACGGCGTAAGAACACGACAGTCACCGCACTGTACGGCTAACAACACACAGTCACCGCACTGTACGGTGTAACAACACGACTATCACCGCACTGTACGGTGTAACAACACGACTATCACCGCACTGTACGGCGTAAGAACACGACAGTCACCGCACTGTACGGCGTAAGAACACGACAATCACCGCACTTACGGCGTAAGAATACGACAGTCACCGCATTGTACAGTGTAACAACACGACAATCACCGCACTGTACGGTGTAACAACACGACTATCACCGCACTGTACGGTGTAACAACACGACTATCACCGCACTGTACGGCGTAAGAACACGACAATCACCGCACTGTACAGCGTAACAACACGACAATCACCGCACTGTACGGTGTAACAACACGACAGTCACCGCACTGTACGGCATAAGAACACGACAGTCACCGCACTGTACGGCGTAAGAACACGACAATCACCGCACTGTACGGCGTAAGAACACGACAATCACCGCACTGTACGGTGTAAGAACACGACAATCGCCGCACTGTACGGTGTAAGAACACGACAATCACCGCACTGTACGGTGTAACAACACGACAATCACCGCACTGTACGGCATAAGAACACGACAATCACCGCACTGTACGGTGTAACAACACGACAATCACCGCACTGTACGGCGTAACAACACGACAATCACCGCACTGTACGGTGTAACAACACGACAATCACCGCACTGTACAATGTAACAACACGACAATCACCGCACTGTACGGCGTAAGAACACGACAATCACTGCACTGTACGGTGTAACAACACGACAATCACCGCACTGTACCGCGTAACAACACGACAATCACCACACTGTACGGCGTAACAACACGACTGTCACCGCACTGTACGGTGTAACATACACTACAAGCACCGCACTGTACGGCGTAAGAACACGACAATCACCGCACTGTACGGCGTAACAACACGACTATCACCGCACTGTACCGTGTAACAACACGACAGTCACCGCACTGTACGGTGTAACAACACGACTATCACCGCACTGTACGGTGTAACAACACGACTATCACCGCACTGTACGGCGTAACAACACGACAGTCACCGCACTGTACGGTGTAACAACACGACTATCACCGCACTGTACGGTGTAACAACACGACTATCACCGCACTGTACGGCGTAACAACACGACTGTCACCGCACTGTACGGTGTAACAACACTACAAGCACCGCACTGTACGGCGTAAGAACACGACAATCACCGCACTATACGGTGTAACAACACGACAATCACCGCACTGTACGGCGTAAAAACAGACAATCACCGCACTGTACGGCGTAACAACACGACAATCACCGCACTGTACGGCGTAACAACACGACAGTCACCGCACTGTACGGCGTAACAACACGACTATCACCGCACTGTACGGCGTAACAACACGACAACAGTTGTCTACAGTGCCGCGGACATGTGTCATTGTGCAGTCACCCAGGATAGAGTTGTTCCAGTCTCTCATTTTGGGGTCAGGACGGTTTTTAGTGTCAGTTTTCTGTCAGTGGAGACTTTCAGGGCTGCAGCGCCTCACAGTGACCAGCAGGGGGCGAGGAGCTCCCAGGGAATCACAGCAGGACCCTGAGCCCAGTTAACCCATGCAGCGCTGTAGGCGGTCTGGGGCTCTAAGGAAAAGAAAATGTTCCAGCTCCTTAAAATTGCAAAATTTTATTCGTCCATTCGGTATAAAATACAAAGTGGTAAATGCTCCATGGAGGAAGCCGCATACAGCAACGCGTTTCGATCAGACGATCTTCATCAAGGCTGCTATACATATGTGAAACTTAAAGACCTATATATGACCCACGGACCAATGAGATTTGAATTAACAATCACATGATAAGCTAAAGGTCCTAGAAGGTAAATTGCGATACAAATAGTCGGAAGGTCCTTTTGTAACAGTGCGATAACATCATTAAAATTACAAGAAATAAACATTAAAAAAGAAGAAAACACAATATGGCAAAAGATCACAATCAATAGTTATAATGATACATTAACTCATTCCTTTTGTTTAATCCATTCGGATATCTCGTGTTTAAGGAAAAGATCCAAAAAGCTTCCCTGGTCAGTAAATGTCTAGCGATATCCCCACCTCGCACTGATTTAGTGACTCTTTCTATAGCGCTAACCTGAAAGGACGTAGTATTGCGATCATGAGAAAGAATGAAATGTTTGGAAGCCGCCGATACATTACGATTGAGATTAGTAGTGTTTCCAATATCAGATAAATGCTCCGAAATCCTTGTTTTTAATTTTCTAGTCGTACACCCCACATATGACAAGCTGCAAGAAACACAATTAATTTTATAGACTACATGTGTTGAATTGCAGTTGATATACTGTTTGATATCATAACTAACAGATTGGTTATTATTACTAAAGGATTTGGTGACTAAGGCATGTCTACATGTCCTACAATTGTTTGCTCCACATTTGAAAAAGCCCTTAAATTTTAACCATGTGTCAGTTTTAATATGAGCATGAAACATACTGGGGGAAACCCTATTGCCTATAGATGGAGCCTTTCTGGCTATAATATTCACACCCGGCTGTAAAATTTCACATAAAGTATCATCTTCATATAAAATCGGTAGAAATTTGTTGATAATCTTTTTTATTTCCCCAAATTGTGGGCTAAATTGCAAACTCACAAAAGAACGATCGCAAAATGGATCGCATTTGGGCGATCGTGAAACTTCACCATCAGAATTGATGAGATTATCACTTCCTTATGAGTTACAATTCGGCGAGCTCTATTTATCATCCAACGCGGATAATTTCTATTAATCAATTTGTCATCTACCATTTTAAATTGTTCCTCCAAATTGGTCTGAGAGCTACAATTTCTCTTGATTCTAATATACTCGCCCAGAGGAATAGATTTAATCGTATGCTTAGGGTGACTACTGCCGGCATGTAGAATAGTATTACCCCCAAATGGTTTAATATGTGTTTTGGTACAAATATTTTGTCCCTCAATTCCACATAAATCCAAATCCAAAAATGACATACAACTGGAATGATGTCTATTTGTAAAACGAATGTTGAAATTATTATTTTCAATGTAATCAATAAACTTCGGTATGGCAGACACATCACCACCCCAAATAATTAGGATGTCATCGATGTATCTGCCATACCAGACCAAAGAATCACAAAAGGGATTTTCAGCAGAAAAAATATAATTGGACTCCCAAAAGGCCATGACAAGATTGGCCAGCGACGGTGAAAATTTGGCCCCCATCGCTACTCCAGTACGTTGCAAAAAAAATTGATTGTCAAAAGTAAAAAAATTGTGAGTAAGGAGAAAAAAAGTAACCTGCAAGAGAAAATTAATTAAATCATCAGAATACTGACTAAAACTTTGTAAGTGAAACTGAAGCGCTGTCATTGCAATGTGATGTGGAATACACGTATATAAAGAAATAACGTCACAACAGAGCCACGTAAAATTGCTGCTCCAGATCCTATTTGAAAACATTCTAAGGACGTCTTTTGAATCTTTAATGAAGCCAGGAGTCCTGCGCACCAGGGGCTCTGCCTGCGACCTCTTGTGTTCTCATTTCTGGTGTGGCGCCTTCTTCGCTGTCTTTTATCATTATCCCGGACGTCACTGTATATGGGGTGTATTGTGGATGTCACTGTATATGGGGTGTATTGTGGATGTCACTGTATATGGGGTGCACTGTGGACGTCACTGTATATGGGGTGCACTGTGGACGTCACTGCATATGGGGTGCACTGTGGACGTCACCGCACATGGGGTGCACTGTGGACGTCACCGCACATGGGGTGCACTGTGGACGTCACCGCACATGGGGTGCACTGTGGACGTCACCGCACATGGGGTGCACTGTGGACGTCACCGTACATGGGGTGCACTGTGGACGTCACCGTACATGGGGTGCACTGTGGACGTCACCGTACATGGGGTGCACTGTGGACGTCACTGTACATGGGGTGCACTGTGGACGTCACTGTACATGGGGTGCACTGTGGACGTCACTGTACATGGGGTGCACTGTGGATGTCACTGTATATGGGGCGCACTGTGGATGTCACTGTATATTGGGTGCACTGTGGATGTCACTGTATATGGGGTGCACTGTGGATGTCACTGTATATGGGGCGTACTGTGGACTTCACTGTATATGGGGTGCACTGTGGATGTCACTGTATATGGGGCGCACTGTGGATGTCACTGTATATGGGGCGTACTGTGGACTTCACTGTATATGGGGTGCACTGTGCATGTCACTGTATATGGGTGTACTGTGTATTTCACTGTAAATGCGGTGTATTGTGCATGTCACTGTATATGGGGCACACTGTGGATGTCACTGTATATGGGGCGCACTGTGGATTTCACTGTATATGGGGCGCACTGTGGATGTCACTGTATATGGGTGTACTGTGTATTTCACTGTATATGGGGCACACTGTGGATGTCACTGTATATGGGGCGCACTGTGGATGTCACTGTATATGGGGCGCACTGTGGATGTCACTGTATATGGGGCGCACTGTGGATGTCACTGTATATGGGGCACACTGTGGATGTCACTGTATATGGGGGGCACTGTGGATGTCACTGTATATGGGTGTACTGTGTATTTCACTGTATATGGGTGTACTGTGCATGTCACTGTATATGGGGTGTCTGGTATACCGGACACTGGTGATGTGTATACATGAGGTCGTGACACAGATCACGGTATGGCAGATGTGAGGGTGAGGTAGGTCCGGAGGAGGGGGATGGAGCTGCAGCTTGTCCATGTCTGTGACTGAGCACTGTGAGAGAGGAAATGGAGCTGCGGAGCAGAGACATCCGGCTCAGGGTGCACAGCACCGCTCGGACATAACACTGCTGTGCTGCTGGCGCTGCGGTGGGTGTTCTCTTCCCTAGGACGGGTCCTGTGGCCTCAGGAGGAGCGGCGAGGGCTGTAAAGGGGTCACATGTGACGTGACGTACACTGGATAATGCAGAGCTCCAGACAAATTACCATCGCCCGACAGTTTAAACATCCCGTAACGCGTCCCAGACGGGTCACAGCGGTCATCATTGTGAATATGCTGGAGGCGGCTTCTGAGCTGGGGCTCCCTCCGGTGGTTGCTGAGGGTAATGAACTGATTAATGAATGGCCTGCAGCTGGCGCTGAATGGTAGGATATAAGTGGCCTGAGTTCCCAGCAGCCTTACCGGTTATCAATTGTTCCTTCTGGTCTTGCTTGAAGCACTGCTAGTTTCCTGCTCTCCTTCAGATAAGTGTTTGCTGGGTTTTTTTTCTCTGATTTTCTCTGCTGGTTTGCTGCCTGCAGTGGACTGCAGCCTGTCCCCTTTTGGGGGTCTGGCGCTGCAATTGTGCTCCGTTTGTGTCTGCACTTTTGCTTTGCTCTCTTGTTACTTTTATTTGCTGAATAGCATTTTGTTACACCAGAGATCTGATTTAGGTGGAAGAGGTCGTGTGTTCTCAGGTTTTTTGGCAATCAGAAGTGTTGGTATTTTTGTTAGGGTTTTTGTTGGATTGCAGTCAGAATTCTTTCCTGTACTTTTCTGTCTAGACAGATTGGGCCCCAGCGTCTGTATCCGTGCTTTTTTCTTGTCTAACCGCCATTATATGTTTGGGGGCTTCCTATTTTCTTTGGGGATCTGCTCCGGGGCAGATAGCTTTCATCTTTCTGCCTTTAGGTGTAGTTATCTCTCAGGCTGTGACGAGGCATCTAGGATCAACGTAGGAACGCTCCACGGCTACCTCTAGTTGTGTGGTTAGTTCAGGTTACTGCAATCCAATAGGTTCCAGCCTCTCTGATGTATTACCGCTTTTGCTATTTTTTGCCATTTCTCCTCAGTTACCGAAACATAACAGCCATCAGTCCCACAGTCCCCCAGATATCCCTCCATGTACTGCGGGGACCGTTGGTGTGAAGAACATCAGGGAGAGGAGCGTCAGTCCCCCAGATATCTGTCCATGTACTGCGGGGACCATGGGTGTGAAGAACATCAGGGAGAGGGGCGTCAGTCCCCCAGATATCTGTCCGTGTTCTGCAGGGACCGTGGGTGTGAAGAAAATCAGGGAGAGGGGCATCAGTCCCCCAGATATCAGTCCATGTACTGCGGGGACCGTGGGTGTGAAGAACAGGGAGAGGGGCGTCAGTCCCCCAGATATCTGTCCATGTACTGCGGGGACCGTGGGTGTGAAGAACATCAGGGAGAGGGGCGTCAGTCCCACAGTTCCCCAGATATCTGTCCATGTACTGTGGGGACCGTGGGTGTGAAGAACATCAGGGAGAGGGGCATCAGTCCCCCAGATATCTGTCCATGTACTGCGGGGACCGTGCGTGTGAAGAACACCAGGGAGAGGGGCGTCGGTCCCACAGTCCCCCAGATATCTGTCCATGTATTGACAGCACCGTGGGTGTGTAGAAAAAGACCAGCAGCCTGAAACCACAACAAGATGGCGGATGGTCAAACTAAATAGATTCTAACAGTACCTCCCCTTTTACGAGGATCCTCTTGGCCGAGCCTTATTCGGAAATCTCCTGTGAAAAGCCTTAATTGGCCTTGAGGCCGAGACATCATCAGCTTTCACCCAGGAATTATCCTTGGGACCGAAACCCTTCCAGGACACGAGATACTGCAACCTTCCTCTGTGCCACCCGGAATCCAATATGCCAGAAATCTCAAACTCACAATCCTCATCAATTGGAGGAACAGTCGGCATTGCCTCCTGATCTGGCGTGTCAACTTTCTTCAGTAAAGATACATGAAAAACTGAATTAATTCTCCAGGACGAGTGTATGTCTAATCTCACAGCTGCAGAGTTGAACAACTTTGAAGGGTCCTACAAATTTAGGCCCCAGTTTTTTTAGAAGGGATCTTCAAACGCAAATTCCTAGAGGACAACCAGACCATGTCCCCAACTGCGAACAATGCCTCCCTTCTTTTCCTGTCAAAATATTTCTTAGACCTCCTATTCGCCTCTTTCAGATTATGGCGTACATTGGTCCAAACTCTTTCCAAACTTCCAGAAAAACTATCCTCCTCAGGCACAGCCGCCCCAATCTTAGAAAATGGACCGAAAGATGGATGTCTCCCTGTACAGCAAAAATAAGGAGAACACCCAGACGAGGCAGACGTATGATTATTAAGAGCAAACTCGACTAGTGGTAGATATTCCGATCACATCTCCTGATTGTCTGCTACAAAACATCTCAAAAACTGTTCAACGTCCTGGTTCTTCCTTTCGGTCTGTCCATTGGACTCCGGATAACCCGACGAAAATGACAAATGAACCCCCAATCTGTCACAAAAAGCACGCCAGAAGCGAGCCACAAACTGTGGTCCTCTGTCGGAAACAATGTCCGAGGGAACACCATGGAGCCTGACAATCTCTTTCACAAATGCCTTAGCTAGAGTCTTGGCGCAGGGCAATTTATTGAATGGGACCAGATGAAACATCTTACTAAACCGGTCCACAACAACCCAGATGACAGAAAAACCCTCCGAAACCGGCAGATCGGTGATAAAATCCAAAGCAAGATGCGTCCATGGCGAACTAGGAACCTCCAAAGGGCACAGCAACTTCTGCAGCCGGGGCATGAGAGGCCTTTGACCTAGCGCACACCGTACACTGACGCACCCACTTGATGATTTCTCTATGCCACCCTGGCCCCCAGAAACTTCAACCGATAGTTTTTCTAGTTTCCGAAATCCCTGGATGACCCGCCAACCGAGACTCATGACATTCAGCAAACAAAGCTGTCCTCAAGGCTTTGGGCACAAATAATTTACCATACGGAGTGTTTGTTGGTGCAGAATTCTGGGCTTCTAGGATGTTATTCTCCAAGTCAGAACCCAATGCTGCCACCACCACCCTCTCTGCAAAATACATTCCTCCTTCTCAGTATTAACTGCTGGGGAGAAACTACGAGACAAAGCATCCGCTTTAACATTCTTTGTGCCAGGGATATATGTTACGGAGAAATGGAACCGGGCAAAAAACAGTGCCCACCTGGCTTGACAGGCATTCAAACGTTTAGCAGCATCCAGATATATCAGATTTTTATGACCAGTAAAAACCTGTATCGGATGTCTAGCCCCCTCCAAAAAGTGTCGCCAATGCTCAAACGCGAGTTTAATAGCCAGCAACTCTCGGTTCCCAACATCATAGTTGAGCTCAGTCTCCAAAATTTTTTTTAGAAAAGAAAGCACAGGGATGCACCCCATCCTCTCCCTCCTGGGACAGAACTGCCCCTACCCCTACTCATGAGGCATCAACCTCTACCAGAAAAGGCTTGGTCTCATCTGTCTGGATCAAAACAGGAGCAGAGCTAAACCTCTCCTTGAGATGCTCAAAAGCCTCCACTGCCTCAGTGGACCATTGGACAGTATTAGAACCCTTCTTGGTGAGATCAGTTATGGGTTTAGCGATAACAGAAAAATTCTTTATGAATTTTCTATAATAGGCAAACCCTAAAAATCTTTGAACAGACTTTAAACATTCAGGCCTAGGCCAATCCAGTACTGCCTGAACCTTCATCGGGTCCATCTCAAACCCATCACTGGAGACCATGTACCCAAAAAACTCATTTTCTGTACCGCAAACTCACACTTCTCCAATTTAGCAAAGAGGTTGTTTTCGCTCAAAATCTGAAGAACTTTGCGGACTCTCTACCAATGCGACTCCAGATCAGGTGAATAGATCAAAATATCATCCAAATAAACAATAACACTCCTACCGATCAACGGCCTCAGAATGTCATTAATGAAATTTTGAAAAAATGCAGGCGCATTAGTAAGGCCAAAAGGCATCACCAGTCACTCAAAATGACCCTCCGGGGTATTAAAGGCTGTCTTCCATTCATCGCCCTCCTTCACCCGCAGCAAATTATATGCCCCACGAAGGTCAATTTTAGAGAACCACTTAGCTCCGGTTAGTTGGTTAAACAAATCCGGAATTAGCGGCAACGGGTAAGGATTGCGCACAGTGTTCTTATTAATTTCCCGAAAATCCAGACGCGGTCTAAGGCCCCCATCCTTCTTTTAAAAAAAAAAAAATCCTACAGCCACATGGGACTTAGAGGGTCTTATATGACCTGCAGCCAAACTAGTCTGTAGGTATTCCTTTAAGGCCTCCCTCTCGGGAATCGTCAGATTAACTAAATGACTCTTAGGGAGTGTAGCACCTGGGACGAAGTCAATAGTGCAATCGTATTCTCTATGGGGTGGTACAGCTTGCGACTCAACTTCTGAAAATACCTTCCAGAAATCCTGAATGGCTTCAGGTAGGTTCCTCTTCACAACAGCAGCAATATGAACATTACAAGATTTACCATAACACCCCTGACCCCAGGACCTTATAATACCAGACGACCAGTCCAGCACAGGATTGTGCATCTTTAACCAGGGTAAATCCAGGAAGACTGGAACAGGCAATTTATCCAGTACAAACAAGTCAATGCACTCCTGATGTTCCATATTGACAGTAAGCGGGAACCCAGTGACCTTTCGAGAAACGCACCCATTCTCCAGGGGAGTGTTATCAATCGCCACAACAGTAAAAGGAGATGACAATGGTTCAGAATCAAATTTATATTTGTCTAGAAATTGTTGATCAGTCAGATTCAGTGCAGAACCACAATCCACCATGACCTGAAAATCAATGGAATGACCACGATAGGTGGAATTACCAGAAAAAAAAAATCCTGTGGACCGTAAAAATGCAATACGAACGGGGGTGTTGCTCCTACTGACCTTTTTTTTCTTTTCTTTCCTTATGTGAACCTCGCATTGCTTAATAAAATGGTCAGCCTTACCACAATACAAGCATAGCCCCTCAGAGAACCTCCTCTCACTCTCCTGGGAATGAGAGGACATCGCCCCAAGTTGCATTGGCTCCCCGCTGTCGACGGGGCTATCCTCTCAATCTTCTATCCACAGGGATAGCTAACTGCATAGCAGATTCCAAAGTAGCAGGTGCAGGATAAGCAAATCTTTATCCCTTTCACTCAAACCTGCTAAAAACTGACTCTTGAGCGCTGGGTCATTCCACCTGACCTCTGCGGACCATCGTCTGAACAGGGTGCAATACCTCTCAGCATCACCAGAATCCTGTTTAAGCCGTCTGAGCTCTGCCTCAGCTGTGGTGACTCGATCCGGATCATCATATAACAACCCCATAGCAGTAAAAAATGCTTCTACTGACGTCAAACAAGGATCATTAGGTGGTAATGAAAATGCCCAGATTTGGAGATCACTTCGCAACAAATACATAATAATCCCCACACGCTGTGATTCACTCCCTGAGGATCCAGGTCTAAGCCTAAAATATAGTAAACATGCATTTTTAAACGTTAAAAATTCCTGCCGTTTACCAGAAAAACTCAGGTAGTCCTACCTTAGGCTCTTCACAGCATACTCCAGGGCAATTACTCACGTGCTGTTGCAGGCTGGCCACCTTCAAAGTTAACCCTTGCAAGTGTTGAGTAAGTTCTTGGACGCTGTTCATCTTGATGGACTTCGGGAGAGAAAAAAAAATCCCTTTTTTTTTTTATATGTGCTGGCTGCACATACTGTTATGTGGCTGCAACTAAGGAATAGAGCAGGGGGAAAGCTGACCCTGCACTAGGACTAGACTCAATCCCTACGATGGAGCGGGCAAACTATTCCTTGCGAATAGACCCACCGACGATCCTAGTCTGGACTCAAGCGAAGACCTGAAGGTGGGGGAAGGGGATCCCTGAAAGATCTAGGGACTGGGAACAAAACACTGGTAACCTCCTAGCAGGGAAATAGAGGAAGCTGCAGAAACAAAAGGAAAAAACAACAAGACTAATCAAGCAGAACTAGAGTTCCCAGAACTGCACAAAGTATAGCACAAAGCTCCTAGCCAGATCTCAAGCGGATTAACACTGATGTCCAGCAAGGACTGGGAGGCAGGTGCAGGGTAATAAAGGGTGACACAATCACCTGACCAACGACAAGCCCAGCACCAGGAGAAAAAGACCAGCAGCCACAACAAGATGGCGGATAGTCAAACTAAATAGATTCTAACACCAAATATCTGTCCATGTACTGTGGGAACCATGGTCAGAGGGGGCAAATCACCAGACATCTGCCGAGGAGACCGCCGTCCGCCCGAAGTGCATAACAGCTGGCGTCATCTCCACTTTCACACCAGGATGCTGATGGCTGAAAACACGGTAGCGCTGCTTTCTGCCTGGCGTCTTCTCAGGTGACCCGGCCTCTCCTCCGGGACTTACTCCTACCACCGATTCTTTTGTCTCCTGGCACTGCCTTTGTCATGATAATATAAATATGTCATATTCTGATTATACTTCTAGAAGGTTCCATAGCGTACAGACACACGCTGTGGGCTTTTCGACCCCCCCTCCCAGCTCCTCACTACACACTCTGTGTATTGTGATTCTAGGTTGCTAGCCCCCCATTGAGTAGTTTATGGCCCAAAGCTGGCTGAAGGCAGTTGGGAGAACATGTGCTCTATTGTTCTTGTAGAAACTTAATATGAGGGTATATCTTGACCCCAGTTGGTGTTAGGAGTAAGACCATTGCATATTTGGGATGTGCTTCGATCAAGCTCCCTACCCTGTAGTTTTCTAGACTCCAGCTTCAACAGAATCCAAGAAATAATACTCTGTGCGTCACCGTGTGAGGTTCCCTTTCTTAGTTATGTAATTCAGAAGTTTTGTAGCAAAATGTTCATTCTGAGAAAAGAGGAGTGCTTCCATAGCTCCACCCACTTCAGTGATATCACGACCATGGGGTATAAACTAGTGCCAGCTCATTTGGCAGGGGTCTTTGCCTGGGAAACCTAATTACAGAGGTTCCTGTAATGCACTGTGATGTGTCGCCCATCCCCCGAACGCATGGTCTGCCTGAAACGACAAGTATCTGTAAGTGTTTTTCTTCCTTTCATCCTTTTTATTTTGTAATTGTCTTGTACATATTTTCAATTGTCTCCCTTTGTCACATCTTTTATACCTTTTGTAAACACTGCCTACCTTTTTGGAGTAAAATATATAAAATTACTAGTTCCGTTTCTCCTTGCTCTATAACGTACTGTCACGTCCTCCGAAGGGAATTACGCTACTAAATTGGGTTGGCTTCGGACCCCTTATTAAGAAATTGAAGCTGGTGGCAGCGAAGTGTGTGTTGGGCTTGTGGGTAACACTGGCAGTGACGGAACGAGTTTTATGAGCTTATTGCCTGGCTGCGGCTGGGAGTAGTAATATTTCCCTCACTGCAGCTTGCCTAACAGCCAGTACACGTCCAGGCGGCCCATCCGGCGATTACTTATCCGAGGTGCAGTTCCCTGACTGACCTGAGGGTAAGGGGGGTGTCGGAGAGCTGCGAGTTCCAAATCGGAACTGGAAAGCGGGATATACATAAATCCCTGCAGCTGGTGACATATTGGTGGCAGAGGTGGGATAACTAAAATAAGCCCCCCTGCGACTGTGATTTCTGTAGTTTTCGTCACATTTGGTGGCAGTGGTGAGACCATAAACCGTATCCCCTGGGCCTCGTTTCATCACATTGGTGGCAGCGGTGGGATCATAAGCCGTATGCCCCGTGCCTCGTTCATCACAGTCTTATTCTTTTTGCGGAAGGTACTGATGGAGAGTCATTGGGATCAGAAGGTATGGGCGGCACAGGCTTTCTCCAGCCAGATAGGGGGCTGGGACTTGTAGTGCCATCTAGTCTGGTGTTATATGCATGTGCTGTCCAGCTGGAGTAATTAGTTCCCTCCTGTGGCTGATAGGAGTCTATGATCTTGTTGGCTCAAAACGCGTCAGAATCACGTCAAGAGACTTTAAGAAAAAGACCCTATCACAATGTACAGGCAGTCCGTGCACAAGGAGACGGGGATAAAATGTGCTAGCGGTGGCTAATTCCTTTTGTAATGACCCAATGATGAGGAACCAATCACAACAGACGATCAGTACACAAAAGTCCAGCTCGTTGGCTTGGAACGCGCAGCTTTTTCTTGGTGTTTCTCATACAGTGATTGAATATAGGGGAATTTTTCCCAATGTAACATCAGCCTGAACCCAATCAGAGTTTAGTACTGTATGATCACGTTTACTCGAAACGTGTCGAGGAACCAATCACAATGTAAAATCAATCAGTAAATGAGAAGATGCCAATAATAAGACGCCACTAACGCATTTCAAGCCAACGTGAGCGATCTGTGTACTGATCCCAGATTGTGATGTGTAAGATCCGTGTATGATAGGAGAGGAGTCGGATCGTTTTGGCTTGAAGCGCGCCGCTCCCTCATTTACATGACTCGGTATGGAGGAGCTGCTCACAATGTAAGGTCAGCCCTAATGCAGGCAGGACCACAAGGTCACTGTGGCTTAAAGCGCGTCGGCTTTCTGCTGTTGGCTCTCAGCCTATGGCCGGACGTCGGCACCTTCTATCATCACTTTAATAGTGACTGGAGTTTCCCTTTAAGAATTCCCGCCAGTGGAGGAGATCTAACCTTTCTCACAGCTGAGGCTTTGCTACAGATGTTTCCAGTCTGGTGACGTGTGTTCCGTACATTTGGGTCATATATCGGGGTATACAGCAGGAGACATATCCCAAATATACGCCGATCGCCCGTCAACGTGTCGTCCTGTGGCGCCGACTGCCGGGAGGGAACGTCTGAATATTCAGTGAGCTCAACAGTCTGATTGTCTGCAGCGTTAGCCGCTCGGTGCCGCTCACTGACTGTAATCAGATGTGGCGACATTACACAACATTGTATCAGACAGTATTGCACACAGGGGGAGGGGCTCACGCTCCGCAATCAGGAGACTCCGCCCACAGTGCAACCGCAAACCGCCAGACAAGACCTCGGCCCCTCGGAGCCTCCATTATGGGGTGTCTGAATTATTGCAAAAACGTATCGCACCAAAATAATTGGGGTCATCACATAAAAAGGGTCAGTGTGAACAGTGCGATGATTAAAGGGCAGCGCTGCATCTAACAGCAATGTATATATGGCAAGCAGCCATATAATGCACGGACCCCGAGTTACATCACGCCCTACACTCCAGTCACCTCCAGAGCTGCAGTCACTATTCTGCTGTTACATCGTGTCTTATCCTCTAGTCACCTCCAGAGCTGCGGTCACTATTCTGCTGTTACATTGTGTCTTATCCTCCAGTCACCTCCAGAGCTGCAGTCACTATTCTGCTGTTACATCACGTCCTATACTCCAGTCACCTCCAGAGCTGCAGTCACTATTCTGCTGTTACATCATGTCTTATCCTCCAGTCACCTCCAGAGCTGCAGTCACTATTCTGCTGTTACATCGTGTCTTATCCTCCAGAGCTGCACTCACTATTCTGCTGTTACATCATGTCTTATCCTCCAGTCACCTCCAGAGCTGTGGTCACTATTCTGCTGTTACATCATGTCTTATCCTCCAGTCACCTCCAGAGCTGCAGTCACTATTCTGCTGTTACATCATGTCTCATCCTCCCGTCACCTCCAGAGCTGCGGTCACTATTCTGCTGTTACATCATGTCTTATCCTCCAGTCACCTCCAGAGCTGCAGTCACTATTCTGCTGTTACATCATGTCTTATCCTCCAGTCACCTTCAGAACTGCACTCACTATTCTGCTGTTACATCGTGTCTTATCCTCCAGAGCTGCACTCACTATTCTGCTGTTACATCATGTCTTATCCTCCAGTCACCTCCAGAGCTGTGGTCACTATTCTGCTGTTACATCATGTCTTATCCTCCAGTCACCTCCAGAGCTGCGGTCACTATTCTGCTGTTACATCATGTCTTATCCTCCAGTCACCTCCAGAGCTGCGGTCACTATTCTGCTGTTACATCGTGTCTTATCCTCCAGTCACCTCCAGAGCTGCAGTCACTATTCTGCTGTTACATTGTGTCTTATCCTCCAGTCACCTCCAGAACTGCGGTCACTATTCTGCTGTTACAGCGTGTCTTATCCTCCAGTCACCTCCAGAGCTGCAGTCACTATTCTGCTGTTACATCGTGTCTTATCCTCCAGTCTCCTGTAGAGCTGCGATCACCATTCTGCTGTTACTTCGTATCTTGTTCTGGGCTCTGGTTACAGCCCCTACAGGACACATCTACTGTGTGCAGTGCATTATGTCTGTCAGTTCAGAGTGGCCATATTCCCAGTGACAGAAGAATTATGATTGCAGCTCTGGATGTGGAGTAGTTTCTCGCTGACCTGTAGGACGGTGCAGTGAGGTAGGAGGCTGCCGGTGTTCTGTTCTCGCCTCCTCATCTGCCTTTCTGCTTCTTCCTTGTAGATTCTGAGCACAGCATCAGCTCGGACACGGAGGTCCTGGCGGAGAGGACATCCTGCTCCTATGAGACCTGCCCGGATTTGGCTCCTTCTCGAGTCCCCGACCCCCAGCCATTATCAGTGTCTTCTATGGATGAGATCCAGGTGGAGCTGCAATGTGCCGACCTCTGGAAGAGGTTCCATGACATCGGGACAGAGATGATCATCACCAAAGCCGGCAGGTGAGCAGGACGCAGAAGAAGCAGACTTTAGTGTATATTTGTAAGAACTTCTGTGTGCTGTAAACTCTGCCTGACTACCTGCCACCCAGAGGTGAAACGTCCGGTCACTGGTGAAGAGGATGAAGAGCGATGCCTCTTCCTGATGGCCCAGGAGCCTAGTGTCCGGTCACTGGTGATCTAGTGAAATAATGCTGCTTCTTGATGACTCAGTGGTGTAATGTCCAGGCCTCGGTGATCTAGTATAATAACGCATCTCCATGTTGGTGGTGCTATTGTGATCCGGTGGTGTAGCATCCATGTCTTGTGATCTGGTGGTGTAGTACTGATGACTTGTGATCTAGTGGTGTAGTATCGATGACTTGTGATCTGGTTGTGTAGAATTGATGACTTGTGATCTGGTGGTATGGAACCCATGCCTTGTGATTCAGTGGTGTAGTGTCTATGACTTGTGATCGACTGGTGTAGTATCCATGACTTGTGATCCGGTGGTGTAGTATTGGTGACTTGTGATCTGGTGGTGTAGTGTCCATGACTTGTGATCTGGTGGTGTAGTGTCCATGACTTGTGATCTGGTGGTGTAGTGTCCATGACTTGTGATCCGGTGGTGTAGTATTGATGACTTGTGATCTGGCAGTGTAGTATTGATGACTTGTGATCTGGTGGTATGGAACCCATGCCTTGTGATTCAGTGGTATAGTATCCATGACTTGTGATCCGGTGGTGTAGTGTCCATAACTTGTGATTCGGTGGTGTAGTGTCTATGACTTGTGATCGAGTGGTGTAATATCGATGACATGGGATCTGGTGGTGTAGTATTCATGGCTTGTGACATGGTGTTGTAGTATCCATGTCTTGTGATCTGGTGATGTAGTAGTATCCATGCCTTGTGATCTGGTGATGTAGTAGTACCCATGCCTTGTGATCCGGTGGTGTAGTGTCCATGACTTGTGATTCGGTGGTGTAGTGTCTATGACTTGTGATCGAGTGGTGTAGTATCAATGACATGGGATCTGGTGGTGTAGTATTCATGGCTTGTGACATGATGTAGTAGTATCCATGCCTTGTGATCTGGTGATGTAGTAGTATCCATGCCTTGTGATCTGGTGGTATAGTATCCATGACCTGTGACCCAAAAGTGTAGTATCCATGACTTTGTCATCTGGTGGTACAGTATCTTTCACGAAGTGACTGTCCTGGTGTGACACGACCCGACGGTTGGTCGGTCACCAGACGGCAAAACACACAAGGGAACACCGGGGAAACTTTAAAAACGGTGGGTCCTGCAATAGGGAACGAGGGAAATGGACACCTCCTGCACTCACCGAAGTTTGTGCCCTGATCTCCTTATCGTCCCTATACGGGTTCTTTCACCCCGTCACCGAGCAGAATACCTTAAACCCTCACAAGCCCTGCGCTGGTCCCACCACAGCACTAATGAAACACAAAGGGAAGGAACAAACAACAAAGGGTAAAGGTAACAAAAACACCACACTTAGCTTTCTGCTGTAAAGCTCCACACAGCGGGATAAAGTCACCAGATCAGGGTAATATCTGAAGCACAACTGCACTCAGCAAGCTCCTTCTCCTGCTTGGTTTGTCTCCAGAAGGACCTGTATCACCAACAGTCAGCTGATGCATCAGGTGACCTTTTAAAGGATGGTGGGAGTGGTCACCACCTGCATCAGCAAACTCAGCAGCAATGTAATTACACCAGTGGCCACCGGGGGAAAAAACTGACATTAACCCCTGATGGCCTGAAAGGAAAAAACTTTTAATATGAAATGCAAAATCTGCCACAGATCCAAAAATGGATCGTGACAGTATCCATGCCTTGTGATCTGGTGGTGCAGTGTCCATGACTTGTGATATAGTGGTGTAGTATCCATGACATGTGACCCAAAAGTGTAGTATCCATGACTTGTGATCTGGTGGTGTAGTTTCCATGAATTGTAATCTTATTGTGTAGTATCAATGACTTGTGATCTGTTAGTGTAGTATCGATGACTTGTGATCCGGTGGTGTGGTATCCATGTCTTGTGATCTAGTGGTGTAAAATCCATGACTTGTGATCCGGTGGTGTGGTATCCATGTCTTGTGATCTGGTTGTATTGTATTCATGTCTTGTGATCTGGTTGTGTAGTATTGATGACTTGTGGTGTAGTATCCACAACTTGTGATCTGGTGGTGAAGTAGCCATGTCTTGAGATCTGGTGGTATGTTATCCATGTCTTGTGATCTGGGGATGTAATATCGATGACTTGTGATCTAGTGGTATGGTATCCATGTCTTGCGATCTGATGGTGCAGTTTCCATGAATTGTAATCTTATTTTGTAGTATCAATGACTTGTGATCTGTTTGTGTAGTATCGATGACGTGTGATCTAGTGGTGTAGTGTTATGAATGTGCTAGAGAGAGCAGAGGCTCCCTCTGGTGGTTACAGACAGTACTGAACCTTTCAGCGAGGAGTGGCAATCTGGAATCATGGACTGGTCTGATATAAGGGAGGTTTCCTCCCATGATGGTTGCCGGTGATCAATTGTTCTTGTCTCAATTGTGGTTCCGGATTCATTTGGAAGTTTGCTGGAGTCCTGTCTGCATCTCCTGCTTTCAGATAAGATATTTTTGCTTTTCTTTTTGTGCTTGCTTTTTGCATTGTTTTCTGCACTTTTGTGGAGGTCAGCCAGGTCCCCTCCTGGGGCCTGTGCTCCTCACAGTTTTTCTGCAGCCACTGTTATTTGCTCATTTGCTTTTTCCTGTTTTTTTCAGCAGCTACGGCTTGGTTTTTGTTCACACTGAGACCTGATTTGGTGGGTGGCGAGATCGTGTGATCTCAGTATTTTTGTAATCAGAATTGTTGGATTTTTGTAGGGTTTTCTGGGTTGCAGAAAGTAATCTCTCCTGTCCTATCCTATTTAGTCAGCTTGTGGCCCCAGTGTTTGCTCAGTCTATTTTCTGCCTATGTTTGTATTTTCATCTTGTCTAACCGCCATTATATGTTTGGGGGCTTCCTATGTTCTTTGGGGATCTGCTCCGGGGCAGATAGCTTTCATCTTTCTGCCTTTAGGTGTAGTTATCTCTCAGGCTGTGACGAGGCGTCTAGGATCAACGTAGGAACGCTCCACGGCTACCTCTAGTTGTGTCGTTAGTTTAGGAATCTGCAACCCATCAGTTACCAACATCTCAGGTGTTCGGCTGCCCGGCTGTTGTTCCTGTCCTCCTCAGCTAACGATGAAAATCGAGGGTGAAACCCAAAATTGCAGAAAAATGGAGACATCAAGGTGGCAGAGCTAGCCCTATTATTAAGAGGAAACTTAGCCAAAGGCAAAAAAGAGACCCAGTCATCTTGATCAGCAGACACAAAACATCTCAAATATGTCTCCAAGGTCTGGTTTGTTCTCTCGGTTTGTCC
Source organism: Oophaga sylvatica (assembly GCA_033576555.1). Taxonomy (NCBI): domain Eukaryota; kingdom Metazoa; phylum Chordata; class Amphibia; order Anura; family Dendrobatidae; genus Oophaga; species Oophaga sylvatica. The sequence goes on along the minus strand of JARQOD010000002.1, from coordinate 642,016,922 downwards.
ATTGGTCTGAGGATGAAAAGCAGATGAGCAAATAACAGTGGCTGCAGAAAAACTGTGAGGAGCACAGGCCCCAGGAGGGGACCTGGCTGACCTCCACAAAAGTGCAGAAAACAATGCAAAAAGCAAGCACAAAAAGAAAAGCAAAAAATATCTTATCTGAAAGCAGGAGATGCAGGCAAGACTCCAGCAAACTTCCAAATGAACCCGGAACCACAATTGAGACAAGAACAATTGATCACCGGTAACCATCATGGGAGGGAACCTCCCTTATATCAGTCCAGTCCGTGAACCCAGATTGCCACTCCTCGCTGAAAGGTTCAGTACTGTCTGTAACCACCAGAGGGAGCCTCTGCTCTCTCTAGCACATTCATAACAGTAATCACATGAAAAATTCACCAAAAATAACGGTAAACAAACCGGAATGCTATAAAAAAGGTAAATTTTATTGACACACAAAAAAGATAAAAAGTCACTAAAAGAAGCAAGTCAGAACCACAGAAAACCAGGGACACATGCCATAGACAACCAACGATAAGCAATGCAGTGATATAAATAGCTAATAAAAAGGTATATAGCCATGATCATAATAGCACAGATAGTTAGGGTCTATATGAAAGCAATAAGTGCAGCCTCCCGAAGAAGGATTGCGAAATGCGCGTCGGGGTAGCGGGGACGCCAGGACATCCACGTGTTATTTGCAGGTAGCTTTGTCGTTTATCCTATTTGGAATTTTTTCTATATATACTGGTCACTGGTGAGGTTTAGTGGCTTTTTGGGCATTGTGCAATCATAGTGGGTTATCCACAGGCTGCACTTATTGCTTTCATATAGACCCTAACTATCTGTGCTATTATGATCATGGCTATATACCTTTTTATTAGCTATTTATATCACTGCATTGCTTATCGTTGGTTGTCTATGGCATGTGTCCCTGGTTTTCTGTGGTTCTGACTTGCTTCTTTTTGTGACTTTTTATCTTTTTTGTGTGTCAATAAAATTTACCTTTTTTATAGCATTCCGGTTTGTTTACCGTTATTTTTGGTGAATTTTTCATGTGATTAATGATTTTGTATCAGGAATGCAATATCCCAGTGAGAGAAGGGATCATTTGATTATCTAGGACTATCTTGTGATTATAACATTCATAACAGTGTAGTATCGATGACTTGTGATCTAGTGGTGTAGTATCGATGACTTGTGATCCAGGGGTGTAGTGTCCATGCCTTGTGATCTGGTGGTGTAGTATCAATGTTTTGTGATCTGGTGGTATTGTATCCATGTCTTGTGATTTGGTTGTGTAGTGTTGATGACTTGTGATCCGGTGGTGTAGTATCCACAACTTGTGATCTAGTGGTGCAATATCCATGTCTTGTGATCTTGTGGTGTGTTATCCATGTCTTGTGATCTGGGGATGTAGTAGTGATGACTTGTGATCTGGTGGTATGGTATCCATGTCTTGTGATCTGGTTGTGTACTATTGATGACTTATGATCTGGCAGTGTAGTATTGTGATCTGTTGGTGTAGTGTCCATGACTTGTGATCCGGTGGTGTAGTATCCGTGTCTTGTGATCTCGTGGTATAGTAACCAAGACTTGTGATCTGGTGGTGTAGTATCCATACCTTGCGATCTGGAAGTGTAGTATCCATGACTTGTGATCTGGTGGTGTAGTATCCATGACTTGTGATCCGGTGGTGTAGTATTGATGACTTGTGATCTGCTGGTGTAATATCCATGTCTTGTGATCTTGTGGTATGTTATCCATGTCTTGTGATCTGGGGATGTAGTAGTGATGACTTGTGATCTGGTGGTATGGTATCCATGTCTTGTGATCTGGTTGTGTACTATTGACGACTTATGATCTGGCAGTGTAGTATTGTGATCTGTTGGTGTAGTGTCCATGACTTGTGATCCGGTGGTGTAGTATCCGTGTCTTGTGATCTGGTGGTGTAGTAACCATGACTTGTGATCTGGTGGTGTGTAGTAACCATGACTTGTGATCTGGTGGTGTAGTATCCATACCTTGTGATCTGGAAGTGTAGTATCCTTGACTTGTGATCCGGTGGTATAATATTGATGACTTGTGATCTGCTGGTGTAGAATTGATGACTTGTGATCTTGTGGTGTAGTATCCAAGACTTGTGATCTTGTAGTGTAGTGTCCATGACTTGTGATCTGGTGGTGTAGTAACCATGACTTGTGATCCGGTGGTGTAGCATCCATGACTTGTAACCTGGTGGTGTAGTATCCATGACTTGTGATCTGGTGGTGTGGTATCCATAACTTGTGATGTGGTAGTGTATCATCCATGACTTGTGATCCGGTGGTGTAGTATCCATGACTTGTGATCTGGTGGTGTAGTATCCATAACTTGTGATCCGGTGGTGTAGTATCCATGACTTGTGATCTGGTGGTGTAGTATCCATGACTTGTGATCTGGTGGTGTAGTATCCATAACTTGTGATCCGGTGGTGTAGTATCCATGACTTGTGATCTGGTGGTGTAGTATCCATGACTTATGATCCGGTGGTGTAGTATCCATGACTTGTGATCTGGTGGTGTAGTATCTATAACTTGTGATCCGGTGGTATAGTAACCATGACTTGTGATCTGGTGGTGTAGTATCCATGACTTGTGATCTGGTGGTGTAGTATCCATGACTTGTGACCTGGTGGTGTAGTGTCCATGACTTGTGATCTGGTGGTGTAGTGTCCATGACTTGTGATCCGGTGGTGTAGTATCCACAACTTGTGATCTAGTGGTGCAATATCCATGTCTTGTGATCTTGTGGTATGTTATCCATGTCTTGTGATCTGTGGATGTAGTAGTGATGACTTGTGATCTGGTGGTATGGTATCCATGTCTTGTGATCTGGTTGTGTACTATTGATGACTTATGATCTGGCAGTGTAGTATTGTGATCTGTTGGTGTAGTGTCCATGACTTGTGATCCGGTGGTGTAGTATCCGTGTCTTGTGATCTGGTGGTGTAGTAACCATGACTTGTGATCTGGTGGTGTAGTAACCATGACTTGTGATCTGGTGGTGTATCCATACCTTGTGATCTGGTGGTGTAGTATCCATGACTTGTGATCTGGTGGTGTAGTATCCATGACTTGTGATCCGGTGGTGTAGTATTGATGACTTGTGATCTGCTGGTGTAGAATTGATGACTTGTGATCTTGTGGTGTAGTATCCAAGACTTGTGATCTTGTAGTGTAGTGTCCATGACTTGTGATCCGGTGGTGTGGTATCCATAACTTGTGATGTGGTAGTGTATCATCCATGACTTGTGATCCGGTGGTGTGGTATCCATAACTTGTGATGTGGTAGTGTATCATCCATGACTTGTGATCCGGTGGTGTAGTGTCCATGACTTGTGATCTGGTGGTGTAGTAACCATGACTTGTGATCTGGTAGTGTAGTATCCATGACTTGTGATCTGGTGGTGTAGTATCCATGACTTGTGATCCGGTGGTGTAGTATCCATGACTTGTGACCTGGTGGTGTAGTATCCATGACTTGTGATCCGGTGGTGTAGAATCCATGTCTTATGATCCGGTGATGTATTGTCCATGACTTTCTGGCATGTGACAATGTTGTGATGTTCCACTATTTCCGGGTTCCCCAACTCCAGTCCTCAAGGCCCACCAACAGGTCATGTTTTCAGGATTTCCTTAGTATTGCCCACGTGATAATTGCATCACCTGTGAAAAGCACCTGTATGTATATACATTGCTAAATGCAGCTGCCAAAACTGTATATGGTGGACAGGTCAGGAAGGACGCAGGACTTGTAAGGCTCTGAGTTCAATTATCGCTGGTGGTGATGCACATCAGCTAAGCTCATCTCCAGGAGATCACTGGCCAGAAATTCTGGGGATTAGGAAAAATGAAACTTAGGCTAAATGCAGGAATTTAAATAAAAATGACCACAAATAGAAGCTCGGAGGATCCACCGTCTCAGTGGTCACAGTTCACATGACTTTTTCTGCCCTTTTGTGACATTATATGATTGGCGATAACATACAATGTGCACAGAATTCTACATTTAAACATTCAATAAAACAAATATTTTGAAATTACAATAAATAGATAATCTGACATCTGGAAGAAAATGGAGGAGGATGTTTTTTCTGGATTTGGGTATTTTATTAAAGCTGATCATGCGTATTATATCTATAGTCACCTGATGACATGCACAAGAGAGACTGAGTGCTACTGCATGCGCAGGTGTGGGACCTTCTGGCCGGTGTGGGACCTTCTGGGCCGGTGTGGGACCTTCTGGGCCGGTGTGGGACCTTCTGGGCCGGTGTGGGACCTTCTGCACGGGTGTGGGACCTTCTGGGCGGGTGTGGGACCTTCTGGGCGGGTGTGAGACCTTCTGGGCGGGTGTGGGACCTTCTGCGCGGGTGTGGGACCTTCTGCACGGGTGTGGGACCTTCTGGGAAGGTGTGGGACCTTCTGGGCCGGTGTGGGACCTTCTGCACGGGTGTGTGACCTTCTGGGCAGGTGTAGGACCTTCTGCGTGGGTGTGGGACCTTCTGGGCAGGCGTGGGACCTTCTGGGCAGGCGTGGGACCTTCTGGGCAGGTGTGGGACCTTCTGGGCAGGTGTGGGACCTTCTGGGCCGTGTGGGGACCTTCTGGGCATGTGTGGGACCTTCTGCGCGGGTGTGGGACCTTCTGCACGGGTGTGGGACCTTCTGGGCAGGTGTGGGACCTTCTGGGAAGGTGTGGGACCTTCTGGGCCGGTGTGGGACCTTCTGGGCAGGTGTGGGACCTTCTGGGTCGGTGTGGGACCTTCTGGGCAGGTGTGGGACCTTCTGCACAGGTGTGGGACCTTCTGGGCGGGTGTGGGACCTTCTGGGCAGGCGTGGGACCTTCTGCGCAGGTGTGGGACCTTCTCATGAGATGAAGTTTGCGAAGGTCCGGCGTGCCACTATGATTGGCTGTCATTTCTATAATCTTATAGCTTGTCATCATTGGTAATGCCTGTAGTGACATCACGATTTGTCAGTGATGTAAGAGTTATGACTGTGACATCACACGATGCTTTATAAACCACTGTACGAGGTTCTATGGTGTCAATGTCCCATCTGTCCCTGAAGAAGCTGTATCATAGCAGCGAAACTTGTCAGGGGATTGAGCTTCTGTGTTTTGTATAGCAGTTCAGGTCCTCAGATGTATATTTCTCAGTGTGACTGCAGCACATAATATGTGTGGGGACATAAAATGATATAATGAGATTGAGCGACTCTCTCCCAATCACTTCCTCTCATTTGCAGTAATATTAATAAGGACCTGACTTGCTCATGATATTAATAAAATACTTATCAGTTGTGTTAGATATTGAGAATAATAAATTACAGTTTATCTGTTTCTATTCTGTACAGAACCCAATGATAGGAAATGTGTAAGGTGGTAATTATAGCATTAGATTTACCTCCAACTGGGGCTATGTGTGTATAGTGTAGTGTCCATGATTTGTGATCGACTGGTGTAGTGTCCATGACTTGTGATCCACTGGTGTAGTGTCCATGACTTGTGATCCACTGGTGTAGTGTCCATGACTTGTGATCCACTGGTGTAGTGTCCATGACTTGTTATCCACTGTGTAGTGTTCATGACTTGTGATCCACTGGTGTAGTGTTCATGACTTGTGATCCACTGGTGTAGTGTTCATGAATTGTGATCCACTGGTGTAGTGTCCATTGTCAGGAATTTATTATTTTATCCCATCGCTGACCCCAATATGTCAGGGATTCACGAATTTCGTTTTGTTTTTGCCAACCAATTTGTCAGGGTATAACCCACAACTCTTTGTTTCCATTTTCCAGTTTCGGTTAGGAACTTGCAGCTCTCTGGCGCCCCCCCCTTAGGCTGGAGTCACACTGGCGACAGAATCGGACGACTGCAATACGATGAAATATCATATTGCAGTCTGCCCTATGTTGATCTATGGAGCAGCTCCCAGTATCAGATTTTTTGTGGTCCGTTTTAATCGTCCGAGTGCAATCGCAGCATGCTGCCACTGTCACCGATTGTGGGTCGACTATCGCCAATGCAAGTCTATGGGAGCGATGAAAAATCGGATTACAAACGGACCGCACGTGTGACTTGCGATTAAATCGCACCGGTGTCCTTTAGAAAAGCCGGCAATTCATCCCCGGCTATACTGTAAAATCACACTGACAGCTTTAATAAAGAATAGAAAGAATAGATATACACACATAGAATACATATATATATATATATTACATGTCATTGTGACATGTATATATATATATATTTATAGTTCCTAGACTTCTACATACTGTAATAGCCGCTAATTCAATTGCCGGCTTTTGTGAAATCAAAGAAGCCGACATGAAATGATACATTGTTTAGACACAGTTAACCATGTCATTTCATGTAGTTTGATATATGGTTTTAACTTACAATTACATAAGTGTATGTGTGCAAAATTTCAGACATGTAGGGGTTAATTAAAGGTGTAAATTCGTTGAAAAAAAATGCGTGGGCTCCCGCTGTATTTTCTCCACCAGACAGACAAAGCAAGCGAGTGGGGGCAGATAATAATAGCCTAGGGAGGGTACATTTTTTTTGTGCCCCCCCTGGCTACTAACATCTGCCCCCAGACACCCCAGAAAGGGCAAATCTCTAATTAGATTTGCCCTTTCTGGCACTTTGCCCGTCTATTCCCATTGCCCTGTAGCGGTGGCGAATGGGTTAATAAGGGGTTAAAGGCACCTTGCAATTGAAAGGTGACTGTAAGCCAGGTTAATAATTGAGAGCTGTCAATTATACAACTATCAATTATTAATCCTATTGTATGAGCCCACACATTTTTTTTCAACGAATTTACACCTTTAATTAACCCCTACATGTCTGAAATTTTGCACACATACACTTATGTAATTGTAAGTTCAAACCATATATCAAAATACAGGAAATGACATGGTTAACTGTGTGGAAACAATGTGTCATTTCATGTCGGCTTCTGTGATTTCACAAAAGCCGGTAATTGAATTAGCGGCTATTACAGTATGTAGAAGTCTAGGAACTATAAATATATATATATACATGTCACAATTACATGTATATATATATATATATATATTGTGTGTGTTCTATGTGTATATATCTATTCTTTCTTTTGTGATTTAAATACTATTCTTTTGGATTCATTTATGTCAGTTTTGCAAGCCTGTGAGAAATTCTCGCAAGTCGGATGAAAATCGGATGTTACAAGCTACACACACATGCGACTAAATCGCATCTTTGAAGGAAAATCGGATGCCAGGCGGATGTGTGATGTTTTCATTTTGTTCCGATAATCGACCAACTAAAACGGTCCGATTTTTTGTAGTTGTGTCTGACCCCGGCCTTACCCTCAGGTCAGTCGGGGAACTGCACCTAGGTTAAGTAGTCGCCGGAAAAGCTGCCTAGTCACATCCTGGCTATCGGGCACTCTGTAGTGAGAGCGGTATGTATATCACCAGTCTCAGGCAGGAAATACACACATAAACCTCCGATCCGTCACTGTCAGGGATTCCCAATACCACCAGGGACACTTTGCTGCCACCAGTTCCTCATTTGATACTAAAGACTATATCGGGTCAGGAACCCACCACCAGTAGTGTAATTTGGCACGGAGGACGTGTCTGTTCGATCATAGAGCCACAAGAACGAACTAGTAAATTTATAAGTTTACTCCAGAAAAAGATAGGCAGTGTTTACAAAAATACAAAGATATTACAAAGGGAGACAAAATACAGTATGTACAGAAGGTTACAAATAAAAAGGGATTCAAATATGAAACTTACTCTATCTCAGTCACAGATATGAGGTGTTGATAAAGGGGAGGAGAATCTTCCCATGACAAAAGGGTCCTTCAGCACAATCAGTGTAGCTGATTCTCCATGCATCTGAAAACTTCCCAAATGAGCGTCTCAGCTTTATGCTTTTCTCTTGCTGACCTCACTAGGTGGGCAGATCTAGGGGATGTACGCCCCTTTTTTAAATGTTATTAAAACTTCCACTTGCCATATGTCTGGCTGGGGGCTCATAGAGTGATGGCAGGGGATATAATTTTTACTTAAGAATTTATCTTTCATTTAAGACCAAACATGACATCTCTGTGTTGTACTGGAGGGCAGAAACCCTTTCCTCGGTGACTCTAGAACTCGCAAAATGCTGTTGGACGTAGCTTTAATTATACCGATTCTGAAAATATATGTTTCCTGCCTCTAGGACTATTGTGTTTTTATCAAATTTGAGTTTGAATAGACAAGAGTTTAAATCCATGGTGGGAAGAACTGCTAGTCAGGGCCATAAAAGGACCGTGTGTTGAAGGGAAGGGGGGAGGGATAGTGTCTCACAGAACAGAGAAAGGGAGGGGGAAAGCAGTGGGGGGGGATAGTTTGTGAAACATGTCATTCACAAACCAAGGACATGCAACAGAGCGTCCTGGATGGGTGTTTCGGTTATTTAGGCAAAACTCATATTTTCCTGACACTCATGACCTGTGATCCACTGGTGGTGTCCATAACTTATGATCCAGTGGTTTAGTGTCCATGACTTGTGATCCATGGGTGTAATATCCAAAACATGTGATTTGGTGATATTGTATTAATGACTTGTGACCCACTAATGTTTTGTCTTTTACTATGGATCTAGTGTTTTATATCCATAACATATGACACGGTGGTAAATTGTTCATGGCTTGTGATCCAGTAGGGTGGTTTTTATGATCTATAATTGGTGATCTACTGATTTTGTTTCCATGATTGCAGACCCACTGGTGTCATTTCCAGGTAATCTGATGATCAGGAGCAGATCAGGCCTGGGTGTGACAATGACAGTCTTTATAGACATCAGCCCCCCCTTCTGTGGACCATTGTTGGTATGGTCCACAGACGACGTGTAGCCCTGGAAGGAGGACAGGCTCATTCTATACGTCACCACAGACCTGGTTTTGCCTGAACAGTCTCATAAATTGGGCTTCGTAGCACCTGGTCATAATGTAGGCATTTCAGGGAAATTCTGGGACAATTTTTCATTCTTGGGGCTTAAATGTCCCACATTTTGCAATGTAAATGTCGGTAGATATGATAGAAGCTGCAGATACTTCCTAGCTCAGATCTGAGGAGACTTGGAGTCTTCCTGGAGAGCCGAGAAGGCGGCGAGGAAGATGTCAGACATCTTGTCATGTGTTTTCTTTACTGAACATGAAGACTGAAGTCTCCGCGTGTTTACGAGGAGGTGAAATCTGGGAGGAATTTTCCCTTAATTTTGGATTTGCTATTAATAGCCGTGAAGATGAAATAGAAACTCAATTACTCACAAGGGAGCGCTGCTCTGAGGACAAATCCCAATAAACTGCAGCAGGAATGTTCCCTACGAAAGGGAAGGAGGAATAAGCAGCCGTGTCGTCACTGCAAAAGTGATATTACATAAAATGCTACAAAGCCGCCCCCTCGTCTGTCCGCTCTCAGCAAGCTGATTTCTCCTGTCAGCCCTCTGCTAAAAAGATCCCGGATCACAGACGGTGAATGCACGCTCCTTGGTCAATAACACACGCATGACCAGTTATCACCTAGATTTAAGACAAGAATCCCAACTGATCATATCTCTACCAACCATAGCCCTACTGATCTGATCCCTGCCAATCAGATCCCAGACCGATCAGACCCCTACTGATCTGATCCCTGCCAATCAGATCCCAGACTGATCAGACCCCTACTGATCTGATCCCTGCCAATCAGATCCCAGACTGATCAGACCCCTACTGATCAGACCCCTACTGATCTGATCCCTGCCAATCAGATCCCAGACTGATCAGACCCCTACTGATCAGACCCCTACTGATCTGATCCCTGCCAATCAGATCCCAGAGTGATCAGACCCCTACTGATCTGATCCCTACCAATCAGATCCCATACTGATCTAACCCCTACTGATCTGATCCCTGCCAATCAGATCCCAGACTGATCAGACCCCTACTGATCTGATCCCTGCCAATCAGATCCCAGACTGATCAGACCTCTACTGATCTGATCCCTGCCAATCAGACCCCTACTGATCTGATCCCTGCCAATCAGATCCCAGACTGATCAGAACCCTACTGATCTGATCCCTGCCAATCAGATCCCATACTGATGAGACCCCTACTGAACAGTAAACCCTAATAATCGGACTCCTACTGATCAGATCCCTACCAATCAGACCCCCAGTGTTAAGACCCTTACCAATCAGATGCATGCCAAGCAGATCCCTTCTGAACATATCTGTGCCAATCAAGCCCCAGTTTATCAGAACCCTAATGATTGGATCCCTACCAACAAGACTGCTACCGATTAAACCCCAACTAATCAAATTCCTACTATTCTCCTGCTGATCAGACCCCAACCAATCAGGTCCTTACTGATCAGGTCCTTACTGATCAGATTTTTAGTCACCTATCCTGACTCCAGCGCCGGGTTTTGCTCCCTCTGTGCTATGGAAACCCATCAAGAACCTGTGAAATGATCATTCTGTCTTTGAAGGCCGGCGTAGGCTGCTATGCACCGCATGAGTATTTAGGTAGTATAGCATTCTGCTACCATGTGTTCATCAAGGGGATATCTCCTATCAATAACGTGGTCTCCAAAGTGTGTAAAGTACATATATCAGGTACTCAACCTCCCTGCAGTGGCTTAACTACAGTCCAAAGGTGCAAATTTGTTGGTCAGCTGTATGGGCCCTTGTAGCATTCTACATCCTATAAAGACATATATGTGTTGTCCCCCCATAATGTAATAATGTCCCACATCCAGTACTAATGTCACTCATCCTGGGTCCCTTACAACTATAATGTCCTCCAACCTGGGCCCCTTCCAGTAATACAATCCTCCATCCTGCAGTCCTTCCAGTAAAAATGTTCCTCATCCTCGACCCCTTCCAGTAATAATGTCCAACATCCTGAACACCTTCCTGTTATAATATTCCCATTCTAAAGCCCCTTACTATAATAATGTCCCTATTCTGGCCCTTCCTGGTATAATGGCCAACATCTTGGGCCCCTTCATGCTAAAATATCTGCGATACTGAGCCCCTTCCTGTAATAAAGTCCCTATCCTGGCTCTTCCTGGTATAATGTCCTCCATTCTGGCCCCTTCCAGTAATATATGTCCCCCTTCCTGGTATAATGCCCCCCACCCTAGCCCCTTCCAGTAATAATGTCTTCCATCTTGGTGTAATGTCCCCATCCTGGGCCCCTTCCTGGTATAATCTCCCCTCATCTCTCCAGGTGAGCCCATAACACAGATCCCTAGTGATCACACCCCACTAACCACACGCTAAAGCCCGCCATACACAGTGGATGCCGATCATTTGGCCGGCAGCCATCTCTGTCAGCTCTCGCATACACAGGAGTGTACACAGCCACCGACTGATGTGACTGTAGGTGGCCTATTTGCGGAAGATCAATACAATCGGCAATCCAAAACCGAGCATGTAGGATTAATATTTTTGCAGACAACATTACACTGTTGGACGAACCCATGGATATCGATACTTTACTGATTAGACCCCGACCATTCAGACCCCTAACGATCAGATTCTTACTGATCAGACCCTCATTGATTAGACTCCTATCGATCAGACCCCAACTGATCATTTCTACCAGACAGACCCTTCCTACCAGATCCTGCTGCTTATTTCCCGACCATTCAGACCCCTAACGATCAGATTCCTACTGATCAGACCCTCATTGATTTGATCCCCAACGATCAGACCTCTTACGATCACACGCCTGCCATTCAGACCTTCATCAATGAAATCTCTACTGATCAGACTCCTCTGGATCAGACTTTGAATAACGTCAGTCATGGAGACTGGCCCCCAGAGCTTCATTCACAGTTCTGCTAGCTGCCACTTGGAGTGAATGGAGCTGAGCTCCGGGTGACTTTTCAGCAGCTGCAGCATTTTCCTCGGTGTAAACCCAATATCTTGAAGAATGCGGCACAGCAGGGAGTTTCTGCACGGACAGGGATCCAGCAAGAGGCAGCTGGCAGATGTGAGGTCCTGCGGCCTGAGAGGAAAGCGGAGACTTACAACTCTCTTTATTTTACTTTTTCCTTGCGGTTGCTGAAGTTGTAGGGTGATCTGAAAGGGATCCCCAATAGTAAACTGCAGGGAGGTGATAATCTGCACGTCTGGAAGAAAACACCAATTAGTTCAAACTTTAGTCCCGGCTGCCAATCCAGAGCGCTCAGGTCAAAGATCACGGTGAAGCCAGAAAATAAAGGGCTGTTTGTGTAACCACATTAACCTTCCCTGGATATGACCTGTGTATCCCCAGATCAGACCTGGAGGCTCTTCAAGGTCCCCTGGAGGGAGGCATGGTGAAAGTGCCAGCCCCCTGGATTCAGCCACGACCATTTAGGAGAATTTTCCATGGACCAACCAGCAAAAATTAAAAGAAGCTTCTGGAAATCTGCAGTTTGTCCGTGGCGGATCGGTTTGGTGCACATGGAATATATGGAAATATTTATAATGTGTGAAAATGAGAGGAACAACTCCTCCTCTGACAGCAGCCATGTTTTACTGACAGTCTGGGCAGAGGTCCATGAAGAGTCTGAGGAACCCCAACATCATGTCTCGGTATGTTTAAATCACAGGTGATCACCACTACTTTCCACAACCACAAGGATTTCTGTCTCTGTCTGATCCGTATGGATAACGTTCAAGATTGGGGTCTCAAAATGTCTCAGTAAGGGTACGGAGAGGAGAGGGAGTATCAGAAGGGTGGAAAAAAGTCGGAAACCCACCAACGTCTGGTACTAGGGTAAAGTGCCCTATCGGGATGTCATTGGGATTTGAGGCCACCAATAAAGTCAATTATTTTCAAGCTTTTTCTTCTACTGAACTGCAGAATTAACCTCCCAGATTTCATGAGGAGAATGAAGGTATTGGAGAACCTGTTCCAATGAATCCCCGTCATCATCTTTGTAGGTGTTCCAGCAATGGTGATGACCAGGACTAAGGAGGTCAAAATTCACAGCTCCCCAAATATTGGCGAGGAAAACCCAGCGTCCCTGTAATTTTCACAGATCACTATGTAGAGTAAGAGAGAAAATTGTATGAACTCGGGGGATGTCCAACACTTTGAGGGGACAAGTATCTAAATGGAGGACTCGTACTGCCCCTGGGTCTTGTGTTCTTGGGACTCAGGCCAAGTTATTAAAGGGGCTTTCCTACAGACAAACTACATTTTAATTAGTACATAATAAAAAGCTCCACAATGTGATGTGTTCACAAATGTTCTTGTGCTGAGATAATCGTATAAATGTTTCCCCGCTATGTATTGTGCTACTTGCTGTGTCCGACCATGTAAAGCTGCTCCAGGTGCTTTGTGGTGGAGAAATCCACTGTTCTCAGCCCCAATTGATCACATTTTCAGAGTTAAGAGTCCAAGATAAACTGATGGTGAGTCCGCAGATAAGCTGACACATCGCTCCACATTTGCTATTGGAGTCATTTTTTTCATAGTTTGATGCTGAAAAATTCTGGTCAATTTTTTTTTTCTCATCTCAAAAGCGGCATGGCTAAAATTTCAAATGTGTTATTGGTGGGTGACATTTTTTATGTCACAAATTAATGGTCTAAAGAGGGTAAAGTCGATGTAAATGAGGGAAAGGTTTGCAGCTTCCAGGAAGATCGGCCAAATCTATCACCCAGCAGACCCGATCACTGACCCTACAGACCCTTAATCTGCTCCATGGTTCCCTGTCCTCAGCACTAACCTCCTGGATATTTCTTGTAGGCGAATGTTCCCAGCAATGAGAGTGAAGATCTCGGGGTTGGATCCCCATCAGCAATATTACATAGCAATGGACATTGTGCCTGTGGACAACAAAAGATACAGGTGAGGTCATGCTCCACATAGACAGCGACTGTGGACACCTTTAGGGACATTTTTACTTAAAGGCATGCATGTTTGGCTAAAAATCATAATTTTTGCTTCAACAGTTTAATCTAAACATTTTGGAACATTTGTCTTCTACAACCCAATCTCCATGTATGAAAATATTTGTCAGACTGCAGAATGAGTTCTCAGTGGCTCTGTCAGTGAGCTCACTTTGTCCTCAAGTCTGGAGCCTGAGGACAAAATATCTCTTCTAAGCTCCTCTCAGCTGACTTATGACTACATGATACGAGCTATGGGGGTTGAAGTATGTCTGTGCCCAGGTAGGAAGCCCAGAGCTACCACCTAAGATACCAGTGTAATACATTTCTCACATCAAGTTTCGGCCCTGGTACAGATTTTGCATTGGGGCCAGAAGCTTCCATTTATATCACTGTTCTTTCCTGTCTTTCTATGTTAAGTCTTTCCGCCTCTCTCCTCCAGGCAGTTCTGTCTTCTTCCAGACTTCTTTGTCTTCTCCATAATCCCCCATCCTCCTTCTGTCACTTGTCCTCCTCTAGGCCCTTCTTTCCCCCAAATTTCTCCTTCTACTATAGAGTCCTCTTTTCCCTGCCGGCCTCTGTCCCCTCCTGACACTTCTGACTCCTTTCTACGCCACTCAAAGCTCCATGCTTCCTGCAGACACTTCTGCCCCAACCTGACTGACTTGTCCTCTCCAGACACTCCCTGTTCCCTCTAAAATCCTTTGTCCCCTACTGACGTCACTGTGTCCCTTAAAGCTACCCTGTCCCCTCTAGATCCCTCTGTCCCCTCTAGATCCCTCTGTCCCCTCTAGATCCCTCTGTTCCCTTCAGAATCCTCTGTTCATTTCAAGACTCCTTTGTTCCCTCCTGATCCCTCTGTCCCCTTCCAGATCGCTGTGCCCTCCTCCAGGCCCCTCTGACCCTTCTACACTCCTCTGTCTCCTCCTGACACTTCTGTCTCCTCTGTCCCTCTTCTCTGCCCCTCAGAGCTCACCAGTCTCCTCTAGATCCTTTGTCCCCTCTAGATCATCTGTCCTTTCTAGAATCTTCTGTCCTTTCCCTGAACCCTCTATCCCTGCTGTCTCCTTTGTCTCCACCATACTCACTTGACTTCTCCATATCTCGGTCTCCTCCAGACTCATCAGTCCCCTCCAAACTCCTCTGTCCCTCCCTGACTTCTCTGTGCCCCTCCAGACTCCCTGGTCTTCTCCAGACTCTTCTGTCCCCTCCAGACTTCCTCTCCTTGAAGACCCCACTGTCCCTCTCTGCACTCTCCATTACCTGTTTCCTCCAGTCTTCTCCAGAGTCAGATGATTCGGCCTCGGGCTGATGTTAGAGCTCCCCAGAAAATTAACATATATTGATTACAGCCATGATTCCACATTCTAGTGTGTGTCACAGTGAAAGTCCAGGCGGTGACATCTCGCCCTACTACCCTGCTAGCAACCATCCATATCCACTGTTCACACCCTATTATTCAGATGTGGCCTGAACCCCCCTGTATATTCTAATAGACATGCAGCGTCATGGGGTCCGTCCTGTCTTCTTCTCTTTCAGATATGTTTATCACAGCTCCAAATGGATGGTGGCTGGGAACGCCGACTCCCCGGTTCCTCCACGTGTTTACATCCATCCTGACTCCTTGGCCTCCGGGGACACCTGGATGAGGCAGGTTGTCAGCTTCGACAAGCTCAAACTCACCAACAATGAGCTGGACGATCAAGGACATGTAAGTTCTGCCTGATCCTGAGACTTTCTCAATGAATGCGGTCATACCTCCTATGCACAGGACGAATATTATCACAAGTGCATGTCGCATAGTCATTAGGTGGGAGAGGCAGCGGAGTCCACTGAATTTCATGTCTTCGTAGCTAACTGCATTGGATACCACACTGCATGCCTCTTAATGCTCCATTGGTCTGTGTTTGGATACAGGGAATAATACCATGACTCCCGTGTATGTGGTTACAGATAATCCTGCACTCCATGCACAAGTATCAGCCCCGCGTTCATGTCATTCGGAAAGACTTCAGTAGCGAGTTGTCTCCAACCAAGTCGATTCCTGCAGGAGAAGGAGTGAAGACTTTCAACTTTCCCGAGACTGTCTTCACCACTGTGACGGCCTATCAGAACCAGCAGGTGAGCCCTCTGGCCGATTGTTGGGGCTCATCACAGCAATGTGCTGCAGATTGTGCTGCAGAGTCATTGATTTCATTCAGGACTATTAGTAATATTATCTCTAGTATTCGGTGAGTCATGGCTTTTGTTGTGTTCCAGATTACAAGGCTGAAGATTGACAGGAACCCTTTGCCAAAGGATTCCGGGACTCAGGAAGAAACCGGTATGTCAGAGAATTAGTGTGCAGGCCAAAGCTGAGATTTCTTGGCTTCGGATCTTTCCTGGGATCATTTAGCAAACACATTTTCTTGTTAAAAATAAAAAGTAAAACGATATTTTTATGTTGATTTGGTTGAAGATTGTCATGAGAGGAACGTCTGTATGGACTCAGATCAAACACAAAGACATATCCATTCATCAAACCTCGCCCTTCTCCTCACCCCTGTGCAACCACAAAATCTGAGGCGAATGGTCAATGAGCCACCGCTTATCTCCAACTCTCTGGAAAGTTAATAAAAGAATCAGTTGCTAAAGTTTTTAAACCCAGATGAAAACTAAATCTAAACCAAGGATTTTTTTTTTTTCATTTTTTTAATCATTTCTATTTCTGAGAGATGATTCTTGTATTTCCTCCATATAATTTCTTCAGACCTTTAGTATAACTAAACTATATAAAGATTGTACTAAACATCTGTTACTGATAACTGGCACTTCAGAGAAACCATAGACCTCCACTGTAGACCAGTCCATCCGCGTAAGCCATAGACCTGCCTTGTACTCTAGTCCATCCATGTTAAGTTTGTCCCTCCAATGTAGACCTGTCCATCCATGTCATCTACAGACCTTTTCATTGACTGTCTTTACAGATCAATCCAGCCTTTAAGATTTCTAGAGTAGAAAATTCCAGATATGTAAGCCATAGACCTCCATGTAGACCAGTCCATCAATGTATAACTTGTAGACCAGCCCAACTATGTGGTCATAGACCTCCCTTATCAACTAGTCAATTAGTCCTTCTATGTGAACCATAGACCTCCATGTAAACCTGTTCATGTAACTCAGTTGTAGACCAGTCCATATAAACATAAATCTCCCTTGTAGATCAGTCCATCCATGTAAACCTTGCAGAACAGTCCATCTATATTGTCATAGACCTCCCTTGTTGACTTGTCCCCTATGTAACCCATAGACTGGTCCATCCATGTAAACCATATAACTCCATTATAGACCAGTATATACAAATCATAGGTCTCCACAGTAGACCAGTTCATCTATGTAAACCATAGATCTCCATTGTAGACTAGTTCATTCATAATAGCTATAGAACTTCTTCTATGTAGACCAATCCGTTCCTGTAAACAAAAGACTGTCTTCATAGAACAGTCCATCCATAAAGACCTATCTTGTATACAATTCCAGGAATGTAAGCCGTATATAACCCTTGTAGACTAGACCATCCATGGAAATCATATACAATATCGTTCTTGCAGACCAATCCATTCATGTAAACTGTAGACATTCCAACCAGTTTATCCATATAAACCATAGACTTCCTTTGTAGACCAGTTCATCCACATAAACCTTTGACCTCTATCTTAGACTAGTTCATCTATGTAAGGCATAGACCCCCACTGTAAACAGCTTCATCCATGTAAGCCATAAACCTTCATCATAGGCCAGTCCATTCATGTAAACCTTAGACCTCCCTTTTAGACTGGTCCGTAAATGTGAGCCATAGATCTCCATTGTAGACCAGTCCATCCATATAAGTCATAGACCTCATTGTAGATCAGTTCATCCAGATAAACCGTAGACCACTCTTGTAGACTGGTCCATACATGTAATCCGTAGATCTCCATTGTAGACCAGTTCGTCCATGTAAACCATAGACCTTCAATGTAAACCTGTCCATCCATGTAAACTATAGACCTCTCGTGTAGACTGGTCCATATATGTAAGCCATGGACCTCCATTGTAGACCGGTCCATCCACGTAAGCCATAGACATCCACTGTAGACCAGTTCATCTATCTAAGCCATAGATATCCATTGTAGACCAGTCCATCCATGTAAGCCATAGACCTTCATTGTAAACAAGTCCATCCATGTAAACCCTAGATCTCTCTTGTAGATAAGTCCATACATCTAAGCCATAGACCTCTATTCTAGACACATAAGCCATAGACCTCCACTGTAAACCAGTCCATCCATATAAACCTAAACCCTAAACCTCCATTGTAGACCAGTTCATCCACATAAACCCTAGATCTCCATTGTGGACTAGTTCATCTATGTTAGCCATAGACCTTCATTGTAGACTGGTACATCCATGTAAGCCATAGATCTCCACTGTAAACCGGTTCATCCATTTAATCAATAGATATGCATTGCAGACCAGACCATCCATGTAAACCCTAGACCTCTCTCGCAGACTGGTCCATGCATGTAAACCCTAGACCTCTTTTGTAGACTGGTCCATGAATGTAAGCCATATTCCTCCATTGTAGACCAGTTCATTCATATAAACCCAAATCTCCATTATAGACTGGTTCATCCATGTAAGCCATAGACCTCCATTTTAGACCACTCCATCCATATAAGTGCAAGATCTCTCTTGTATTCTGGTCCATTTATGTAAGCCGAAGACCCCCATTAAAGACCAATCCATCCATATAAATCATAGATCTCCTCTGTAGACCAGTCCATCAATATGAACCCTACACCTCCTTTGTAGAGCAGTCCATCCATATAAACCCTAGACCTCCTTTGTAGGTTATTCCATACACATAAACCCTAGACCTCCTTTGTAGATCAGTCCATCCACATAAACCCTAGACCTCCTTTGTAGACCAATCCATCCATAATAAACCCTAGACCTCCTTTGTAGACCAATCCATCCATATAAACCCTAGACCTCTTTTGTAGACCAATACATCCATATAAACCATAGACCTCTTTTGTAGACCAGTCCATCCATATAAACCCTAGACCTCCTTTGTAGACCAATCCATCCATATAAACCCTAGACCTCCTTTGTAGACCAGTTCATCCACATAAACCCTAGATCTCCATTGTGGACTAGTTCATCTATGTTAGCCATAGACCTTCATTGTAGATTGGTCCATTCATGTAAGCTATAGATCTCCACTGTAAACCGATCCATCCATTTAATCAATAGACATGCATTGTAGACCAGTCCATCCATGCAAACCTTAGACCTCTCTTGCAGACTGGTCCATGCATGTAAACCATAGATCTCTTTTGTAGACTGGTCCATGCATGTAAGCCATAGTCCTCCATTGTAGACCAGTTCATTCATGTGAATCCAAAATCTCCATTGTAGACTGGTTCATCCATGTAAGCCATAGACCTCCATTTTAGACCACGCCATCCATATAAGTGCAAGATCTCTCTTGTGTTATGGTTCATTTATGTAAGTTGCAGACCCCCATTAAAGACCATTCCATCCATATAAATCATAGATCTCCTCTGTAGACCAGTCCATCAATATGAACCCTAAACCTCCTTTGTAGAGCAGTCCATCCATATAAACCCTAGACTTCTTTTGTAGACCAATCCATCCATATAAACCCTAGACTCTTTTGTAGACCAATCCATCCATATAAACCCCTAGACCTCTTTTGTAGACCAATCCATCCATAATAAACCCTACAGCTCCTTTGTAGACCAATCCATCCATAATTAACCCTTCTATATCAGACCATCCATGTAATACATTTCTTGTGTCAGAGACTTTGATAATCTTCTGCCTCACGTCTGTCTGGTTATTGCTGAGATATTGCTGCTTGTGATATTAGTCTTCATCATCGGAGCCTGGGACCTCATATATTAGTCCTCTTATAAGTCATTATGGAGACCTCAGCTTTACACATCCCAGGTTTTACGTTGGCTCCATTGTGAGCAGAGCAGGTTAAAAATAGTTAAAACCAGAGCTTGTCATGTTAGATTTCTCCTTCTTCCTGGAGATGGGATCCAGAGTATGTGGCGCAGGACCGGCAGTCTATAAAATCCCACTTTAATTGCCTGCAGCGCTCTGAAAATAACTCAAAGTATCTGCAGTAGAAGAGTGGTCTGGCCTGTAAATACTCCGCACAATAAAGCAGATTACTGGGAGGGTTATACTGATAAATCTGGAAGGTTGGGATTTGCCTGAGATGTTGGGCAGCGCTGTAATACATGTCTTAATAACAGGGGATTAGGAGGTATGGCCAGGCCGTAACAGATGGCTAATTTCTATTGATACTCAACATAGACATGAATGGCGGCTATAAAGTCCAGGAATCATTCTCAGGTTGTCACAATGAGATGTAACAAAGACTTTATTTTTTAACACCTTTTCCTATAATCACATGTTTTTCTGTATTGTCTGGAGATGGATGAGGGGCTGCTATACAAAAGCCAGGGTCTTAAAGGAAATCTCCACTTTTACAACAGTTGATCCCTTCATAAACGGCAGTGTGACTTTGTAAATACTTTGTCTGATTTCAGACTACTTGTGTTTTGTGTCCAAGGTGAGGCCATTTTAGAGACCTCTTATTACTGGATTTATGGTTAATTATGAAGCCATTGCGTCCACTGACCGTGAGATATCTCCAGTGCTCTGTGTTGGTCTTCCGTCATCCCAATGTCGTGCTCCTGAGTTCTTGGAGTGTGACTTCCTCTATTTTTTTGTTGACTTTTTCTTGTCTCATAATATATCCAGAATGGGATTAAGTTTCATTCTGGTCATTTGTCCTCTAAGAGGCCGTTTTGGATGTAATTTGGTCAAGACTTCATCAGATGAGATTTTGCTTTCGGTCTACTCTAATCTCCAAAATCAACTTTTAGTTCTTTATTTCCTCCATCCTGTTTTGTGCCTAATAAATTTGCTAAGTAATCATCATGTATCTCCTTGCAAGTGAACATCGTCTAGTTCCTCTCAAGAAACCTTCTCCTTACCTAAGTCTTATATGATTCTGACCCATCTCCTTGCAACAAACCTTCTTACCTCCATGTAACCTTAATTTACCCTTGTCTTAGGTGATCTTGATCAATCTTCTATGTGAGCTTCACCTTAATCTACCACTAAGTGACCTTCCATATATCATACAGGAGTGGCCTTCATCTAGTTCTTCTATAGTGACCTCCATATCTTATTCTTAAGCAATGTTCAACTAAAGGTACTACCACACTTAGCGATCTGGTTAGCGATCTCAATAACGACGCAAGCTAATGAGATCGTTGGTGTGATCTCTTTTAGGTCGCTAGTAGCTGCCAAACAGGAGATCTCATTAACAACTCATCAGCGGTCAGCGATCTCTTTAACGACTTTGGCGGTCGTTAGGATGTCATTAGCATGTACTGAGCGCTTCTGATTCATAGGAATTTCCAGCATCGCTCCTGCTCTCTGCGTCCTGCTAGCCTGCTTTGCAACTTCTGCGATCCTCTCTGTGACCAAAAGAGAACTTACAGATATTGCGATCCACTCCGTGACGCTAAACAACATATGCGTCACAAACGAGGTCGCTCGTTGTTCGCAAAAGGTGCCAAACACAGCGATATAGGCTCACCAGCGGGACCCAACGATCAAAAAACGGTCCAGAACGCTAGTGAGCGATCAGCGTCATCACAGCAGGGGCCACATCGTTGCTACATGCCACACACAACGAGGTCGCTAACGAGATCGCAAAATAGTGACGTTTTAGTGATCTCGTTTGCGATCTCGTTTGCGATCTCGTTTAGTGTGGCATACCCTTAACTCTTCACATGAGACCTTCTCCTTATCCGAAACTCAAGTGACCCTCAATGTACTGTACTTGAGTGACCTTCACCGTGCCTTAATCCCAAGCGACCTTTGATTTACTCTACTCGAATGACCTTCATCTAGTTCCTCACAAGTAAACCTCACCTCTCCTGCTCTTAAGTGATCTTTATCTGTCTCCCCACAAGGAACCTACAATGTACCTTACGTCAGTGACCTTCATCTAACTTCAGGCATGTGGCCTTCACCTTATCATAATATTAAGTCACCTTTCATTTCGCTTCTTTATCATTTCGTCTTGGTCTTTCCTTGAGAGCTTTACAATATTGACTGGAAAATGTCCGTACGTTGTCATGTATCTGCTAACTTTACTAGCTGTTTTGCTATTCTTCCTTCTTTTACGCTTTTTTTCTATTAACACTCTTAACCTGACCCACTGACCTTCATCTTCCTCTTCAGCCCCTAATCCTACCAAACATTTAGTTGCAAGTTTATAAAGACACATTGACCCAATTCTTCTATGTTGTATGTAGATCCACAGTAACATTGTCCCATGACCCACAAACCTGGTACTGTCCTGCAGATGTTTACATGTCCTACGCTTGACTTTCTACGAATCTCCATCCTAATGAAGGAATATGAATGAAGTCAGATAAAGTCCAGGAGGATCATAAAATACCCATATTTCTTCATACTCCCAGTCATCTTCCACAAAGCTCTTCAGACGTGTGAGGAGACCTGACTTTGGGTTGACCACAGAACAACCATATCTTTTCCAACTTGGTCTCACATCTGTGGCCAAATTGGAAAACTTTCTGACAGCTGATGTACTTGCGCCCTGATTTTTTTGCTTGATTCTTGGAGCAATCTCACTGGGTTTGGCCAACCTTATGTGTCATTGCTCAACTTGTGGCTTTCGTCAACTACTTCAAGATGTTGCTGGTTCTTCTTCTGACTTTCCATTATCTGATTTACCTCTCGAATACTCATCTGTCCATCACCTATGACACATAACTGGATCATGGCGATATCAGTCATCTTCCCTAAGACATCTCTTACCGTCTTCTGCTCCACTCTGGTGACGTAGCTGACACAGCGCAGACCATGTGGATCCCATTATCCAGATATGCAAAACATCTTGTTCCATTTTCCATACAATACAACAGTTTGATTTATTGCTCGATATTAAAAATGTGGAGCGCTAAGACAAGGGAAAGAAAGATGAAAAGATACATCAAATTTTTCATACCTATTAAAAGTACAAAACTCTCTTTAAATGGATCCAAATGTAGCGCGATCCAAGGAGCAGACCCTCAAATAGCCTTGCTTTGGTTTTCATTTGTGTTCGACACAAAGGCACGTATGTAAGGTCGGTCCTGCTCCAGCGTCTGGCACAAGAGCCGTTCAAGCCACTTATCGTCACATTTTCACAAAGCCAACTCTGACAGCGCAGAAGCGGAACCAAGTCCTTGTGCACAGTTCTTCTATGTTATAATTCACATATCAAAGAGCTCAAAGAACACCACAATAGTCATGGTCATATCCTAGGAGATGGCATGCTTCATCCTAAAAAGTGGTTTCCTCTCACATATTGTAGCAGAAGACATGGAGTCAGCTTGTGGAGAAACTTTATGTAGAGGGTTGACCCATTAATATTGGTTCCCAGATCCCCCTTCATTTACGGTGCATAGCTTCCTCAATGACCATCCACCTATTGGGTTTTTTTACTCTTCGTTGGCTTGTTACATCCCAATTATTGTCTTGAGGTTCTGAGCCCTCGGATCTTTCTGAGGACCATGTAATTGATCTGTTACATGGCTCCTAATTTCAGCTTCTTCATCAGAGGTCTGAATCTGGACAAATAGGATTTATAAGGAAATGGAGTCCAAGGTATGAAACGTTCCTGAAAGGATGAACAGTGCCAGAAAGGTGCTCACACGGAGCTCAACGTTTCCTACTTCAACTTAATGGCTTCATCAGGGGAACATCTGAATCCCGTATTTATGGGATGGAGACATGAATGCACTTCAAAACAGTGTGAACGGGCCTTTGTGGAGTTATCCAGGTTATCACAAGATAGTTGCTACATAAGGGCAAAATTGTGGTTCCTGACTAAAGGTGAAGCCCACACTTTACATACTTCATGACGTGAGATACTTACCATATTTTTCAGACTATAAGACGCACTTTTTTCCCCCAAAATTTTTGAGGAAAACGGGGGTGCGTCTTATAGTCGGAATGTACGGTACTTACACTTAGCGTGGTGGCAGCAGGAGTCGGACGATTCTTCTGGTGGTCATGGTCCGACGCTGCAGGGCGATGATGGTGCAGCTGGTGCGGTGCTGATTGATGGTGCGGGGGGTTCCGGCAACATTTTCTGAAAACCCGGAGCCCCGACCCTCTATTGCCTCGATGCTGTGGACTCCTGAGGCGGCGCATTCACAGATTGAGATCTCAGCTCCGAGATCTCGTCTCTCGACATCTTGGGACAAGATTTAGTTGCCGAGATCTCAGTCTGCGCCTGGGGAATCAATCTGGCCTCAGGGAAAATGGCCGCTGGAGGTGGCCATTTTCCTGGAGGCCACAGCATCGAGGCAATAGAAGTGTGGGGCTCCGGGCTTTCACAAAATGTCGCCAGAGCCCCCCACACCACCGAGCACTGTCGAAACTGCCACACCAGCTACACCACGCTGGGTTGGGAGCGAGATTATCACCCTGCAGCGTCGGACCACCAGAAGAATCGCCTGACTCCTGCTGCCACCAGCGCTGACAATCCCCCCAGGTAAACCGAACTCAGGACTGTAAGACAGACCCCCTTTTGACGCATTATTTTCCCCCATTTTCCTTCTAAAATTTTGGGGTGCGTCTTATGGTCCAGTGCGTCTTATAGTCCGAAAAATACAGTAGATGAGTTAAGTTGGCCGTATGCTTTAGAATTAAGGACCGAGAGCTTGTTTTCCAACAGCTATACCTCCTGACACCTCCATCTACTATATAATCGTCTAATTCTGTCTGTCTGTAACGGAAATCCCGTGTCCCGGTCGGACGC
This sequence comes from Oophaga sylvatica, assembly GCA_033576555.1. Classification (NCBI taxonomy): domain Eukaryota; kingdom Metazoa; phylum Chordata; class Amphibia; order Anura; family Dendrobatidae; genus Oophaga; species Oophaga sylvatica. The sequence continues at coordinate 641,992,066 of JARQOD010000002.1, read as the reverse complement.
GACCAATCAGAGACAGGCGCAGTCCGGCCGCGAATTGGCGCAGGATTTGCACCACGCACGCCACCGCTATCATTGGGAGATCAGCAGCGCAAGCCGCTGATCTCCCAACGGTAGCCGCGGGTCATCTCTAGCCGCATGGAGGTCAGCGGCGACACAGCCGGGAGATGACCGGCGCCAGCAGCGGAAGTACCCTGACCGGCGGCCTCCACGTAAACCCCAGCAGCAGCCTCCACGTACACGCCACCAGCAGTAGCCTCTATATACCCCACCAGCAGTAGCCTCTATATACCCCAGCAGCAGCAGCCTCCACATATACCCCAGCAGCAGCAGCCTCCACATATACCCCAGCAGCAGCCTCCACATATACCCCAGCAGCAGCATCCTCCACATATACTCCAGCAGCAGCCTCTATATACACCCCAGCAGCCTTTATATACTCCACCAGCAGCAGCCTCCACATATATCCCAGCAGCAGCAGCCTCTATATACCCCAGCAGCAGCCTCTATATACACCAAAGCAGCCTCTATATACCCCACCAGCAGCAGCCTCCACATATACCCCAGCAGCAGCCTCTATATACCCCAGCAGCAGCCTCTATATACCACACCAGCAGCAGCCTCTATATACCCAGCAGCAGCCTCCACATATACCGCAGCAGCAGCCTCCACATATACCCCAAAGTTATGTTTCGGTAGCTGAGGAGTGCAGGTAAAAAAGGCAATACACCAGAGCAGTTGGAATCTATGAGATTGCAGTACCCTGACTAACCACCACAACTAGAGGCAGCCGTGGAGCGTTCCTACGTTGGTCCTAGACGCCTCGTCACAGCCTGAGAAACTAACTACACCTAAAGATAGAAATAGGAAAGCTATCTGCCCCGGAGCAGAACCCCAAAGATAATAGAAAGCCCCCAAACAAGTAATGGCGGTTAGACAAGAAGAAATACTGACACAGAAAGAAAATAGTATGAGCAAACGCTGGGGCCCAAACTAACTAAGTAGAAAAGGATAGGAAGGGTACTTACTGCAATCCAAGAAAACCCTGAAAAGCACCAACTCTACTAATTTCAAAATCACCTGAGATCACACGACCTCTACCACCTAAATTAGTTCTCTGGTGTAACAAAATCAAAACAGCAGCCACTGAAAAAACTGGAAAAAGCAAAAGTACAAACATCAGTGGCTGAACTAAACTGAGAGGGCAAAAGCCCCCGAAGGGGACCCAGAAGGCCCCCAAAGAAGTGCAGGACAAAATGCAAAAATATAGTACAAAAACAAAAAGAAGAAAATGTCTTATCTGTTAGCAGGAGATGCAGACACGACACAGCAGGCTACAAGGGAAACAGGAATGAAGGATTCAGACCAGAACAATTGATCACCGGCAACCCTGATGGGAAGGTGACTCCCTTATATAAGACCAGTCAGTAACACCTGATTCCCAGTCCTCACAATCTTCACTGAACAGACCAGTACCGCTTGTAACCACCAGAGGGAGTCTCTGCTCAGAACTCATCTCAAACCCATTCACAACAGTACCCCCCTCTTGAGGAGGGGTCACCGAACCCTCATTTGAGCAACCAGGTCGGTCAGGATGAGTTCTATGATACGCACGGATGAGTCTCCTAGCATGGATGTCCGAAGCAAACACCCAAGAATTGTCTTCCTGACCATAACCTCTCCACTTAACCAAATACTGGAGTTTCCGTCTAGAAAAACGAGAATCTAATATTTTCTCAACCACATACTCCAGATTGCCCTCAACCAAAACAGGGTCAGGAGGCACAGCAGCAGGAACCACTGGCTCAACAAACCTCTTCAACAAGGACTTGTGGAACACGTTATGGATCTTAAATGTCCCTGGAAGAAGCAAACGAAAAGAAACAGGATTAAGAATCTCAATGATCTTATAAGGTCCAATGAACCTAGGCTTAAATTTAGGAGATGCTACTCTCATAGGAATATTCTTTGAGGACAACCAGACCAAGTCCCCCACTTTAAACCGAGGACCATCAGTCCTATGCCGGTTAGCAAACCGCTGGGCCTTCTCCTGAGAGAGGGACAACCTCTCCACTACCTGGTCCCAAATCTGCTGCATACGCTCAACAACAGAGTCAACACCTGGACAGACAGAAGCCTCCGTCTGTCCTGAAGAAAATCGAGGGTGAAACCCAGAATTACAGAAAA
>JARQOD010000002.1:641961522-641989782 GCA_033576555.1 Oophaga sylvatica | reverse complement strand
CAAAAATAATAATTTTTTACATAAAATTGTTTTCATTCTATAAAAGCGCCAAAACATAAAAACAATGATATAAATGAGGTATCGCCGTAATCGTACTGACCCGAAGAATAAGACCGCTTTATCAATTTTACCACACGCGGAACGGTACAAATGCCTCCCCCAAAAGAAATTCATGAATTGCTGATTTTTGTTCATTCTAACCTCCCAAAAATCGAAATAAAAAGCGATCAAAAAATGTCACATGCTCAAAAATGGTACCAATAAAAACGTCACCTCGTCCCGCAAAAAATAAGACCTCACATGACTCTGTGGGCCAAAATATGCAAAAATTATAGCTCTCAAAATGTGGTGATGCAAAAAACTATTTTTTGCAATAAAAAGCGTCTTTTAGCGTGACAGCTGACAATCACAAAAACCCGCTATAAATAGTAAATCAAACCCCCCTTTATCACCCCCTTAGTTAGGGAAAAATAATAAAATTAAAAAAATGTATTTATTTCCATTTTCCCGTTAGGGTTAGGGTTGCGGCTAAAGTTAGGGTTAGGGTTGGCGCTAACATTAGGATTAGGATTAGGGTTGGGATTTACGTTAGGGTGGTTTGGGTTAGGTAATTTGTGAGTTGGGACTATAGGGTTAGGGCTTGTGTTGGGTAGGGTTGATTAGATTGGGGGGTTTCCGCTGTTTAGGCACATCAGGGGCTCTCCAAATGTGACATGGCTCATGATCTCAATTCCAGCCAATTCTGCGTTGAAAAGTCAAACGTGCTCCTTCACTTCTGACTATGCCATGCGCCCAAACAGTAGTTTACTCCCACATATTGGGTATCAGCGTACTCTGGACCACAAGATTATTGTGCAATTTGTCCAATTTCTACTGTTACCCTTGGGAAAATAAAAAACTGGGGGCGACAAAATCATTTTTGTAAAAAAAAAATGATTTTTTTGTTTTTACGGCTGTATGTTATAAAACTTCTGTGAAGCACTTGGAGCTTCATAGGCTCACCACACTTCTAGATAGGTTCCTTGTGGGGTCTATTTTCCAAAATGGGGTCACTTGTGGGGGGTTTCCACTGTTTAGGAGCATCAGGGGCTCTCCAAATGCGACATGACGCCCCCAGACCATTCCATCAAAGTCTGCAATCCAAAACGTCACTACTTCCCTTCCAAGCCCCGACGTGCGCCCATACAGTAGTTTACTCCCACATATTGGGTATCAGCATACTCAGGACAAATTGGACAACAACTTTTGGGGTCCAATTTCTCCTGTTACCTTGTGAAAATAAAATATTGGGGGCGAAAAAATCATTTTTGTAAAAAAAAAAAGGATTTTTTATTTTACGGCTGTACGTTATAAACTTCTGTGAAGCACTTTGGGGTTCAAAGTGCTCACCACACATCTAGATAAGTTCCTTGTGGGGTCTATTTTCCAAAACGGGTCACTTGTGGGGGGTTTCCACTGTTTAGATTCATCAGGGGCTCTCCAAATGCGACATGACTCCCCCAGACCATTCCATCAAAGTCTGCAATCCAAAACGTCACTACTTCCCTTCCGAGCCCCGACGTGCGCCCATACAGTAGTTTACTCTCACATATTGGGTATCAGCATACTCGGGACAAATTGGACAACAACTTTTGGGGTCCAATTTCTCCTGTTACCATTGTGAAAATAAAATATTGGGGGCGAAAAAATCATTTTTGTAAAAAAAAAAAGGATTTTTTATTTTACGGCTGTACGTTATAAACTTCTGTGAAGCACTTCGGGGTTCAAAGTGCTCACCACACATCTAGATAAGTTCCTTGGGGGTCTATTTTCCAAAATGGGGTCACTTGTGGGGGGTTTCCACTGTTTAGATTCATCAGGGGCTCTCCAAATGCGACATGACTCCCCAGACCATTCCTCAAAGTCTGCAATCCAAAACGTCACTACTTCCCTTCCGAGCCCCGACGTGCGCCCATATAGTAGTTTACTCCCACATATTGGGTATCAGCGTACTCAGGACAAATTGGACAACAACTTTTGGGTCCAATTTCTCCTGTTACCCTTGTGAAAATAAAATATTGAGGGCGAAAAAATCATTTTTGTAAAAAAAAAAAAAGGATCTTTTATTTTACGGCTGTACGTTATAAACTTCTGTGAAGCACTTTGGGGTTCAAAGTGCTCACCACACATCTAGATAAGTTCCTTGAGGGGTCTAGTTTCCAAAATGGTGTCATTTGTGGGGGGTTTCCACTGTTTAGGCATATCAGGAGCTCTCCAAACACGACATGGCATCCAGCCAATTCTGCGTTGAAAAAGTCAAACGTCGCTCCTTCCCTTCCAAACTCTGCCATGCACCCAAACAGTGGTTTACCCCCACATATGGGGTATCAGCGCACTCAGGACAAATTGCACAATAACTTTGGAGTCTTGTTACCCTTGGGAAAATAAAAATTGGGGTGAAAAATCAATTTTGTGGAAAAAATATGATTTTTTAATTTTACGGCTCTACGTTATAAACTTGTGTGAAGCACTTGGGGGTTCAAATTGCTCACCAAAGATCTAGATAAGTTCCTTAGGGGGTCTAGTTTCCGAAATGGGGGCACTTGTGGGGGGTTTCCACTGTTTAGGCACAGCAGGGGCTCTCCAAATGCAACATGGCGTCCAATCTCAATTCCAGCCAATTGTGGTTGGAAAAAGTCAAATGGTGGTCCTTCCATTCCGAGCTCTGCCATGCGCCCAAACAGTGGTTCCCCCCCACATATGGGTATCAGCGTACTCAGGACAAATTTTGTGGTCCAATTTCTCCTGTTACCCTTGGGAAAATAAAAAATTAGTGACTAAGAGATAATTTTTGTGGGAAAAAAATAGGATTTTTTATTTTCATGCTAGATAAGTTCCTTAGGGGGTCTAGCTTCCAAAATGGGGTCACTTGTGGGGGGTTTCCACTGTTTAGGCTCATCTGGGGCACTACAAATGGAACATGACCCCCATCAATGTTTGCATTCCAAAACGTTACTGCTTCCTTTCCAAGCCCTGCCGTGCGCCCAAACAGTTTCCCCCCCCCCACATATGGGGTATCAGCGTACTCAGGACAAATTGGAAAACAACTTTTGGGGTCCAATTTCCTTGGGAAAAATCAAAAATTTGGGACTAAAAAATAATTTTTGTGGAAAATTGTTTTTTTTTTTTTTTCACACCCAGGCATTATAAACTTTTGTGAAACACTTTGGGTTCAAAGTGCTCACAACAGATCTAGATAAGTTCCTTAGGGGGTCTAGTTTCCAAAATGGTGTCACTTGTGGGGGTTTCCACTGTTTAGGCGTATCAGGGGCTCTCCAAACACGACATGGCGTCCAATCTCAATTCCAGCCAATTTTAGTTTGAAAAAGTCAAACGGCACTCCTTCCCTTACGAGCTCTGCCGTGTGCCCAAACAGTGGTTTTCCCCCACATATGGGGTATTGGCGTACTCAGGAGAAATTGCACAACAACTTTATCTGTCCATTTTCTCCTTTTACCCTTGTGAAAATAAAAAAAAGTTTGTAAAAGATCATTTTTGTGGCTAAAAAGTTAAATATTAATTTTTTCCATCCACGTTGCTTCAGCTCCTGTGAAGCACCTGAAGGGTTAATAAACTTCTTGAATGTAGTTTTGAGTACCTTGAGGGTGCAGTTTTTATAATGGTGTCACTTTTGGGTATTTTCTGCCATATAGACCCGTCAAAGTGACTTCAAATGTGAGGTGGTCCCTAAAAAAATGGCTTTGTAAATTTTGTTGTAAAAATGAGAAATCGCTGGTCAACTTTTAACCCTTCTAATTTCCTAACAAAGAAAAATTTTGGTTCCAAAATTGTGCTGATGTAAAGTAGACATGTGGGAAATGTTATTTCTTAACTATTTTTGACATATTTCTCTGTTTTAAGGGAAAAAAAATTCAAAGTTTGAAAATTGCAAAATTTTTAAAATTTTTGCCATATTTGCGTTTTTTTTCAAAAATAAACGCAAGTTATATCGAAGAAATTTTACCACTAACATGAAGTACAATATGTCACGAGAAAACAATCTCAGAATCACGAAGATCCGTTGAAGCGTTCCAGAGTTATAACCTCATAAAGAGACAGTGGTCAGAATTGTAAAAATTGGCCCGGTCATTAACGTGCAAACCACCCTTGGGGGTGAAGGGGTTAAGGATATCCAGCCATTGGATCCCTCCAATTCTCTTTCTGAGTCCCTTAAAATCTGCCTTTCTGAAATCTAACCTTGACGTCTGAGTCTTCACAGGTCTTCCTCCTCTTGTTATCCAAAATTCTAAAATAGCATGGTCACTACCTCTTAGAGTCCCAGCCACTCTTACCTCCTCCACCATTTCCTCCCTGTTTATGAGGATTAGATCCAAGGTAGCAGATCCTCTTGTTTTCTCCCCTACCTTTTGGAAGATAAAGTTGTCAGCAAGAGAGGATAAGAATTTCCTTGACCTGTTAATTTTGCCTGAGAGAGATTCCCAACAAATGTCTGGATAGTTGAAATCTCCCATGACCACTATGTCATATTTTTTGGAGAACTTGGCCATTTGATGCATAAAGAGTTCATCCATATCTTCAGCTTGCACAGGCGGCCTGTAGTAAATGCCTACAATGGTGTCCTTTCCATTGTTCTGTCCTTGTATTCTTACCCAAACAGTTTCCACAGAACTCCCAGTCTCTGAAGCATCAATCTCTGTGCAGATATACGCTTTTCTAACATACAATGCAACACCTCCTCCTCGTTTATCAAGTCTGTTTCTTGCAAATAAGTTGTATCCTTCTAGCCTTGTATTCCAATCATGTGTATCGTCCCACCAAGTCTCAGTGATTCCAATGACATCATATTTCTTCTCCTGCGTTAGTAGCTCCAGTTCTCCTTGTTTGTTGCCCATGCTTTGTGCATTCGTATAGAAACACTTTAGTTTGTGATTGGTTTCTCTTTCTTCAATATTTTTATTATGTAAATTTTTTTGTCTTTGTTCTTCCCCTTCACTTCTAATAGCAGAAATCTCAATAGTATTTGTCAGGTGTATGGCTTTTGCTGGCGTTTTGCTTCCCTTCCCACATTGTTCTAGTTTAAAGCTCTCCTGATGAGTGTAGCAAGGCGACTTCCAAATACATGTTTTTCCAGTCTTCGTAAGGTGCACCCCATCTCTAGCAAGTAGTCCATCGTATAGGTAATTCACTCCGTGATCCAGAAATCCAAATCCTTGCTGACGGCACCATCGACGTAGCCAGTTGTTCACCTGCAGAATCTTCTTCCACTTCCTTGTTCCATGGACATCCACTGGAAGGATGGAGGAGAAGACCACCTGCGCTCCCAGTTCTTTCACTTTCTTACCTAAGTTTTCACAGTCACTGCAGATGGTTTCCAGGTCACTTCTTGCGGTGTCATTTGTCCCCACATGTATTAGCAGGAATGGGTAGTCATCTGTAGGTCTGAAGAGTCCTGATATCCTGTCAGACACATCTTTAATTTTTGCACCTGGAAGACAGCACATTTCTCTTGAGGTTATATCCGGTCTGCAGATAGCAGCCTCTGTTCCTCTCAACAGGGAATCGCCCATGACAACAACTCTCCGTTTCTTCTTCACAACAGTTTTCTTTCTTCATTCAGGAGGACTCTGAGGGCGTACAAGGTAATTGATTGTGGGCAAAGTCTTATCTTGATGTATATCTTCATCGTTCTCCTGTGTAAGAGCCTGGTCAAAATCCAGTGTTCCTTGAGCTCGCGGAGACTCTTCACTTATCCCAGAAGGCACTGGGAATATGCAAATTCTCTCCTCGGGACTCCTCCCCTGGTTTACTGATGTCCTCCTTTCAGCTGCAACAGCCAAAATCCAGTGTTCCTTGAATATAAAGTAGCCCCCTCATATAGTATAATGCAGCCCCCTTCATAGAAAACAAAGCAGCTCCCTCATAGAATATAATGCACCCCCTCATAGAATATAATGTAACCCCCTCACAGAATATAGTGCAGCCCCCCATAGAATATAATGTAGCCCCCTCATAGGGTATAACACAGCCAACCTCATATAGTATAATGCAGCCCCCCACAGAATATAATGTAGCCCCCTCAGAGTATAATGCAACCCCCTCATAAGGTATAATGCGGCCCCCCATAGAATATAATTTAGCCCCCTCATAGGGTATAATTCAGCCCCCTCATAGGGTATAATGCAGCCCCCCATAGAATATAATGTAGCCCATTCATAGGGTATAATGCAGCCCCCCACATATAGTTTAATCCCCCATCGTGGTATATGCCCGACCTCCTGGTATATGACCTGCATCCTGGTATCTGCTCCCCCATCCTGGTATATGCCTCCCATCCTGGTATATGCTCCCCCATCCTGGTATATACTCCCCTATCCTGGTATATGCCCCCCCATCCTGGTAGATGCCCCCATCCTGGTATATGCCCCCCATCCTGGTATATGCTCCCCATCCTGGTATATGCCCCTCATTCTGGTATTTGCCCCCCATCCTGGTATATGCTCCCCATACTGGTATATGCCCCCCATTCTAGTATATGCTCCCCCATCCTGGTTTATGCCCCCCATCCTGGTATATGCTCCACATCCTGGTATATGCCCCTCATTCTGGTATATGCCCCTCATTCTGTTATACGTCCCCATCCTGGTTTATGCCTCCCATCCTGGTAGATGCCCCTTCTCCTGGTATATGCCCCCTATCCTGGTATATGCCCCCCCATCCTGGTAGATGCCCCCCTCCTGGTATATGCTCCTGATCATGGTATATGTTCTCATTCTGTTATACATCCCACATCCTGGTATATGTTACCCCATCCTGTTTTATGTCCCCCATCCTGGTATATGCCCCCCATCCTGGTATATGCCCCCCATCCTGGTATATGCTCCACATCCTGGTATATGCCCCTCATTCTGGTATATGCCCCTCATTCTGTTATACGTCCCCATCCTGGTTTATGCCTCCCATCCTGGTAGATGCCCCTTCTCCTGGTATATGCCCCCTATCCTGGTATATGCCCCCCCATCCTGGTAGATGCCCCCCTCCTGGTATATGCTCCTGATCATGGTATATGCCCCTCATTCTGTTATATGAGTCGCACTTAGTACCAGGGCAATGGGGTACTCGGAGCCGAGCCCATGGAAATCTATGGGAGTTGTCACTGGTAGCGGTGGCTCGGTCCGTGGCCCTGGGCGCTCATCCAATGGGGAATATTTACAGGGGATATTTAGGATAGGTAGTTCGTGACGCCACCTGTGGTATCTGGTTAATTGAACCAGCGCTGTTATAAGGACTTTCACAGGGGATGTTATGGGGGCAGCTGGGTGGTAGTCTCCCACAGGTGAGACGGGTCCCTGGAAGTCTATGGTGATGATGATGCAGGGTATAGATAATAATTCAGTCACACACGAAATAGCTTCTTTTCATACCTTTTACTGGTAGATGGTTCACGTAGATCCCGGGGAGCTGGTCGGGGTGGAGAATGCACATTCGGGTAACCGCTGAGCAGGTTAGAGGCCTCCTTTACTCCAAATGTAGGTGAGTCCAACTTGCCTGAAGCGAAGTTAACTCTGAATCTCCAGCTTTCTCAATAGCTATAATGCCCGGCCAACGTTGTGGTGGAAACTTCTAAGTGGTGAAAACTAAGTCTATATTTGCTGATCAGGCTAGACTCCTGTTTTCCTGTCTCCGGTTACGTATTGACACTTAGGGCTGCTCTCTGCGACCTGTAGTCCAGATGCCTCCGGTGTTCTTGTTACTAAGCTTGAAACTGTAGCAACGCTTCGGACCCCGGTGTCCGGCAATTTAGTGCAGGCAATCCAATACCTAAAGCACTTCTCTATCTTCTCCACTGTGCCCTTCGCCCTGCTTCTGCTTTTTGCATAAGCACTTGTAGCTTTCGATGGAAATAGTCAGCTTTCTTCCGAGCTCGCTGAGCAGCTCTCAGTTTCCTCCTTGTTTCAGCTTCTACTGAGGTACTGATTAAGGGTAGCTCTGACTAGGCTAGGATGATGCACTTCACCCGTACTAGCCTCCACTTCTTTGTCAGGTGAGCTACGCTAGCTCTGCGAGGATTCAGTCCTCTCTCCTCTCCAAGTCCAGACTCAACTGGCACTGAACTGCACTGTCTGAAGACAGGAAACTATCTGATCTGCACTGTCCTGAGACAGGAAGCTTGACTCAGCTCTGCTACGTGTCACTACCTCCTATACCCCTAGTGGGTGTGTCTGAAAGTGTGAGTGAAGTGCATGAATAGCAAGCTTTTGCGAATACCTTCCTGTGCATTCTCCTGGATTTTATGTGTGCCTGCGTAGCTGGGCTACACATCCCCCCTTGGTAAAACACAGCACTCCCGGGCTGTAAAAGACAAAAAGAACATTTTGTTTTGCATTAACATAACATTTTAACTCTTCCCATCCGGAGGTACGAATTCTTTAACGTTACAATTTGTACAATAGGAAAAATACAAAAGTATCAAAAGTATCAAAATATCAAACGTGTTCATATATACAAGATACTTGTGGAGGACCCGCACCAAAAAAACCTCCCACGTGGGTCCTGGGTGGGCTGCAGGACTTCTGACTGCAGACCTCACTCTAGGCCACACCATACGGGTTTTTCTTCAGAGGTAGATAGTAATGGTTTCATGTCAAACCAAGATAATGCACCGAAGCGCAACTATTTACAAGACAAGTTCTTGGGCTGGCACAGTCCACAGCCACGCAGTCCCTTGGCATGGTTAAAACACATTTCAAACTTTATACAATTTTTCAGATGCAATAAACCCTATCTGGGTCTTGCTAACTAGTCTACTAGGACTACTCCTGATAGCGAATAGGTAGTTTACCTTTAGTGATACGTTCTGACCTACGTGGGGTAGCGTCAGGTATAGTATTATCTAACCTTTCTGTTCTGCGTAACGGCAAACTACAGACACGACTCCACCTCTCTAGGGACCTGGCAAGCATGCTAGCAACTGGAGGAGGCGGTACTGCTTCACCAGCTTCACCAGAGGACTCCACTTCTTGTGGTGCTGCTTCTTGCGGGTCTGCTGCTTGGGGTTCTGATGGTTGAGGGTCTGCCGGAACAGGTTCTTCTGGAACTGGCTCAACTGGCACAATTGGTATGACCGTGTTGTAGAGACTCCTCTTGCGGTTGATAAAACTGCAGCACAGGAATAATTACAGCATCTCCCAATCTGGGCCAATCCGCAGGTAAAGCTCCCAAATCCGTGTGTATGACCGCTTCAGCACTCTCTTCTTGATGGACAACAGGGTTTTCTTCACGGAGCTTTAATGGGCCAGGACACAACTTTAAATGATCTCTGGACACCGTTGCCGTCGTTTTTTCCTCCATCCTTACTAATGGTACAGACCTTTCTGTTATCAAAATTGGAATTTTGCACGACATATGGCTCCTGTTCCCACTGATCATCCAACTTGTGTGTTCTTCTTTTCCTTTTGAGCACCATTTCTCCAGGCATAAAAGGCTTAGCGGGAGCATTTTTGTTATAGTTCTTCTCTTGCTTTTCTCTTACTTTGTTGAGACTGTCTTCCACACAGGCTTGTACTCTCTTGTACTGTTCCTGTCGAGTTGTGTCCCAATCTTCAACACTGTCATCAGCCTCTGGTTCTACCACTCCCAGCTCCAAATCCATTGGCAGTCTTCCAGGTCTTGCTCTCATAAGGTAAGCTGGAGTGCAGTTAGTGGAACTTACTGGTATGTGGTTGTACAAGTCAACCAGGTCAGGTAACAAGTCCGGCCACCGATTTCTTTCTTCCAGGGGTACAGTTTTCAGTAAATCCATGACAATGTGATTCATCTTTTCACAAAGGCCGTTGGTCTGAGGGTGGTATGGTGTTGTTCTGATCTTTTTACATCCATACAATTGACAGAATTCCTGAAACAGTTCAGCTTCAAAGGCTGGACCTCGATCAGTCAGTACCTGCTCTGGATATCCGTGTGGTCTGCAGAAACTTGCTTGGAAGACCTTGGCTGCTGTCTCTGCTGTGAGATCCTTGACAGGGGCGACCACCAGAAATTTGGAGTAATGATCCACCATGGTCAGGGCATACGAATATCCTGACCTGCTTGGGGACAACTTAACGTGATCCAATGCTACGATCTCCAGAGGACGAGTCGTCCGGATAGGCTGCAAGGGTGCTCTCTGACTATGATAGTCTTTTCGTCTGAGACCACAGGGTCCACAGTTCCGGCACCACTTCTCGATGGAGCTGCGCATCCCTACCCAGTAGAACCGACACCTCAACAGGGTCTCCAGCTTTTTCCAGTCAAAGTGTCCTGCTTGATCGTGGTAGGCTTCCAACACCATTTGGATGTCTGCTTTGGGGACCACTATCTGCCAAACCATTTCATGGGTCCTTGGGTCGACGTATCTCCTGCACAACTTCTCTCGGTATATGAACAACCGGCTTCTCTCATTCCACAGGAGCTTCGCTGGTACGGGTGCGTCTTTCTCCAAGGAGGAACCTTCCTGTTTTATCAGCTCCTTAACACGGCTGACCACGGGATCGCTGTCCTGAGTCTCTTTCCAGCTGTGATGAGGTAAGGGTTCAACATCTCACCACACCGCTTTCTGTAGACTCGTTGCTCTTGGACCATCCCATTTCGGTGGAACGCAGGTAGCTCAATTTCTTCCAGATCGTCTGACTCTTCCTCTGTGTCAGATTCATGCGGCATTCTGGACAAGGCGTCCGCGTTGGCATTTTTACGGCCTGCCCTGTACTTGATGGTAAACTGGTAATTTGACAACCGAGCCATCCAACGTTGCTCCATGGCTCCCAGCTTGGCTGTTTCCAGATGCGTCAAGGGGTTATTGTCTGTAAACGCAGTGAACCTGTTGGAGGCAAGGTAATGTTTAAATCTTTCGGTAATGGCCCAGACCAGCGCCAGGAACTCCAGTTTGAAGCTGCTATAGTTTTCCGGATTCCTCTCAGTTGGCCTGAGTTTTCTGCTGGCATATGCGATGACTTTTTCTTGGCCGTTCTGCTTCTGACTGAGGACCGCTCCTAATCCTTCGTTACTGGCATCTGTGTATAGCAGGAACGGTTGGCTGTAATCTGGGTAGGCTAAGATTTCATCGCCTGTCAGGATCTCTTTCATCTCTTTGAATGCCTCAGCTTGTTTTTTTCCCCAATTAAATGGAAGGTTTCTGCTCTTAAGAGGTTGTCCTACCAGGAGGTCCTGTAAAGGCGCCGCCTTCTTAGTGTAATCTTTCACGAACCTCCTGTAGTAACCTGTTAATCCCAGGAACTGACGCACCTCCTTTAAGTTCTTCGGCTCTGGCCATTTCTGAATAGCTGTGACCTTCTCGGGGTCCGGCGCTACTCCTTCGGAACTGACAATGTGTCCCAAGTACTGTACCTTCCGTTTGAGCAGGTGACATTTAGAGGGCTTTAGTTTCATCCCAAACTTGGACAATGACTCAAATACCTCCGCCAGGTGCTTCAGATGATCTTCATATGTCTTAGAGTACACAATTACGTCGTCCAAGTACAGCAGCACAGTTTCGAAGTTGAGATGTCCCAGGCAGCTCTCCATCACTCTCTGGAATGTTCCTGGGGCACTGCTGAGGCCAAACGGCATTCTTTCAAACTCGCAGAGTCCCATTGGGGTGGTGAAAGCAGTTTTCTCCCGATCCTCCTCAGCCACAGCTACTTGCCAGTACCCACTAGTAAGGTCGAGGGTAGAAAAGTAGTTAGCCGTTTTCAGAGCAGCTAAGGATTCCTCTATGCGTGGTAATGGGTATGCATCTTTATGTGTTATACGATTTACTTGCCTATAGTCTACACACATTCGCATGCTTCCATCCTTTTTCTTCACTAGAACCAGAGGTGCTGCCCAGGGGCTACAACTATCCCTTATCACCCCGGCTTTCTTCATGTCATGCAGCATTTCCTTAGCTTTCTGATAGTGGGCTGGAGGTATAGGCCTGTACCGCTCTTTGATGGGAGGATGACTGCCTGTAGGGATATGATGCTGTACTCCCTTAATGGTCCCAAAGTCAAGTGGGTGTTTGCTAAACACTTGTGCGTACTCTTGTACCACCCGTAGTACCCCCTGTTTCTGGTGGATGGAAGTGGTGTCTGTCCCAATATGAAGCTGCTGACACCATTCCGCTACCGGGGTTGCCGGATCATTATCCTCCGCTGATTGGCGGGAGGCTAAGGACTCGGTTGTGAGGATAGAATTGTTATCTACGGCATGTAATTTAGCAACTGTGGCATAACGTGGTAAATTTACTTCGTCGTCCCCCCAGTTGAGAAGTCGTACCGGTACTCTCCCATTTATTACTTCCACTACCCCTCTAGCAGTTAAGAGTGTAGGTCTGTGTTCTGAGCGATGGGTTCTACTACTGCTTGGTAGTTCTGTCCCCTCAGACCTATGGCTGCTCTACACCATATTAACATTTCACTCATTGGGGGTATTACAATGGGGTTCGAGTCGGTGACCCGTACATTACCGATTTCACCATCTGTCAGCTCCGCTTGCTGCTGGCACATCAGGGCCCGGATCTCCCTCTGGATCACTCCCTTCTGCTTTGGCTTGGCAACTTCAGCGAGCTGTTGGAGCAAAAACACAACTTCTCCCAGACAGTTACTGATAATGTTAGTACCTAGTATCACATTTAAGCCGTTTTCCTCATTTACAGTCTTTACCACTAGAAGTCCCTGATCCTTCAGCTCCACCCTGCCCACTTTTACGTTTACGTTTTTGGCTCCAATTACTTCAACAGGGAGACCATTGGTAGCGTACACTGTCAAGTCAGGGCTCGGGGGCTGGAGGCTGTCCATGGACCAAAATTTATTATAAAGGACATCAGGTATGATGGTCACCTGAGATCCCGTGTCCAGCAGTGCAGGGATTGCAATCCCGTCCAGAATCATGGACAGGTAGGGCCGTCCACCCACGAACCTGCGGTTCCAGTCTAAGGGGCCTGATGAGTCTACTCCTGGGTGTTGGCCCTCTGACCCAGGATCGGCTCGTTTAAAGGACACTGCTGAGCCATATGACCTTTTTGGTTGCAGCGGTAGCAGATGATCTCCCGCCGAGGATGATGTTGATCAGGAGTCGCTCCTTGGGGTGGCGTGGTCCTCCTCCGGTGAGGCGACGTCCTCCATTTCCTCCGGTTCAACCAAGGAACATCCTCCGGACAGTCGGCTAGTAGGATCTTCCCTCCTTCCTCTTTCCGCAGTTGCAGGGCCTCCATTACAGTGGCCAAGTTCTTAGTCAGCTGGCGCACTTCTGAGCGCAGACATTCCAACTCACTAGGGGGCGCCACCTGCATTGTAGCTTCTGCCACCTGCGGGAAAAGGTGGGTACTGCCGGCTTAAGAGTGGCTTCACCCGGGTGATACTGATTTGCCACCTCAGGCTTTTCCAGGGGTCGCAGTCCCTTTATTGCCATGTCCTTTAGAGCATCAAAAGTGGCATCTGGATGATCCAAGGACCACCAGTTTACAGTCCTCCTTTCCTCTGGAGACCTCAGTCCCCACACGAATTGCTCTTTTAACATTTGGCTCTCATCAATGGGACTTGTGGGGTTAGCCTGTTTGAGAGCTCGCAGGGCCCCCTGTAGTCGGCAGGCGTAGTCCCTAATACTGTCACCCGGGCCCTGGAAGCACTGATAAAATGCCATACGGAGATCCGTTTCTGTGCGGTCCTCAAAGATGGCCTGTAGCTTTAAGAGAATCGCAGGTACCGACTCCTGGTCTGCAGTGGTCCAAGTCTCTACTTCTCTCTCAGCCGCACCAGCTAACTGTCCTATTACCACAGCAGCTTTTTGCTTCTCAGTCATTGAGTACATGTCTAAGATGCTACACATCTTCCTTTTAAATCCTGGCAGGGTGTCTGGCTCGCCGCTGTACTGGGGGAGCCACTTCGCTCCTGGCATATATGGGAGCGTTAGGGGCATAAGCGGGACCACCGGGCCAGGTGAGGGGCCTGCACCTCCATCCCGCGCTACAACGCCAAGCGGTGGGCTATTGGGGCCTCCGGCGGGGGCCGCTCCGTCTGCTGGTTGCTGCGACATATTGATGCCCCCTTGGTTAATCTGAGCCTACCTCTTTTACAGGCTGCAGCGCCGCAGGCACAGCGGTGGAGACAGGACCTTTTCACTGGCGCTCGGATGATGCCGCTCTATTTTGCGATGCAGTTTGCGATGCGGATTGCAATGCAGATTGCGATGCAGTTTGTGATGCGGTTTGCGATGCAGATTGCTATGCAGTTCGCGATGTGGCTTGCGATGCAGTTTGGGGTGCAGGTTGGGGGCGTGTCCAAGCAACAGCGCGCTTTTTCAGGTACGCCCCCCTTCTTCACCAGCGCCTGAGGGCGCGAACATGGCGGTAAAATGGCGGAATTTGGCGCCAAACACAGCAAACAGTCTTTTTCACCAAACAGTTCAACATAGGCACACAGGACTCACAATTGCAAGCTTCGCATCCTGTTCGTGACGCCAAAGATTGAGTCGCACTTAGTACCAGGGCAATGGGGTACTCGGAGCCGAGCCCATGGAAATCTATGGGAGTTGTCACTGGTAGCGGTGGCTCGGTCCGTGGCCCTGGGCGCTCATCCAATGGGGAATATTTACAGGGGATATTTAGGATAGGTAGTTTGTGACGCCACCTGTGGTATCTGGTTAATTGAACCAGCGCTGCTATAAGGACTTTCACAGGGGATGTTATGGGGGCAGCTGGGTGGTAGTCTCCCACAGGTGAGACGGGTCCCTGGAAGTCTATGGTGATGATGATGCAGGGTATAGATAATAATTCAGTCACACACGAAATAGCTTCTTTTCATACCTTTTACTGGTAGATGGTTCACGTAGATCCCGGGGAGCTGGTCGGGGTGGAGAATGCACATTCGGGTAACCGCTGAGCAGGTTAGAGGCCTCCTTTACTCCAAATGTAGGTGAGTCCAACTTGCCTGAAGCGAAGTTAACTCTGAATCTCCAGCTTTCTCAATAGCTATACTGCCCGGCCAACGTTGTGGTGGAAACTTCTAAGTGGTGAAAACTAAGTCTATATTTGCTGATCAGGCTAGACTCCTGTTTTCCCTGTCTCCGGTTACGTATTGACACTTAGGGCTGCTCTCTGCGACCTGTAGTCCAGATGCCTCCGGTGTTCTTGTTACTAAGCTTGAAACTGTAGCAACGCTTCGGACCCCGGTGTCCGGCAATTTAGTGCAGGCAATCCAATACCTAAAGCACTTCTCTATCTTCTCCACTGTGCCCTTCGCCCTGCTTCTGCTTTTTGCATAAGCACTTGTAGCTTTCGATGGAAATAGTCAGCTTTCTTCCGAGCTCGCTGAGCAGCTCTCAGTTTCCTCCTTGTTTCAGCTTCTACTGAGATACTGATTAAGGGTAGCTCTGACTAGGCTAGGATGATGCACTTCACCCGTACTAGCCTCCACTTCTTTGTCAGGTGAGCTACGCTAGCTCTGCGAGGATTCAGTCCTCTCTCCTCTTCAAGTCCAGACTCAACTGGCACTGAACTGCACTGTCTGAAGACAGGAAACTATTTGATCTGCACTGTCCTGAGACAGGAAGCTTGACTCAGCTCTGCTACGTGTCACTACCTCCTATACCCCTAGTGGGTGTGTCTGAAAGTGTGAGTGAAGTGCATGAATAGCAAGCTTTTGCGATTACCTTCCTGTGCATTCTCCTGGATTTTATGTGTGCCTGCGTAGCTGGGCTACACATATACATCCCACATCCTGGTATATGTTACCCCATCCTGTTTTATGCCCCCCATCCTGGTATATGCTCCCCCATCCTGGTTTATGCCCCCCATCCTGGTATATGCTCCTGTCTCGACCACGCACCACAATTGTGGATTACCAGGGCAATGGGGTACTCAGAGCCGAGCCCGTAGAAGTCTATGGGGTTGTCACAAGTAGCGGTGGCTCGGTCTGTGGCCCTGGCGGTCAGGCGTATGTTGGGGGTATATTTACAGGGGATATATATACAGTTCGTGACGCCACCTGTAGTCTCTGGTAATTTGCACCAGCGCTGCTGCAGAGCTCTGAGGGGATGGTGAGGCAGCTAGATGTCGGGTCCCCTACAGGTGGGACTCTTCCCTCAGGTCGATAGTTATGATGG
This sequence comes from Oophaga sylvatica, assembly GCA_033576555.1. Classification (NCBI taxonomy): domain Eukaryota; kingdom Metazoa; phylum Chordata; class Amphibia; order Anura; family Dendrobatidae; genus Oophaga; species Oophaga sylvatica. Next base: position 641,973,672 of record JARQOD010000002.1, on the reverse strand, counting down.
GGTTGTGCAGGCATGCAATTAAATAACTCAGTCTCACACCGTCAGCGTCTTTCCATACCTTTTTACTTGTAAGATGGTTAGGCAGGTCCCAGGAGGCTGATCCAATGGAGGATGTGTTTCGAGGTAGCAGCTGGACAAGTTAGGGGCCTCCTTTACTTTCACAAAGATGAGTACAACCAGCATAAAGCGTAGTTCCCTCTATAACTCCAGCTTCTCCAAGCTGTACTGCCCGGTCAGTGTTGTGGTTGGAGCCTTCCTGTGATGAAACTAGGTTCTTCTATGCTTGGCCTAGCTCAAAGTTCCTATTCCACCTGACCCCAGTTACGTACCGACACTCCAGGGGCTGCTTGCCGCGACCTAAGGTCCGGTAAGCCTCTGGTTTTCTTACCACTATGCGTGAAGCTATAGTGATCCTTCGGTCCCCAGTGACCGTGACAACGTGCAGGACTTCTCCAATCCTATAGCACTCAAAATTCCTACCACTGTGCCTTTCGCCTTGTCCACGCTTGTAGCATAAGCATTTCTCACTTCAAAGGTTATAAAAGTCAATCTCTTAACTTCTTTCTTAAGCTTGTTGCCAGACTCTCAGTAATCTTCTAGGCAGGAGCACGTCTCTGAACCTTCACCGTCCTTGGGACAGGAGACTGAAGTATATCTGCAACTCACTTCTCTCTTCTTAATAGAATGTCTCAGTCTGTCTATCAGTGGGGCACAGCTCTGACCAGGCTGAGGTGATCTGGCTCACCTGTACTGGCCTCCACTTTCTGAACTGCACACAGATTGCACTCAGCTCTGCTGCTGACTGACTAGACCTCTTCCTCCCTCCTCGTCCAGGCTAGACTGACTGACTTCTGCTGCATGTGACTAGACTTTATATATACCTGTGGGCGTGTCTAAGTGTGTGTTGAAATGAATGTTCATTGAGCATTAAACTGCTATCTCTCCACACATTCTCCAGGGTACTGCGTGTGCCTTCACACCAGGGCTACACATTCCCCCATGGTAAACGACAGCACTCCCGGGCTGTGAAATACAAAGAGACAGAAATTTTTGTTTATGCATTAAAACATTAACATTAACTCGTCCCATCCGGGAGGTAAGGATTTTCTTGAACGTTGCAAACAAAACATTAAATATAGAAAAATTCAAAATATTAAATATATATTTTCATATATATAGACGACAATATTCTTGTGAAGGACCCGCACCAAACCTTCAACGTGGTCCTGGGTGGGCTGCAGGACATATGAATGCAGACCTCACTCAGTGCCACACCACACGGGTTTTATTATTCAGAGGTAGTTGTGGTGGTTTTATGTAAAACCAAGATAATGCACAAGGTGCAACTATATACAAAATCAGTTCTTGGGCTGGCTCAGTCCTCAGCCTCGAAGTCCATTGTGAAACACGATAAGAAAAGACACAGATATAAATACATTTCTAATATGCATTAAATTTTCAATTTTTTTACTCTGGTACCCAGCCGGGCATTCTACTCATTATAGAAAACTATGTAAACATTATGCATAACTATAAAGTGCAAATCGGGCAAACATTCTTAAACTTTTCATATTTTCTTTGTTGCGGTAAACCCTGTCTGGGTCCTACCGTTCTTCACATTTCTTTGTTAACTTCGGTTACACTTTCCATCCCGGGGGCTGGAACAATGCGATGCTCGCACAGGACCATTCCTATTCCTGGGCCCAGTGCCCAGCACCAAGATCATCGACTCCACCATCGGGGTCTGTGTGGCTGGTGTGCACTGGGCTGGTGGGGACGTCGGGGGTTCCAGCAGGGTGTCATCATCGCTGGTTACCTGCAGGGCCGGTTCACTCCGGTCCTCTAGGCCGCAGGGCCCGTCCTCCTCTGGGGACGCTGCTGCAGCATAAGATACTGGCAAAAAGCAGGCTTTTGTAGTGGCTCAATTGAGATCGCATCAGACTCTTGCGATGTAGATTGGGTCGCCGATTGCGATGCAGAGTAGATCGCCGATTGCGATACGGAGGTGTACGCAGGGGGCGATGCCGATGCACAATGCTGGTGTGATGCAGAGCAGGAAGCAGGTGTGCGCAATGGCTCAGTTGGGGACGCACTAACCTGCTGCTGTTGCTGCTCCATCATTGACGGCTGAGTCCCCGACGGTGTCCCTACCGGGGATCGATCATCTGCTGCGGCCTCCTGGCCGGGCGGGCGTTCCGGAACTGGCGGTACCTCCTCAACCTCCTTCGCCTCCACCGCTTCACCGGTGGGATCAGGATCGGTACTTTTGGGGATAGCCTCCGGTTGCTCCTTTGCCTTGGGCAGCAGAAGTTTTGGTAACTCCAGTCGTGGGGGGTCGTCGAGAGGAGAGAACACCGCGTCCCACAGCCGCCGCTGCATCAGGGTACGCCGGTGTCTCTCAATCTCCTCAAATCCAGGTTGGTGCTGGACCATCTCTTTCAGTCGTGCATTCTCCTCTCTAATCTCCAGCAATGCTTGCTGCAGGTGCAGGACCACGGATGGTTCCGGTTCTAGTGGCAGCTTGGCTGGGGAACGGGGCCTGCCTTCCTCCGCTTCCCTGCTCGCTGCACACGTCCTGCTTCCATGATGTTCCAGAGCGTTCTCTCATCTTCCTCCAGAGACGTCCGGTCTCCTCCGTGGAGGCGGGGTTTGCGTCTCCTCCTCTTCGCAGGGAAGGTGAAGAGGAGGCGGACCTCCTTTGCTGTAGGGCAGGATCGCATGTTGTAATAGCACTTTGAGAGGGCAGGCATTTTCTTCGCGCCACAGGGGGGTACACGCCCACGAAGGTACGCCCACCTTCTTCTCCAGCGCCTGAGGGCGCGAATATGGCGACAAAGATGGCGATTTTTGGCGCCAAAAGTGCAAACAGTTCTTTTTCACAAAAACAATTCCATAGGCACACAGGGCTCGCGATTTTGCGAGTTTCGCATCCTGTTCGTGACGCCAATTTTGTCTCGACCACGCACCACAATTTTGGATTACCAGGGCAATGGGGTACTCAGAGCCGAGCCCGTAGAAGTCTATGGGGTTGTCACAAGTAGCGGTGGCTCGGTCTGTGGCCCTGGCGGTCTGGCGTATGTTGGGGGATATATTTACAGGGGATATATATACAGTTCGTGACGCCACCTGTAGTCTCTGGTAATTTGCACCAGCGCTGCTGTTGAGCTCTGAGGGGATGGTGAGGCAGCTAGATGTCGGGTCCCCTACAGGTGGGACTCTTCCCTCAGGTCGATAGTTATGATGGGGTTGTGCAGGCATGCAATTAAATAAATCAGTCTCACACCGTCAGCGTCTTTCCATACCTTTTACTTGTAAGATGGTAAGGCAGGTCCCAGGGAGGCTGATCCAATGGAGAATGTGTTTCGAGGTAGCAGCTGGACAAGTTAGGGGCCTCCTTTACTTTCACAAAGATGAGTACAACCAGCATAAAGCGTAGTTCCCTCTATAACTCCAGCTTCTCCAAGCTGTACTGCCCGTCAGTGTTGTGGTCGGAGCCTTCCTGTGATGAAACTAGGTTCTTCTGTGCTTGGCCTAGCTCAAAGTTCCTATTCCACCTGACCCCAGTTACGTACCGACACTCCAGGGGCTGCTTGCCGCGACCTAAGGTCCGGTAAGCCTCTGGTTTTCTTACCACTATGCGTGAAGCTATAGTGATCCTTCGGTCCCCAGTGACCGGTGACAACGTGCAGGACTTCTCCAATCCTATAGCACTCAAAATTCCTACCACTGTGCCTTTCGCCTTGTCCACGCTTGTAGCATAAGCATTTCTCACTTCAAAGGTTATAAAAGTCAATCTCTTTCTTAACTTCTTTCTTAAGCTTGTTGCCAGACTCTCAGTAATCTTCTAGGCAGGAGCACGTCTCTGAACCTTCACCGTCCTTGGGACAGGAGACTGAAGTATATCTGCAACTCACTTCTCTCTTCTTAATAGAATGTCTCAGTCTGTCTATCAGTGGGGCACAGCTCTGACCAGGCTGAGGTGATCTGGCTCACCTGTACTGGCCTCCACTTTCTGAACTGCACACAGATTGCACTCAGCTCTGCTGCTGACTGACTAGACCTCTTCCTCCCTCCTCGTCCAGGCTAGACTGACTGACTTCTGCTGCATGTGACTAGACTTTATATATACCTGTGGCGTGTCTAAGTGTGTGTTGAAATGAATGTTCATTGAGCATTAAACTGCTATCTCTCCACACATTCTCCAGGGTACTGCGTGTGCCTTCACACCAGGGCTACACACTCCACATCCTGGTATATGCCCCTCATTCTGGTATATGCCCCTCATTCTGTTATACGTCCCCATCCTGGTTTATGCCTCCCATCCTGGTAGATGCCCCTTCTCCTGGTATATGCCCCCTATCCTGGTATATGCCCCTCCATCCTGGTAGATGCCCCCCTCCTGGTATATGCTCCTGATCATGGTATATGCCCCTCATTCTGTTATACATCCCACATCCTGGTATATGCTCCCCCATCCTGTTTTATGCCCCCCATCCTGGTATATGCCCCCCATCCTGGTATATGCCCCCCATCCTGGTATATGCTCCAGATCATGGTATATGCCCCTCATTCTGTTATACGTCCCCCATCCTGGTTTATGTGTAAGATTCGGCCAGGGGTGTAGTCATGGCCGAGCCCTCAGTTACATCCGGGCCCTGGCCTTGTCTTACATGAAAACAGTGTCTCACCAGCAGCGTACCTGTGTCGTCTTTTGCTGCACCATCAGGGACTCCTCTGTGGCGCTGGGGACCTTCTGTAGCTGGTTCCGGAATAAGGCAGGTTTCACATTTGCGTATGTACGCGCAGCATTTGATCCGCATGCATCATGCGTACATATCTTTAACATGGTGTACGCAGGGACATGCGTTCACATGCATTTGCGTACGCATGCGTTGTTTCGCGGTGTCCGGTGAGCACAACATGTTGCATTTTTGGAAGTGTCAAAAATCCGTCAAATATGCGCAGTCATGCGCATGCAGATGAGTGCGTTCAAAAAACACATTACTGTCTATGAGAACGCATTGGTACGCAAGGACATGCGCATGGATGCGCATGAGGACTTCAGACTGTGCATGTCCAGGAACTGATTACAGCACCTAGAAAATATCGAACGCATACCCATTAACAACGCAACCGCATGTAAAAACGCATACACACGCAGCGTTTTTTTGCGTCATGTGTAAGATGATGCGGATAAAAAACGCTGCCTAAATATGCCTAACTGAGACACAGTCTGATACCAATGCAAAACGAAGAACTTTACTAGGAACACTTTGCAGCACATTCTTGACAGATACAGAGACAGCATCGGATACCACACAGTCCAACTCCTGCACTTTCCCTGCGCTTCCTTCTACGTCCTCCAGTACATTAAGGGGTTATAGCGCCTTAGGCGGTACCGCAGCGTTCTCCTTGTCCAGGCTCAGTACTTCTGGGGACTTCCTCATCTGTTTCGCCCCAGATCTGAGTGTTTGTGCCCATGCAATGATCTGCCACATCTCAAACAATCTGCACCCTGTACTTTCTGGACCGTTTCCTTGTTCCCACTCCAAGCTGCTGACACTCCGGTGCTGCACACTGTCCTTCTGTCCCTAAGGGACTCTGAATGGCTGTAATTCTTCTTGTAAGAACGTTACGTGGCTGCTGCGGTGTCCAGGGCCTATGGCCCATCTGGACGAATCGGGCGCTGCGCCCTAACTAACTCCTATAAAAAACCTTCCTAACTTACCACACAGCAGCCCCTCCTATGTTTAACCATTCCTTATCCTAAGCTCTAATTACCCATATAACATTCTATAATGCCCCATCTAGTGGCCGTACCTAACCACTACGCTTACCCTAAGTCTATACATAGATATACTTTATAATGAAAGAGAACATGTTATCATACACATATCTACACAAATAGAAATATTCAGTTTACAAGCATGGCAATACACATTCAAGTGTGGCAATACCAGTGCAGAACAATAGTAATACACATTTAAGTGTAACAGTACTATTCTTATCATAATAGACTTTATTCAATCCCCTTACATATGCCCCCCCTACTAGTATATGCCCCCATCCTGGTTTATGCCTCCCCATACTGGTATATGCTCCACTGTTATGTTTTGGTAGCTGAGGAGAGCAGGCAAAAACGGCAATACACCAGAGAGGTTGGAATCTACTGGATTGCAGTACCCTGACTAACCACCACAACTAAAGGCAGCCGTGGAGCGTTCCTACGTTGGTCCTAGACGCCTCGTCACAGCCTGAGAGGTTAACTACACCTAAAGATAGAAAGAGGAAAGCTATCTGCCCCGGAGCGGATCTCCAAAGAACATAGGAAGCCCCCAAACATGTAATGGCGGTTAGACAAGAGGAAATACAGACACAGACAGAAAATAGTATGAGCAAACGTTGGGGCCCAATCTGCCTAGACAGAAAAGGATAGGAAGGATACTTATTGCAATCCAAAAAAAAACTAAAAAAAGCCAACGTTACTAATTGCAAAAACACCTGAGATCACACGACCTCTACCACCTAAATTAGTTCTCTGGTGTAACAAAACTAAGCCGCAGCCACTGAAAAAAACTGGAAAAGGCAAATGAACAAATAACAGTGGTTCCAGAGGAACTGAGAGGAGCCCAAGCCCCCCGGGAGGGGGACCTGGCTAACTTCACAGAAATGCAGAGAAATAAGCAAATGGTAAGCACAAAAACAAAAAACAGAAAATATCTTATCTGAGAGCAGGAGAAGAGGCAAGACTCAGCAAGCTTCCAAGTGAACCAGGAAACAACGTTGAGACAAGAACAATTGATCACCGGCAACCATGATGGGAGGGAACCTCCCTTATTTCCAGCCAGTCTGTAATTCCTGATTGCCAATCCTCATTGAATGGTTCAGTACTGTTTGTAACCACCACAGGGAGCTTCTGCTCAGAATTCATTTCTAAAACATTCACAACAGTACCCCCCCTTGAGGAGGGGTCACCGAACCCTCATTTGTGCAACCAGGTCGGTCAGGATGAGCTCTGTGATACACACGGATCAGTCTCCTAGCATGGATGTCCGAAGCAAACACCCAAGAATTGTCCTCCTGATCATAACCTCTCCACTTAACCAAATACTGGAGTTTTCGTCTAGAAAAACAAGAATCCAATATTTTCTCAACCACATACTCCAGATTGCCCTCAACCAAAACAGGGTCAGGAGGCGCAGCCATAGGAACCACTGGCTCGACAAACCTCTTCAATAAGGACTTGTGGAACACGTTATGGATCTTAAATGTCCCTGGAAGAAGTAAACGAAAGGAAACAGGATTAAGAATCTCCATGATCTTATAAGGTCCAATGAACCTAGGCTTAAACTTAGGAGATGCAACTCTCATAGGGATATTTCTTGAGGACAACCAGACCAAGTCCCCCACTTTAAACCGAGGACCATCAGTCCTATGCCGGTTGGCAAACCGCTGGGCCTTCTCCTGAGAGAGGGACAACCTCTCCACTACCTGGTCCCAAATCTGCTGCATACGCTCCACAACAGAGTCAACACCCGGACAGACAGAAGCCTCCGTCTGTCCCAAAGAAAATCGAGGGTGAAACCCAAAATTGCAGAAAAATGGAGACATCAAAGTGGTAGAGCTTGCCCTATTATTAAGAGCAAACTCAGCCAAAGGCAAAAAAGAGACCCAGTCATCTTGATCAGCAGACACAAAGCATCTCAGATAAGTCTCCAATGTCTGGTTTGTTCTCTCAGTTTGTCCATTGGTCTGAGGATGAAAAGCAGAGGAGAAAGACAATTGAACACCAAGTTTAGAACAAAAAGTCCTCCAAAATCTGGAAACAAACTGGACTCCTCTGTCAGACACAATGTTCTCAGGAATGCCGTGTAACCGAACCACGTGCTGAAGGAACAAAGGCACCAATTCGGAGGAGGAAGGCAACTTAGGTAATGGCACAAGATGTATCATCTTGGAAAACCTATCACAAATCACCCAGATAACGGTCATTCTCTGAGAAACAGGGAGGTCGGAAATAAAATCCATAGAGATATGGGTCCATGGTCTCTTGGGCACAGGCAATGGCATCAACAAACCACTAGAGCGAGAGCAAGGCTTGGAGCGAGAGCAAGTCCCACAGGACTGCACAAATTCCCTGACGTCACGAGACAAGGTAGGCCACCAAAAGGACCGACTCACCAAGTCTCTGGTACCAAAAATTCTGGGATGACCGGCCAACGCGGAACAATGAATCTCAGACATCACACTCTTTTTACACCGGTCTGGGACAAACAATTTCCCAATAGGACAGCGCTCGGGTTTATCCTCCTGACACCCTTCCAGAGCAAGTCTCAAATTGGGCGAGATGGCGGAAAGAACTACACCCTCCTTCAAAATAACAGCAGGATCAGATAACTCAGCAGAGTCCGCAAGGAAACTCCTCGAGAGGGCATCAGCCTTAACATTCTTAAGGGTATGCCACACTAAACAGCGTCGTTAACGAGATCGCTAAAATACGTCACTATTTAGCAATCTCGTTAGCGACGTATTTGTGTGTGGCATGTAGCAACGACGTGGCCCCTGCTGTGATCTCGTTGATCGTTCACTAGCGTTCTGGACCGTATTTTGATTGTTGGCGTCCCGCTGGTGAGCCTGAGTCGCTGTGTTTGGCACCTTTTGTGAACGATGTGCGACCTCGTTAACGACGCATTAGTCAGCGGCGCAGGCGGGACTTTGTTTTCTTTCTTTAACGCCCTTCAGCTCCGATTGGTGACCACACAACATCACCTCAGCTTTAATAACTGCGCCCCATCCATTGTTTCCAGAGCACTTTATGGGTCTCTTTGTGCGTTGTTGCGAGGATAGTATCGTGTGTCGGAGTTTTGCGATCCTGTCTGAGTCGCTAGAGCACCATCCATCCCCATTTGGATTTGGATCTTTGGGATATTTGGTTTCAAGGTAAATATTGTTTGTGATGTTGTTTGATAATGTTTTTGACCTTTTTTTTTTCATCTGCTTTATTTATTTTACACCCCCCACCATTTTAGACATTTGTAAACTGTATATTAAATGTTAACTGAAAAGTTTAATTTTTTTTTTATATATTTTTTATATTTATTCTTTATTTTATTTTGTTTAAACACTTTATTAATAGTAATTAATTAGTAATTAACTTTTCTCTTCTTTACCGTACAGGTTGCACATAATGAACCTGTCCACCGCGGAGCGTGTGATTGTGGCAGTTGCACTATCAATGGAGGCAGATCGACAGGAAGAGGTGCGGGTGGAAGAGAGGCACTCCAAACGAAAGCGTCGCATGTGGACCAGAGAATGGCTGGAGCAGAGGTCCAGATTCACCCACATGCATCTAGTGAGGGAGTTGCAGGAGAAGAATCCGCAGGATTTCCGGAATTATCTACGGATGTCGGAGGATTCATTCAAGCTCCTACTGGAAGCTGTGAGGCCACTCATTGAACGGCAGGATACCCGGATGCGTGCAGCTGTTTCAGCAGAGGAACGTTTGGCAGTAACGCTGCGATTTCTGGCAACCGGACGTTCAATGAAGGATTTGCAATTTTCTGCTGCAATTTCTCGGTCGCTGCTTGGAGAACTAATTCCGGAGACATGTAACGCCATCATCCGCAGTTTACGGAGCTACATGCCTTTTCCCAAATCAGTGGCGGAATGGCAAATTATTGCTTCTGATTTTGAAAGGATTTGGCAGTTCCCAAACTGTGGTGGTGCCTTGGATGGCAAACATGTGCGGATCACGCAACCAGCCAAAAGCGGATCCTTTTTTCATAATTACAAGGGCTACTTCAGCGTGATCCTCATGGCCCTTGTTAATGCCAATTATGAATTTATTGACGTTAATGTTGGCATTAATGGAAGGGTTTCTGACGGGGGCGTTTTGGAGCACACAACTTTTGGTGAACGGTTGTTTAATAATAAACTTAACTTGCCAACCAACATGGACACCACCGCCAACCTAAACTTTGTGTTTGTGGGTGATGAAGCCTTCCCCCTTCATGAGCATCTTGTGAAACCATACCCACAAAAGACTTTGACAGGGGAAAGGCGTATTTTTAATTACAGACTCTCTAGGGCACGGCGTGTTGTGGAGAATGCCTTCGGCATAATGGCCAACCGCTTCAGGGTTTTCCACACTCCAATCAACATGAAGCTGGAATCCATAGACTCTGTGGTGTTGGCCTGTTGTGTGCTGCACAATTTTCTACGAAAACGCGATGCTGGTACTTACAGTCCGCCAGGATTCATGGACTCGGACAACAATGGTGACGTGGTGCTCGGAGAATGGCGTGACAATGATCCCGCTATAGCAGGCCTTCAACCTGTCAATCAAGGCAGGAGCAAGGACGATGCGAAGGCCGGCCGAGACAAGTACTGCCATTACTTTAATGGGCCTGGTGCAGTGAGTTGGCAGCATCAGGTCTAGTTTGATTTTGAGAATGTTTCACTTTACCCTTTTTTTAACAATCTTTTTATAATAAAAAAATTTTATTTTAAAAATGTATTTGTGTCTTTTTTTTTCAATTATTTTATCAATATGGGAGAAGGGATAATGATGGGTGAGATGTGGGAAGGGGAGTAATGGGGATGGCAACGAGACATGTTATCAGCTGCTGTAGTTTTTAAAATCTTTTCTAATGTTTTTTGTTGTGTATTTTTTTTTTACATTGTATCTACTTGTGACACACGGGGTCATGGGAGTATCATCAGTCATAGGAGTTCATTGTTAAAGAAATAAAAAGAAAAAAATTTCAAAAATGTACAATTATTTTAAAGGCCCATGGTCTCACTAGCGTTCAAACCTTATAATTAAAAATAACACATAATACACCACAGCTGCGTATATAAAGTTTAAATATATAATATATATTTTTATTCATATATGAAAGATTAAAAAATTGATATAAATATATAAAATTACATTTTGGGAGGTAAAGGTCAACATTCACTTGGGAATCCCAGCTATTCACAGATATGCGATGCCATTGTCATCGCAAGGTGACGATAAGGAGCTCCAGCTATTCAGATATGCAGCTATTCACAGATATGCGATGCCATTGTCATCGCAAGGTGACGATAAGGAGCTCCAGCTATTCAGATATGCAGCTATTCACAGATTTGCGAGGCCATTGTGATCGCAATGTGACCCGTGATAGCAATGTGGCTGCTGTGGTCAATTTTTAATCGCAATACCGTTTTGCGTCGCGAGTGCGGCTGCACGTAACGTGCGCACGCTGTGATGTCATGACGCTGGCGTCGCCCAATGCGCTGTTGTTTGTAATGGCGGCAATGGCGGCGGTGAGACACAGACAGCGCGGCCCAAGATGGACGGAAGAGGAGGTCCGTTTTTTAGTTAGGAAAATGGAACAGTGGGATTACCACTGCTGCAGGCTACCTGTGGCGCATCCAAGGCGCCACAAAAGGGTATGCCTGCAGAGGATCCGGCGGGGCCTGGAGAGGCGTTTTCATGTTCGGCGGACCGGAGCACAGATCAGAAAGAAGCTGGCGGACCTGCGATACCGCTCACGCGAGAGGGTCGCCAGCATCCGGGCCCAGCTCCGCAGGCCTCTGAGTGAGTATTGATGAGGGTATCTGGAGAGGTTATGTTTTGTGGGTTAGGCTACTTTCATACTTGCGTTTTTTAGCGCTGCGTTTCGAGCGCACATGAAGCGCATTAAAAAAATGCATGCAAACGCTTATAAACGCTGCGATATTTAGTCGCATCAGCATGCGCATTTCGACAAAAAAACGCAGCGTTTGTCTGCGATTTCATGCGTTTTTGCATGCGTTTGGTTTTTTTTTGGCGCATGCGTTGTCTATGTGTCACATTTCTATCATCTCTGTCTCCATCATCTCTGTCTCAATCATCTTTTTTTTTTTTTTGACCAGAAAAAAAAATGCAACATGTAGCGTCTAGCGCGTATGGGCGCACACCGGGAAAATGCACAGAGCACGACAAACGCACATGAACGCGTGCAAGCGCTAGACCCTGCGCCCGCCATGTTAAAGATAGGGGAACATTGCGCATGCGTCCGATAGCGCAAGATGCGCTGCGCAAAAAAACGCAAGTGTAAAAGTAGCCTTATCTACCTATATCAATGCACCCGCAGTGATGGGAGTACCGTCAGTGATGGGGCA
>JARQOD010000002.1:641889022-641956522 GCA_033576555.1 Oophaga sylvatica | reverse complement strand
CAGGCTGTTAAGGAGCCAAGATCCATGGACCTTGCCAGCCTGATAATACCAGGCCACAGCAGTCTGCATATCTTGGCTGATTAACAAAAATAGGGATCCCCTCGAAAAAAATTGGCGTGGGGTCCCCCCTATTTTTGTTAACCAGCCAGATGAAGCAGACCGCTGAGGCCTGGTTTTTCAGGCTGGTAAGGATCCAATATCCATGGACGTTGCCAGCCTGATAATACCAGGCCACAGCAGTCTGCTTAGCTTGGCTGGTTAACAAAAATAGGGGTTCCCCTCGAAAAAAAAAACGGCGTGGGGATCCCCCCTATTTTTGTTAACCAGCCAAGTAAAATGCAGACTGCTGCGGCCTGGTATTAAAAGACTGTCAAGGCCCATGGATTTTGGCCCTCAACAGCCTGATAATACCAGGCTACAGCAGCCCCACATTTGGCGCATCAAAAGATGTGCCAATTGTGGCACTTTACCCGGCTCTTCCCACTTGCCCTGTAGCGGTGGCAAGCGGGGTAATAAGGGGTTATTGTCACCGTTGATTGCACGGTGACAATAAGCCTGGTTAATAATGGAGAGGTGTCAATAAGACACCGATCCATTATTAATCCCAAAGTTTTTAAATGTGTAAAAAAAAGAAAAAGCAAGAAAAAAGTATTTTAATGAAATAAAAGAGACAACACAGTTTTCATTTCTTTTATTACTCTCTCATTCCTGCGACGCCATCGATCTCCTGTAAAAAAAGAAAAAAAACAAACCAACAGTATACCACCTGTCCGACGCAGTCCATAGTAACGATTGTCCCACGACGATCCAACTCTGCTACATCGCAATGACAGGCAGAGCCTGTCATTGCAACGCAGCACAGCTGATTACCTGCTTCCCCGGCGGTGACGTCATCGGACTGACTGCTTTATGGCCGGGATTACCCAGCAGTCACTGCAGTTATCGCGAGAAACTGCATGTGACCGCCGGGGAAAGAAGATTGCGGCCATGAAGCAGTGCAGGACGTGACCGCCGGAGATCTTCTGCCAGGTAAGTGCCGCTGACTCCTGACAGACCCGACAGACGGACACTGACAGTGACATCCCGATTCCGGTATCCGATAAGACGAAAATATCGGAACTCGGAATCGGAATTCCGATACAGCTAATATCGGCCGATACCCGATATTTGCAGTATCGGAATGCTCAACACTAGCCATGAGTAGTCCGGGTACTGCTGTGTCGACCCGCCACCACAATTGTGGGTTACCAGGGCAATGGGGTACTCAGAGCCGAGCCCATGGAAGTCTATGGGGATTTTGTCACAGGTAGCTGTGGCTCGGTCTGTGGCCCGGGCGGTCTGGCGTATGTTGTTGGGGAATATTTACAGGGAATAACTATATACAGTTCGTGACGCCACCTGTAGTATTCTGGTAATTAGTACCAGCGCTGCTGTAGATCTCTGAGGGGATGGTGAGGCAGCTAGATGTCGGGTCCCCTACAGGTGGGACTCTTCCCTCAGGTCGGTAGTTAGGTAGGGATTGTGCAGGCATGCAGTAATAACTCAGTCTCACACAGTCAAAGTCTTTCCATACCTTTACTTGCAGAATGGTAAAGCAGGTCCCAGGGAGGCTGATGGGGTTGATGGAGGATGAGCTTTGAGGCAAACGGTTAAGCAAGTTAGGGGCCTCCTATAACTCCAATGAAGCTGAGTACGACCAGCTTGAAGCGTAGTCCTCTCTATGATTCCAGCTTATCTTTAGCTGTTCTGCCCGATCAGTGTTGTGGTTGGAGCCTTTTTTGTGAGAAAGGTGATTTCCTATATTGTCGTGCACTGACTCACGGTCCTCACTTCCTCTGACCCCAGTTACGTACTGACTGTATGGGCTTATCCGCCGCGACCTAGGGTCCGGTAGATTTCTGGCTATCTTATCACCTTGCTTGAAACAAAGATGATTCTTCGGTCCCCAGTAACCGGTAGATTCGTGCAGGTATTCTTCACCTATAGCACTTCCTTGCTTTCTTCCACTTTTGCCCTTCGACTTGCTCAGTTCTCAGGAGATATTTCAGCCTGTCTCCAGTGGGCACAGCTTTGACTAGGCTCGGGTACGTTAAAGTACCTATACTAGACTCCACAATTTTAAGCTGAAGATAGAGCAGAGTCACTAAGACGTCTTGTCTCTCCTAAGTCTGGACACACTCTCCTCTGTCCAAGGACAGGAAAACACAGACTTCTCACTCTGAAGTCCGGACACAGACTAACTAAATCTCTCTCTTCCACACCCCTACTGGGCGTGTTTGAAGGTACATGATGACATGAAGAACACTTAACCTTTACCTCTCCACTCATCCTCCTGGTATTGTGTACCAGGGCTACACATTCCCCCATGGTAAACGACAGCACTCCCGGGCTGTGGAATACAAAAGACAGAAAAATTTTGTTTATGCAATAACAATAACAATAACATCTTCCCATCCGGGAGGTAAGAATACTTCGAACGTTACAAACTTTAATACAAATAGTATCAAATAGCATTTTCAATAAATAGATATACAAGATACTTGTGAAGGACCCGCACCAAACCTTCAACGTGGGTCCTGGGTGGGCTGCAGGACATCCAAATGCAGACCTCACTCAGTGCCACACCACACGGGTTTTTGGTTCAGAGGTGAGTCAAGGTTTCATGTGAAACCATTAAGAAGGCACTTTAGTGCAACTATTTACAGGATACAGTTTTTTGGGCTGGCTCAGTCCTCAGCCTATGAGTCCATTATAAACGAAGCTTAATAGGGAAAAACACATTTATATATATAGACTTTTCACAATATATTTACATCAGTTCGTCATAACTATTGCTGATATCTAATGGGTAATTTCCCTTTTGTGATTCTCTCTGACCTACGTGGTGTAGTTTCAGGTAAATCAATTTGCGATCTGTCTGCACTATGAAACGGTAAACCATAGAACTGCCTTAATCTTTCTATGGATCTGGCAAGCGTACTGATGGCTGGGCGGTGTGAGTCAGCTTCACCAGGGGATCCCATAGTATGGGGCGCTGCTACAGATGATCCATCTTGAGGTTCTACAGGTTGAGGTGTTGCTGGAATGGGTAACTCCTGAGCGGGCTCAACTGGCACCACAGGCACAACTGGAGGTAGAACTTCCTCTTGTGGCTGATAAAACTGCAACACTGGAATTATCACAGCATCTCCCAGTCGGGGCCAATCCGCAGGAAAATCTCCCAGATCGGTGTGTAGGACCTCTTCCTTTCTTTCTCTTTGATTGAAGACAGGGTTCTTGTCGCAACGTTTCAAGGGTTCCGGACATAGTTTCAAATGGTCTCTAGACACAGTGGTTATTGTTTTTCCTCCGTCTTTACTGACGACACAAACTTTTCCGTTGTCGTACTTAGAATCTTGTATGACGTAGGGTTCTTGCTCCCACTGATTATCCAGTTTATGCATCTTTCTTTTTCTTTTTAATACTACCTCTCCAGGCATCAGAGGCTTGGCAGGAGCATTTCGGTTGTAAACATCTTCCTGTTTCTCCCGTGCCTTATTGAGACTTTCCTCCACACAGATTTGTACTCTTCTGTATTGCTCTTGCCGATTGACGTCCCAGTTCTCAACAGCGTCGTCTGCCTCCGGTTCTACCACTCCAAGTTCTAGATCCATTGGTAGTTTTCCGGGCCTTGCTCTCATCAGATAGGCTGGAGTGCAGTTAGTTGAGCTTACAGGTATATGATTATACAAATCAACCAAATCAGGTAGTAAATCCGGCCATCGATTCCTGTCTTCCAACGGTATGGATCTCAACAAGTCAAGGACAATATGGTTCATCTTTTCACAAAGACCGTTGGTTTGAGGGTGATATGGTGTTGTTCTTATTTTCTTGCACCCGTACATATGACAGAATTCCTTGAATAAATCGGCTTCAAAAGCAGGTCCCTGATCGGTTAAGACTTGCTCGGGATACCCATGCGGTCTGCAGAAGCTTGCTTGAAAGGTCTTCGCGGCCGTCACTGCGGTCTGGTCTTTTACTGGAACGACTACCAGAAATCTGGAGTAATGGTCCACCATGGTCAAGGCGTATGAGTATCCAGATCTACTCGGCGACAGTTTGACGTGGTCCAGGGCCACAATCTCCAGGGGACGAGTCGTCCGGATAGGTTGCAGGGGGCCTTCTGACTTCCGTAGTCCTTTCTTCTGAGACCACAGGGTCCACAGTTCCGACACCACCTCTCGATGGAGCTGCGCATCCCTACCCAGTAGAACCGGCATCTCAACAGGGTCTCCAGCTTCCTCCAGCCAAAGTGTCCTGCTTGATCGTGGTATGCTTCCAACACCATTGGGACGTCTGTCTTTGGGACCACGATTTGCCAGACCATTTCATGGGTTCTGGGGTTGACGTATCTTCTGCACAACTTCTCACGGTACAGGAACAACCTGCTTCTCTCGTTCCACAGGAGCTTGGCGGGCATAGGTGCATCCTTTTCCAAGGAGGAGCCTTCTTGCTTTAACAACTCCTTGATGTGGCTGACCACTGGATCACTGTCCTGAGTCTCTTTCCAGCTGTGATGGGGTAAAGGATTTAATGTGGCACCATTTTGCTTTCTGTGGACTTGATGCTCGTGGACTACCCCATTTCGATGGAACGCGGGTAGCTCAATTTCTTCCAGGTCGTCCGATTCTTCTTCCGTGTCAGAGTCATGCGGCATTCGGGACAACGCATCAGCATTAGCATTCTTTCGACCTGCCGGTACTTGATAGTAAACTGGTAATTGGACAACCGAGCCATCCATCGCTGCTCCATGGCACCCAGCTTGGCGGTTTCCAGGTGCGTTAACGGGTTGTTGTCTGTAAACGCAGTGAACTTATTGGAGGCCAGATAGTGTTTAAATCTTTCAGTAATGGCCCAGACCAGCGCCAGAAACTCTAGCTTGAAACTGCTATAATTTTCCGGATTTCTTTCAGTTGGCCTGAGTTTTCTGCTAGCATAAGCGATGACTTTTTCTTGTCCATTCTGCTTCTGACTGAGAACGGCTCCCAACCCTTCATTACTGGCGTCGGTGTACAACAGGAACGGTTGGCTGTAATCAGGATAGGTTAAGATCTCATCACCTGTAAGGATCTCTTTCATCTTTTGGAATGCTTCAGCCTGTTCTTTACCCCAATTAAAGGGAGGGTTTCTGCTCTTTAAGGATTGTCCTACCAGGAGGTCCTGTAAAGGAGCTGCCTTCTTCGTGTAATCTTTCACGAATCTCCTGTAGTAACCCGTTAGTCCCAGGAACTGTCGCACTTCCTTAAGGTTCTTCGGCTCCGGCCACTTCTGGATGGCAGTGACTTTCTCTGGGTCCGGCGCTACTCCTTCCGAACTGACGATGTGCCCCAAGTATTGTACCTTCTGCTTGAGTAGATGGCATTTTGAGGGTTTCAACTTCATCCCGTACCTGGACAGGGACTCAAACACTTCTGCCAGGTGCTTCAGATGGTCCTCATATGTCTTGGAATACACGATGACGTCGTCTAGGTATAGCAGCACGGTTTCAAAATTGAGATGTCCCAGACAGTTTTCCATCACTCTCTGAAATGTTCCTGGGGCACTACTGAGCCCAAACGGCATTCTGTCGAACTCACAGAGCCCCATTGGGGTGGTGAAAGCCGTTTTCTCACGATCCTCCTCAGCCACAGCCACTTGCCAGTAACCACTAGTCAGATCAAGGGTAGAAAAGTAGTTAGCCGTTTTCAGAGCAGCTAATGATTCCTCTATGCGTGGTAGCGGGTATGCATCCTTGTGTGTTATGCGGTTCACCTGCCTGTAATCCACACACATTCTCATACTACCATCTTTCTTTTTAACCAGAACTAGAGGGGCTGCCCAGGGACTACAACTATCCCTTATCACCCCAGCTTTCTTCATATCATTCAACATTTCTTTAGCCTTCTGATAATGAGCTGGAGGTATGGGCCTATACCGCTCTTTGATGGGAGGATGACTGCCAGTAGGGATATGATGTTGTACTCCCTTAATTGTCCCAAAATCAAGTGGATTTTTGCTAAACACTTGGGCGTACTCTTGCACCACCCGTAATACCCCTTGCTTCTGGTGAGCGGGAGTGGTGTCCGTCCCAACATGGAGCTGCTGACACCATTCCGCCACCTGAGTTGCTGGGTCATTGTCCTCCTCTATTTGACAGGAGTCTAAGGACTCAGCCGGGAGAATAGAATTATTATCAACAGCATGAAGTTTAGCAATGGTTGCATAACGGGGTAAATTTACCTCATCATCTCCCCAATTGAGAAGCCGTACCGGTACTCTTCCATTCACCACTTCTACTACTCCTCTAGCAGTCATAAGTGTAGGTCTATGTTCTGAATGGTGGGGTTCTACTACAGCTTGGTAATTCTGTCCTCTCAGACCTATGGCTGCCCTGCACCAAATGATCATTTCACTCATTGGGGGTATCACAATAGGAACTGAGTCAGTGACCCGTACATTACCAATTTCGCCGTCGGTAAGCTTCGCTTGCTGCTGACACACCAGGGCCCGGATCTCTCTTTGGATGACTCCTCTCTGCCTTGGTCGGGCAATCTCAGCGAGCTGTTGGAGCAAGAACACTACTTCTTCCAAACAATTACCAATAACATTAGTACCCAATATTATATTTAGACCATTCTCCTCATTTACAGTCTTCACTACCAGAAGTCCCTGGTCTTTCAACTCCTCTCTTCCCACCTTTACATCTACACATTTTGTTCCAAGTACTTCTACAGGAAGACCATTAGAAGCATACACGGTAAAGTCAAGGCTCGGGGGTTTAAGATCGTCCATTGACCAGTACTTGGTATATAGGGCATCAGGTATAAGAGTGACTTGAGACCCAGTGTCTAGCAATGCTGGAACAGCAATCCCATCTAAAATAATGGACAGGTAGGGTCGCCCGCCCACATACCTGCGGTTCCAGTCTAGGGGGCCTGACGGGTATTCTCCTGGGTGTTGGCCCTTGGACCCAGGTTCTGCCCGTTTAAAGGACACTGTGGAGACAAATGACCTTTTCGGTTGCAGCGAAAACAGACGATCTCTCGACGAGAAGGGTGTTGATCAGAGGTCGCTCCTGGGGGTGGCGTTGTCCTCCTCCGGGGGGGCGACGTCTTCTTTCTTCTCCGGTGCATCCACGGGACGTCTTCTGGGCAGTCCGCTAGCAAGATTTTTCCTTCCTCTTCTTTCCGCAGTTGCAGGGCACTCATAACAGCAGCCAGATTTTTAGTCAGCTGGCGCACCTCTGAGCGCAGACAGTCCAATTCACTAGGAGATGTCACCTGCGCTTTGGCTTCAGCCACTAGCGGGGAACAGGGGGTTACTGCCGGTTCCGGAGTGACTTCACCCTGATGATGTTGGGTGGCCACCTCAGGTTTGCCCAGGGGCCGCAGCCCTTTTATTGCCATGTCCTTTAGGGCATCAAAGGTAGCATCCGGATGATCTAAGGACCACCAATTTACAGTTCTGCGTTCCTCTGGGGATCTCAATCCCTGTATAAACTGTTCTTTCAACATTTTATTCTCATGGAGAGCATTTAAATTGTTAACTTGCTTGAGTGCTTTCAGGGCTCCTTGCAATCGGCAAGCATAGTCCCGGATGCTGTCACCTGGCTGCTGTGAACAGTGATAGAAGGCCATCCGGAGATCCGTTTCTGTGCGGTCTTCAAATATGGCATTTAGTTTAAGAAAAATCGCAGGTACCGACTCCAGATCAACGGTATCCCAAGTCTCCACTTCCCTCTCAGCAGCGCCAGTTAACTGCCCTATTAACACAGCAGCTTTTTGTTTCTCAGGCATGGAGTACATTTCCAATAGGCTGCTTAACTTCCGCTTGAAGCCTGATAATGTGCCTGGCTCACCGCTGTACTGGGGAAGCCATTTCGCCCCAGGCATATATGGAAGCGTTAGTGGCATGATCGGGACTACCGGACTAGGTGCTGGGCCTGCGCCTCCATCTGGCGCTATAATACCAGACGGTGCGGGATTGGGGCCTCCGGCCGGGGCCGCACTGTCAGCCGGTTGTTGTGACATCTTAGCGCCCCCTTGGTTAAACGGAGCCTACCGGTTTCAGATGCTGCTACTTCACAGGCACCGCAGTGGGAACAGGACCTTCGTCGCAGGCGCTCTGATGTCAGAGCGTTCACTTCCTGTTGCAGGACCTGCCGATGAGTCAGAGCCGGGGGCGGAGCCAGGCAACAGCGCGCTTTTACAGGTACGCCCACCTTCTTCTCCAGCGCCTGAGGGCGCGAATATGGCGGCAAAATGGCGGATTTTAGCGCCAAACAACAGCAACAGTCTTTTTCACTCAAACAGTTACATAGGCACGCAGGGCTCGCAATGCTGCAAGTTTCGTATCCTGTTCGTGACGCCAAAGTTGTGTCGACCCGCCACCACAATTGTGGGTTACCAGGGCAATGGGGTACTCAGAGCCGAGCCCATGGAAGTCTATGGGGATTTTGTCACAGGTAGCTGTGGCTCGGTCTGTGGCCCTGGCGGTCTGGCGTATGTTGGGGGAATATTTACAGGGGATTGATTTATATACAGTTCGTGACGCCACCTGTAGTATTCTGGTAATTAGTACCAGCGCTGCTGTAGATCTCTGAGGGGATGGTGAGGCAGCTAGATGTCGGGTCCCCTACAGGTGGGACTCTTCCCTCAGGTCGGTAGTTAGGTAGGGATTGTGCAGGCATGCAGTAATAACTCAGTCTCACACAGTCAAAGTCTTTCCATACCTTTACTTGCAGAATGGTAAAGCAGGTCCCAGGGAGGCTGATGGGGTTGATGGAGGATGAGCTTTGAGGCAAACGGTTAAGCAAGTTAGGGGCCTCCTATAACTCCAATGAAGCTGAGTACGACCAGCTTGAAGCGTAGTCCTCTCTATGATTCCAGCTTATCTTTAGCTGTTCTGCCCGATCAGTGTTGTGGTTGGAGCCTTTTTTGTGAGAAAGGTGATTTCCTATATTGTCGTGCACTGACTCACGGTCCTCACTTCCTCTGACCCCAGTTACGTACTGACTGTATGGGCTTATCCGCCGCGACCTAGGGTCCGGTAGATTTCTGGCTATCTTATCACCTTGCTTGAAACAAAGATGATTCTTCGGTCCCCAGTAACCGGTAGATTCGTGCAGGTATTCTTCACCTATAGCACTTCCTTGCTTTCTTCCACTTTTGCCCTTCGACTTGCTCAGTTCTCAGGAGATATTTCAGCCTGTCTCCAGTGGGCACAGCTTTGACTAGGCTCGGGTACGTTAAAGTACCTATACTAGACTCCACAATTTTAAGCTGAAGATAGAGCAGAGTCACTAAGACGTCTTGTCTCTCCTAAGTCTGGACACACTCTCCTCTGTCCAAGGACAGGAAAACACAGACTTCTCACTCTGAAGTCCGGACACAGACTAACTAAATCTCTCTCTTCCACACCCCTACTGGGCGTGTTTGAAGGTACATGATGACATGAAGAACACTTAACCTTTACCTCTCCACTCATCCTCCTGGTATTGTGTACCAGGGCTACACACTGCGGTCTTGGCATCACGACATATCTGTTATCCAGGTTTCCTAAAGACGCTTGAGTCAGTACCTCAAACATCAGTCTCTCAGCATGAAGCCGCTGTACAGGATCCAGTGTAGGGAGCTTCTCATTAGCGAAGTAAGCAAACCTTGTTATTTTAGTTTGTTCTTTTTCTGCCGTAAGAACTTTTTTCGCAATTTCCACCAATTCAGGAGTAGCCGAGGTGGGAGCCGAGGTGGGAGCCGAGGTGGGAGCCTTCCTTTTCGTTCCTGAAAGTGAAAGCCGCCTCCGCACAGATGATGGTGGCTCGACTACTTCGTCTATGTGATCCGGCATGCTGTCTTCTTCAGTTGCAGGTGTGGAGACGGCCTCTTCTGTGTCCTGCATGAACAAAAAACAAATGGTAAATCACAAAGACAAAGAAATTTATCTTCACACTATAACACCCAAATACAGCAAAAATGTGAAAACGACACTTGTAAATGGATAGGCCTCAACCGTTGAGCTACATAAATTATCAGTACATGAAGGGATTAATTCAGCCATTTTATCTACATTTCACAATAATATTTTTTAAATTTAAGTCCACTTTGGCATGTACATTAAAATGTGTTGTAATACAAAGGTACTTACATGTACGACAGGGAGTCCGGCTGGATCACTGGGTCTAGATCCGAAATGGATGTCCCTTCTCTGGGTACTTCTTGGTCCCTTGTGAATGCGAACAGATCAAAGTACCACAGTTTGGGGACATAAACTTCTTCGGCCCCCGCTCCAGATTTGGTTGAATTGATAACTTTATTGAGCTCTTTTTTGTAAACCGTGCGGAGGGCCTGAATCCGTTTTTTTCACCGTTGACTCATCCGCCGGTTCATCTGGGTAACGGCTCTTGCAGAGCTCCACCAGTTTTTGGTAGGCGTCCTTCTTTTTCAACCGGTTACAGTAATCTGCAGACTTAATTTTCCAGAGGCACGGCATCGAGCGGTACATCTCGATAAAATCATGCAAAAACTCCTGCATATCAGCCATCTGTAATAAAAAAATGATTATGTGAGAACAGCAGAATGGTTAAATAAAATGCTTACATAGTCTACAACATAGAACACAGCAGGGATCACAAAATGGTGGTTGTGGGCGACGCAGGAGTAAACATAGATAGAGCTGGGATCATAAAATGGTGGTTGTGGGCGACGCAGGAGTAAACATAGATAGAGCTGGGATCATAAAATGGTGGTTGTGGGCGACGCAGGAGTAAACATAGATAGAGCTGGGATCATAAAATGGTGGTTGTGGGCGACGCAGGAGTAAACATAGATAGAGCTGGGATCATAAAATGGTGGGCGTGGGCGGGGGCCGAACAAAACAATGGGATAAAAAACCTAGATGAACAATTACGCAAAAAACAGCAGGGATCACAAAATGGTGGTGGTGGGCGCAGCATGAGTAAACATAGACAGAGCTGGGATCATAACATGGTGGGCGTGCCTGAACAAAACAATGAAAAAACATGATGGACGACAATGGTTAACAGCAGAGATCTAAAATGGATCGGTAAAATTAAAGACAAAATAAAAATTAAATGTGACAAAAAAATACGTACCTTACAAAACTTGTGTGATTCTGAAAAAAAAAATAGGGAAACTAGCGTCACAAACTGGATCGCAGAGGATACGCCACAAACTGGATCGCAAAAAAACCCCAACGTAGAACGTAGCAACCGAAATAGTGGCGTAAACTGGATCGCAGTAGCTACCAAGGCTAGCAGGACACACTGGAACGATGCTGGTGATTTGAAAGAACCGCTTCTGCTCGAGAGCAATGGAGAGGAGTGCTGATAAGTCGTCTTTTATGACGCGGTCATCCAATCACAAAGCGGGAGAGCTGTGATAAATATCTATGACATACATAGTGACCACCAATCTGTGATGAGGGGCGTACAAAAGGTTGTGCTCAGTCACGCCTATCGAGGTCGTGATCTTTCACAGTACATGCAGTGTGGCACGTCCCAACGACCGCCAAAGTCGTTAAAAGGATCGCTAACCGCTGATGCGACGTTAATGAGATCGTCAAGTATGGCAGCTACTAGCGACCTTAAAACGATCACACCAACGATAGCGTCGTTATCGTGATCGTTAGCGGGAACGTTTAGTGTGGCAGTACCTTTAGTGCCAGGAAGAAAGGAAACCACAAAATTAAAACGTGTGAAAAACAAGGACCACCTGGCCTGTCTAGGATTGAGTCGCTTGGCTGATTCCAGATAAACCAGATTCTTATGGTCAGTAAGGACCACCACCTGATGTTTGGCTCCCTCCAGCCAATGTCTCCACTCTGCAAAAGCCCACTTCATTGCCAATAATTCCCGATTACCCACGTCATAATTACGTTCAGTTGGAGAAAATTTTCGAGAGAAAAAGGCACAAGGGTTACTTTTAGAGGTCTCAGGATCTCTTTGGGACAAAACGGCACCTGCCCCAATTTCAGAGGCATCAACCTCCACCTGAAATGGCAGAGAAACATCAGGCTGCCGTAGAACAGGAGCAGAAGTGAATCTCTGCTTAAGTTCCTGAAACGCAGAGACTGCCTCAGGAGGCCAATTCACCACATCAGAACCCTTTTTTGTCAAATCAGTCAATGGTTTAACAATAACAGAGAAATTACCAATAAATTTACGATAAAAATTGGCAAAACCCAAGAATCTCTGAAGAGCCTTTAATGAAGTAGGTTGGACCCAATCACAGATAGCCTGAACCTTGACCGGGTCCATTTCAATAACAGATGGAGACAAAATGAATCCCAGAAATGAGATCCTCTGTACGCCAAAAAGACACTTTGATCCCTTCACATACAGAGCATTCTCTCTCAAAATCTGGAACACAGTCCGAACATGTTTCACATGAGAGTCCCAGTCAGTAGAAAAAATCAAGATATCATCCAAATAAACAATCAGAAATTTATCCACAAAATCCCTGAAAATATCATTCATGAAGGATTGGAAGACGGAAGGAGCATTAGTGAGCCCAAAGGGCATCACTAGGTACTCAAAATGCCCCTCTGGGGTATTAAATGCCGTCTTCCATTCATCCCCGTGCTTAATGCGAATAAGGTTATACGCCCCCCTGAGGTCAAGCTTGGTAAACCAAGTAGCACTTTTCACCCTGGAAAACAGGTCAGAAATCAAGGGTAACGGATATTGATCTTTCACAGTGATATTGTTCAAGAGACGATAATCAATACACGGCCTTAATGAACCATCCTTTTTGGCCACAAAGAAAAAACCGGCACCCAAGGGTGAAGAGGATGGTCTGATATGACCCTTCTCCAATGACTTCTTGATATAAGACCGCATAGCGTCATGTTCAGGTACAGACAAGTTAAAAAGGCGACCTTTAGGGAATTTACTACCAGACACTAATTCAATAGCGCAGTCATAGCTCCTATGGGGGGGCAAGGATGCAGATTTACTTTCGCTAAACACATCAGAAAAATCAGTCAAAAAGTCAGGAACATCCTGAGCCTGGGGAGAGGCAGAAAAAAACAGGAGTGTTGGCATTAACACATTGGCAGCCCCAACTGGTTACAGACACAGATTTCCAATCCAAAACAGGATTATGAGACTGCAACCAAGGGAAACCTAGTAAAATAATGTCATGCAGATTATACAGCACCAAAAATTTGCAACTCTCCTGATGATCAGGTTCAACCCTCATTATCACCTGACTAGAGAACTGGGGTTTATTCTCAGCCAAAGGGTAGAATCAATCCTCAGTAGGGGAATAGACTTCCGTAGGGGTATCAAGGGAAACCCACAACGTTTAGCAAAATCAAAATCCATCAGGTTAATAGCTGCTCCCGAATCAACAAAAGCCTGAGCAGAAAATGTGGACAGGGAGCAAATCAGGGTAACAGTCAACAGAAATTTAGTCTGAACACTACCCAAGACAACTTAGGGCAGACTGAAATAGCATGAGAGGCATCACCACAGTAGAAACATAACCCATTGCGTTTTCGAAACTCATGACGCTGTGCCCCAGAAGCCACTCTATCACACTGCATGGTTCAGAAGCTGGTTCACAAGGCAACACTATTCCACGCATACTTCTACGCTCACGCAAACGTCTGTCAATTTGAATCGCTAATGACATAGAATCATTGAGACCAGAGGGAGCAGGGAAACCCACCATAACATCTTTTACATTCTCTGACAGACCCTTCCGAAAAAGGGCTGCCAAAGCATCATCATTCCATTTGGTCAGGACTGCCCACTTTCGAAATTTCTGACAGTACAACTCAGCGTCCTCAAGCCCTGATTTAATGCCAACAAGGTTTTTTCAGCTTGATCAGTGACATTAGGTTCATCGTACAATAACCCCAGAGCCAGAAAAAATGCATCAACATTACTCAAAACAGGGTCCCCAGGTTTCTGGGAAAAAGCCCAATCCTGAGGATCGCCGCGCAGGAGAGAGATGACAATTTGAACCTGCTGTGCTGCGTTCCCTGAGGACTTAGATTTTAAGGCAAAAAACAACTTACAGTTATTTTTGAAATTCAGAAATTTAGCTCGATCCCCCAAAAACAAATCTGGCATGGGGATCCTGGGTTCCACAACTGGCAACCTGGCAAGATATGCAGCAATACTCCGAACCTCAGTGGCAAGCTGATCCACACGGCCAGACAACTGTGCAAACTCCATTGAGAGAGAAAAAAAAAATCCTCCTCAGCACCCAGAGAAAAAGAGGGAAAAAAATGCAACAAACAGAAAAAATAAATAAATCTCTGACAACTCTGACAACCTTTTTTCTTTCCACACTATTTTTCCTTCTGTGAGTACCATATAATTTTCAGTTTGGCCGGTGATACTGTTATGTTTTGGTAGCTGAGGAGAGCAGGCAAAAAAGGCAATACACCAGAGAGGTTGGAATCTACTGGATTGCAGTACCCTGACTAACCACAACAACTAAAGGCAGCCGTGGAGCGTTCCTACGTTGGTCCTAGACGCCTCGTCACAGCCTGAGAGGTTAACTACACCTAAAGATAGAAAGAGGAAAGCTATCTGCCCCGGAGCAGATCTCCAAAGAACATAGGAAGCCCCCAAACATATAATGGCGGTTAGACAAGAGGAAATACAGACACAGACAAAAAATAGTATGAGCAAACGTTGTGGCCCAATCTGCCTAGACAGAAACGGATAGGAAGGACACTTACTGCAATCCAAAAAAACCCTAAAAAAAGCCAACGCTACAAATTGCAAAAACACCTGAGATCACACGACCTCTACCACCTAAATTAGTTCTCTGGTGTAACAAAACTAAGCCGCAGCCACTGAAAAAACTGGAAAAGGCAAATGAACAAATAACAGTGGCTCCAGAGGAACTGAGAGGAGCCCAAGCCCCCCGGGGAGGGGGACCTGGCTAACTTCACAGAAATGCAGAGAAATAAGCAAATGGTAAGCACAAAAACAAAAAAACAGAAAATATCTTATCTGAGAGCAGGAGAAGAGGAAAGACTCAGCAAGCTTCCAAGTGAACCAGGAAACAACGTTGAGACAAGAACAATTGATCACCGGCAACCATGATGGGAGGGAACCTCCCTTATATCCAGCCAGTCTGTAATTCCTGATTGCCAATCCTCATTGAATGGTTCAGTACTGTTTGTAACCACCAGTGGGAGCTTCTGCTCAGAATTCATTTCTAAAACATTCACAACACTCCACATCCTGGTATATGCCCCCCATCCTGGTATATCCTCCCCATACTGGTTTATGCCCCCCGTCCTGGTATATGCTCCACATCCTGGTATATGCTCCCCATCCTGGTATATGCTCCCCATACTGGTTTATGCCCCCCGTCCTGGTATATGCTCCACATCCTGGTATATGCCCCCCATCCTGGTATATGCTCCCCATACTGGTATATGCCCCCATCCTGGTATATGCCCCCCACCCTGGAATATGCCCCAATTCGCTTATGTGTCCTCCTGTCTGAGCTGCTGTGGTTCAATACATAGAAAAATTTTAAAAAATAAGCTGTGACCACTACTGCGCACCTTTCCTCGGCTCCCCTGCAGCGCGCCGTCGTCTTCTGATGATGGCAGCTGACTTCATCGTCCATGCGACGAGGGCAAATGACATCACTGCCATGCTCCCAGTCACGTGCACGTCAGTTGCTGGCCTGTGATTGGCTGGCAGCGTTCATTGCGGCACATGGACCCAGCAATTTCAAGTGCTGCAATACACTGCGGCGCCATTTTGTTGAAGACGCTGTGTCTACAAATTCATATACACAGTGTCTTTAATAAAATGGCACTGGTGTGGTGTGAGCATGCGCAGGCGCCGGAGGCTTGGACAGAAGGACACATGTCCGGTTATACTTTAGATTTTCATTCCCTGCAGCTCAGGATGGGATCCTTGTCTAATTACAATGATGTCTGCAGAAGTGATGAGCGAGCGTGTGTAAAGGGACGGTCGCGGGGCCGATGTACTGGAAGCTATGTGGTGTTTTACCTCTGTCATGTCTATGGCATGTAGGTGTTCTCCCGTGAGGGAGCGCACAGAGCAATTAGAGTCAGAGTCCAGAATCACATCAAACAGTTCTGCTTTATTTTCCTCTGGACACACCACATCCAGGACACCATAAGCATCTCTTACACGATACCAGCAATACATTCTTCACAAGTCTGCCTCTTCTTCTCCGCTACCACACCAGAATGGACCAATAAGTATTGACGGGATGAGGAGCCCGGTGAAAACGGCACTTCAACTGCTTCCCCTGGAGACACTTCAATCCAGCATAAGAAAGACATATCTACTAGGTCGTCCACCCCTCTCTGGTTATCCTGCCCGGATACTTCTGATGGCCCGCTCGCTACTACACTCATGCACGATCTCTTCTGCTGAGCGTTCCCACAGTGGTTCTTCCACTAGACTACTGCTACGTAAACCCACTCTCTTTGGGCTCACGTTTCCCACGGTAAATCCTTCACCGGCTTCTTCAGAGGTTGCTGGTCCCCTCTTCTTCCTACCCTATGCTCAGGGCCCAGGAACATGGACGTCCTCACACTAGCAAGGTCCACCCCCGACTGACTCCCGCTAAGAGGAAGTCTTTCTGACAGATTCCCGCTTGGAGGCAATCTTTCCTAGCAACAAGTCCCTAACTATTGTCCCTATAGGACTGGATGTGCTCAATGCCCCCCTCTAGTGACCAAACCCAATAACTGCATTGACATTATTTTTAATAACTTCCTAACTGAATCTCTAACGTGCCCCCATTAGTAACCCCTTGCAACTACAATTAACCCATGAGTATATACACTATTCTTCTAGTGCCCTCCTCTAGTGACCCCCAGGAAGCACTAACTACCTATCACTCAACCCCCCACATCAAATATATACATAACATATACAAGGCATATATTTACAGGGATAAACACCATTAAAGGGGATGAAATCTTAAAGCGTTAATACCCTTTCACCTCCTTACACTCCCTTCCCTTTAACCATTGCCATCCCAGCAATGTGGGTACTCTATTAAGCATATATACAAATTTGCAAATTAATGTACAGTAGGGCACATATCAACCATAAAAAAATCTTCTTTTTAATAAATAACAAAAAAGGAAAATGGAGTGTCCAGCACGCCCCTTCCCTTTTAGGGAAGCAGGGGTTAATACTTAGGGAAAACAGAAAAAGAAAAAAAAACAAAACCAGGACTCCGGCTGGCGATACCTCAGGGCAGCGTCCGTGGGTGTGGATCCTCACAGCGAGAGACGCGGAACAGTCCCTTCAGGTTTCCTCGGTGCAACCGGCACCATAATGCGAGCCACCGCAGAGGCACGCAGAAGTCCCGTGGTGGGCTCTATGGACCAATTAGAGCTGCAGGCCTAGCGGCGCTTCTACGGCTCCGCTCTACAGTTCCCCAAAATCTCCAGCGACGGGGACGGGACAGCGGGGATGCGAGTCCCCCGCACGTCCCAGGTGCGCCGCAGTCGGATCACTGGGGCCGCCGGGCAACGGGTAGACGGGGGCACGGTTCTTCCTCCGAAGGCCTGGGAGGATCTGGCTGCTCCACTCCCGCGGTCTGCTGCTCCATTCCGGCTCTCAACCTCTGGAGGCACCATCGTACCATGCGGATCAAGTCCTCCCGGCCTGGGCCTGCAGCCGCTCCGGCCTCTTCATTGACCCTAACCGGCGCCTCCGGTTCGGGCTCCGACTGAGCCGGGAGGCACAGGATCGGCAGGGAAGGCACCTCTGGTTCGGGCTCTGAATGAGCAGGGAGGTACAGGATCGACAGGGAAGGCACCACTGGTTTGGGCTCCGATTGAGCCAGGAGGCACGGGATCAGCAGGGGAGGAACCTCTGGTTCGGGCTCCGAATGAGTAGGGAGGCACAGGATTGGCAGGGGAGGCACCACTGGTTCAGGCTCCGATTGAGCCAGGAGGCACGGGATTGGCAGGGGAGGCACCTCTGGTTCGGGCTCCGAATGAGCCAGGAGGCACAGGATCGGCAGGGGAGGCACCTCTGGTTCGGGCTCCGACTGAGCTGGGAGGCACGGGATCGGCAGGGGAGGCACCTCTGGTTTGGGCTCCGAATGAGTCGAGAGGCACAGGATCGGCAGGGGAGGCGCCTCTGGTTCGGGCTCGATTGAGCCAGGAGGCACGGGATCGGCAGGAGAGGAGAGAGAAAAACCATGCTCAGTGGTCGCGGGTGCACGGTCCCCAGTCTCCGGTTCACCTCCTCCTCAGACATGTCGTCACTCAAGAACGTGGGACGCACACGCTCCTGTTCCTTGTGCCACCGCCACTCCAAACGGCCCACTCCTCCTTTGTGGCCCCGAGGCATCATACCTGCCGTCTCAGATGTCAGTGACGACGATTCATGACACTCAGGGCCATCTTCAGAGCCACTCTCGTTCCAGGGTGAGGCTCTCATGGGCCTCTCTACCCATTTTCCAGCATTAGGTGGTGAACCGCAAGTGTCCATCTCAGCACTCTCCTCTTCGCAGGGGTGGTCCCAACATAGTTGACAGTTCTGCTTTGGTGCCACTGAGTCGCCGTCATGCCCACAAAGTGCAGGTCGATGACAAGGACAGTCCTTTTTGGCGTCAGAATTCTCCATCTTGGCAGACGCCATCTTGAGAGCGAAGCATCTTCCTCCATCTTTTCTTTAGTCAAGTCCGGTACTTTAATCACATCTGTTCTGTCAGACACCTCCATCTCTGGGATTTTTCAGAGCATTCCTCAATCATTAGATACAGGGTAATAGCTTCCAATGTCATGGCTCCCATGTACTTCATCCTTGTTAACAGTGTCACTGCCAGATGGGGCAGTGAGATCCTGCCGACTGCGCCACTTGTAAAGGGACAGCCGCGAGGCCGATGCAGGATGCTGTGTGATGTTTTACCGCGTAGTGTCTATATTTTATACAGGTCCTTCTCAAAAAATTAGCATATAGTGCTAAATTTCATTATTTTCCATATGTAATGATTAAAATTTAATTTCATATATTTTAGATTCATTACACACCAACTGAAATTTTTCAGGTCTTTTTATTGTTTTAATACTGATGATTTTGCATACAACTCCTGATAACCCAAAAAACCTGTCTCAAAAAATTAGCATATCAAGAAAAGGTTCTCTAAAACGAGCTATTACCCTAATCTTCTGAATCAACTAATTAACTCTAAACACTGCAAAAGATCCTGAGGCTTTTAAAAACTCCCTGCCTGGTTCATTACTCAAAACCCCCTCATGGGTAAAAATAGCGATCTGATGATGTCCAGAGGCCATCATTGACACCCTCAGCATGAGGGTAAGACCCAGAAAGAATTCTCAACAAATAGGCTGTTCCCGAGTGCTGTACAAGGCACCTCAAGGGGAATCTGTTGGAGGAAACATGTGGCAGAAAAGCTGTACAGCGAGAGAGTGACCGGACCCTGAGAAATTGTGTGAGAAGGACCGATTCCAGACCTTGGGGACTAGAAGCATGACGAGTCTGGTGTAGAAACATCCAGAGCCACGTGCACAGGCGTGTGAGAAATGGGCTACAGGTGCCGCATTCCCCAGGTAAAGCCACTTTGAACATAAACAGCGCAGAAGCGCCTGACCTAGGCTACAGAGAAGCAGCACTGGACTGTTGCTAAGTGTTCCAAGTACTTTTTTCTGATGAAAGCAAATTTTGCATGTCATTCGGAAATCAAGGTTCCCAATCTGGAGGAAGACTGGAGAAGGAAATCCAAAATGCCTGAAGTCCAGTGTCAAGTACCCACAGTCATGATGGTGTGGGGTGCCATGCCCGGGGCTGTGGTGTTGGTCCACTGTGTTTCATCAAGGGCAGGTCATGCAGCTAGCTATCAGGAGATTTTGGAGCACTTCATGCTTCCATCGGCTGTAAATGCTTTATGGAGATGAAGATTTCATTTTCAGCACGACCTGGCACCATGCTCACAGTGCCAAAACCACTGGTAAATGGTTTACTGACCATGGTATTTACTGTGCTAATTGGCCTGCCAACTCTCCTGACCTGAACCCCATAGAGAATCGTGGGATATTGTGAAGAGAAAGTTGAGAGACGCAAGACCCAACACTCTGGAAGAGCTTAAAGGCCGCTATCGAAGCATCCGGGCCTCCATAACACCTCAGCAGTGTCACAGGCGATTGCCTCCATGCCCGCCGCATTGAAGCAGTCATTTCTCGCAAAAGGATTCCCGACCAAGTATTGAGTGCAAACTGAACTTTATTATTTCATGGTTTTTTTTTGTTTTAAAAAACACTTTTATTTTATTGGACGGTGAAATATGCTAATTTTTTGAGACAGGTTTTTTGGTTATCAGGAGTTGTATGCCAAAAATCATCAGTATTAAAACAATAAAAGACCTGAAAAATTTCAGTTGGTGTGTAATTGAATCTAAAATATATGAAAGTTTAATTTTAATCATTACATTTATGGAAAATAATGAAATTTAGCACTAATATGCTAATTTTTTGAGAAGGACCTGTAAGGTGTTCTCCTCTCCGTGAGGGAGTGTACAGAGCAATCAGAGACAGAGTCCATGGAGACACTTCAATCCAGCATAGAAAGACACATCTACTAGGTCGTCCACCCCTCTCTGGTTATCCTGCCCGGATACTTCTGATGGCCCACTCGCTCCTACGCTCATGCACGACCTCTTCTGCTGAGCGTTCCCACAGTAGTTCATCCACTGGACTACTGCTACGTAAACCCACTCTCTTTGGGCTCACGTTTCCCATGGGGAATCCTCCACCGCTTTTTCAGGGGTTGCTGGTCCCTCTTCCTACCCTATGCTCGGGCCCAGGAACGTGGACATCCTCATACTAGCAAGGTCCACCCCGACTGACTCCCGCTAAGAGGAAGTCTTCCTGACAGATTCCCGCTTGGAGGCAATCTTTCCCTAGCAACAAGTATCTAACTATTGTCCCTATAGGACTGGATGTGTTCATAACATATACAAGGCATATATTTACAGGGATAACACACCATTAAAGGGGATGAAACCTTAAAGGGTTAATACCCTTTCACCTCCTTACACGTGCTCGGTAACAGTGTTATGAGGTGTTATCTGAGCATGCTCGGGTGCTTACTATGTGACATTGGCGTGCTCTAATAGTTTGAGTCCCAGCAGCTGTTCGTCAGCCCCAACACTTAGGGATTGCCTAACGAACAGTGGACTCGCATGTATTTTTCGAGCATGCAGAAGTCACCCGGTTAGCGCCCGAGCGAGCCCGAATAACACCTTATCTGCTCACTCATGACTAGTCAGCAGTGATTGGCGGTGACCCCCCCCCCGGCGCAGCAGGTGGTCTTTGGTGGTTCAGTTGCCCTGTGGTCCAGGGTCTCTGGGAGCTTCTGCTGTTCCTGACCGGTCAGGCTGCACCTGTGCTTGCTCATATCCATCCCTGTAAATAGCACAAGCCCGTACCAGTGCCGTCTCCCAGTATGCCAGTCATGTCACCAATGCAGCGCTGCCAGTGTGCCAGGTGTATTTTCAGCCCTGCGATGGCAGCCATTTATCAGCACAGTGAAGGTACAGGACGTGACTGCAAGTTACAGTGATACAAAGTATCCAAAATAGAGTCCCTCATCCTCCAGTCTGGAAACAAACCCCAGTATACAGTGTATCCCCCACCTGCCGAGGTCGGGGGGCATCTGTAGGGTCCTAGACATCAGAAACTAGAAGCTGTGAGGTTGGGCAATGCTAGTAACCCCGGGGATGTAGGGTTAATCTGCGGAGTTAGGCCGCAGTCACACTAGCAAGTTTAAAATCAGTCCGATTTTGTTCCTGCAAAGTCGGACGAGTGTCATGTGAGTGTCATGTGAGTGTCATGCGAGTGTCATGCGAGGGTCATGTGAGCGTCATGCGAGCGTCATGTGAGTGTCATGCGAGCGTCATGTGTCATGTGAGTGTCATGCGAGTGTCATGTGAGTGTCCTGCGAGTGTCATGCAAGCGTCATGTGAGTGTCATGTGAGTGTCATGTGAGTGTCCTGCGAGTGTCATGCGAGCGTCATGTGAGTGTCATGTGAGTGTCATGCGAGCGTCATGCGAGCATCATGCGAGAATCATGTGAGTGTCATGCGAGTGTCATGCGAGCGTCATGTGAGTGTCATGCGAGTGTAATGCCAAAGTGTCATGTGAGTGTCCTGCGAGTGTCAAGGGTGAGTGTCATGCGATGTCATGCGAGCGTCATGCGAGTGTCATGTGAGCGTCATGCAAGTGTAATGCCAGTGTCATGCGAGTGTCATGTGAGTGTCTGTGAGAGTCATGCGAGTGTCATGCGAGTGTCATGCGAGCGTCATGCGAGTGTCATGTGAGAGTAATGTGAGTGTCATGTGACCGTCATGCGAGTGTCATGTGAATGTCATGTGAGTGTCATGCGAGTGTCATGTGAGTATCATGCGAGCGTCATGCGAGTGTCATGTGAGAGTCATGTGTCATGTGACCGTCATGCAGTGTCATGTGAATGTCATGTGAGTGTCATGTGAGTATCATGCGAGCGTCATGCGAGTGTCATGTGAGAGTCATGTGAGTTCATGCGAGGTCATGCGAGTGTCATGTGAGAGTCATGCAGTGTAATGCCAGTGTCATGCAGGTCAGGAGTGTCATGGAGTGTCATGAGAGTCATTGAGTGTCCATGCGAGTGTCATGCGAGGTCATGCGAGTGTCATGTGAGAGTCATGTGAGTGTCATGTGACCGTCATGCGAGTGTCATGTGAATGTCATGTGAGATGTCATGCGAGTGTCATGTGAGTTCATGCGAGCGTCATGCGAGTGTCATGTGAGAGTCATGTGTGTCATGTGACCGTCATGCGAGTGTCATGTGAATGTCATGTGTCATGTGGTATCAGCGAGCGTCAGCGAGTGTCATTGGAGCATGTGAGTATCATGCGAGCGTCATGCGAGTGTCATGTGAGAGTCATGTGAGTGTCATGCGAGTGTCATGTGAGTGTCATGCGAGCGTCATGCGAGTGTCATGCGAGCGTCATGTGAGTGTCATGTGAGTGTCATGTGAGCGTATGCAAGTGTAGCAGTGCATGCGAGTGTCATGTGAGTGTCATGTGAGTGTCATGTGAGAGTCATGCGAGTGAAGTGTCATGTGAGATCATGCGAGCAGTTCATGCGAGTGTCATGCGAGTGTCATGTGAGAGTCATGTGAGTGTCATGTGAGCGTCATGCGAGTGTCATGTGAATGTCATGGAGTGTCATGCGAGTGTCATGTGAGTATCATGCGAGCGTCATGCGAGTGTCATGTGAGAGTCATGTGAGTGTCATGGGTGTATGTGAGCGTCATGTGAGTGTCATGCGAGTGTCAGTGATGTCATGCGAGTGTCATGTGAGTGTCATGCGAGTGTCATGTGAGGTCATGTGAGTGTCATGCGAGTGTCATGTGAGTGTCATGCGAGTGTCATGCGAGTGTCATGCGAGCGTCATGCGAGTGTCATGTGAGAGTCATGTGAGTGTCATGTGAGCGTCATGCGAGTGTCATGTGATGTCATGTGAGGTCCCATGCGAGTGTCATGTGAGTATCATGCGAGCGTCATGCGAGTGTCATGCGAGGTCATGTGAGAGTCATGTGAGTGTCATGTGAGCGTCATGCGAGTGTCATGTGAATGTCATGTGAGTGCCATGCGAGTGTCATGTGAGTATCATGCGAGCGTCATGCGAGTGTCATGTGAGAGTCATGTGAGTGTCATGCGAGTGTCATGTGAGTGTCACGAGCGTCATGCGAGTGTCATGCGAGTGTCATGTGTCATGTGAGTGTCATGCGAGTGTCATGTGAGAGTCATGTGAGTGTCATGTGAGCGCTGCAGTGTCATGTGAATGTCATGTGAGTGTCATGCGAGTGTCATGTGAGTTCATGCGAGCGTCATGCGAGTGTCATGTGAGAGTCATGTGGCGCATGCAGTGTCATGTGAATGTCATTGAGGTCATGCGAGTGTCATGTGAGTATCATGCGAGCGTCATGCGAAGTGTCATGTGAGAGTCATGTGAGTGTCATGCGAGTGTAAATGTGAGTGTCATGCGAGCGTCATGCGAGTGTCATGTGAGAGTCATGTGAGTGTCATGTGAGTGTCATGTGAGAGTCATGTGAGTGTCATGCGAGCGTCATGCGAGTGTCATGGAGAGTCATGCGAGTGTCATGCGAGTGTCATGCGAGCGTCATGCGAGTGTCATGTGAGAGTCATGTGAGTGTCATGCGAGTGTCATGTGAGTGTCATGCGAGCGTCATGCGAGTGTCATGTGAGAGTCATGTGAGTGTCATGCGAGTGTCATGTGAGTGTCATGCGAGCGTCATGCGATGTCGGTCAGGATGTCTGCGAGGTCATGCAGTGTCATGTGAGAGTCATGTGAGTGTCATGTGAGTGTCATGTGAGAGTCATGTGAGTGTCATGCGAGCGTCATGCGAGTGTCATGTGAGAGTCATGCGAGTGTCATGCGAGTGTCATGCGAGCGTCATGCGAGTGTCATGTGAGAGTCATGTGAGTGTCATGCGAGTGTTCATGTGAGTTTGCGAGCGTCATGCAGGTCATGTGAGTCTTGAGTGTCATGTGAGTGTCATGTGAGTGTCATGCGAGCGTCATGCGAGTGTCATGTGAGAGTCATGTGAGTGTCATGTGAGTGTCATTGAGAGTCATTGAGTGTCATGGAGCGTCATGCGAGTGTCATGTGAAGCATGCGAGTGTCGCAGCGATCGCGTCATGCGAGTGTCATGTGAGAGTCATGTGAGTGTCATGCGAGTGTCATGTGAGGTCATGGAGTGTCATGCGAGTGTCATGTGAGTGTCATGCGAGTGTCATGTGAGTGTCATGTGAGTGTCATGCGAGGTCAGCGAGTGCATGTGAGAGTCATGTGAGTGTCATGTGAGCGTCATGCGAGCACAATCCGTTTTTTTTACCCCTAGAATCTGATTTAGCCCGGGGTCACGCTAGCGATGAATACGGACGAGTGCTATGAGATAAAACATCGCAGCACTCGGACCAGGATTCATCTATGGGCAGATCACATCAGCGTATTCTTTCTCGGCCGCATTCTACGTGTGAGTGAAGTCACAGCATGCTGCCATTGTCACCGATACTCGGCCGAGTCTCCGTATATCAGTCTTTGGTTGCCATAGACACAGCGTACAGCAGTCTGATATCATCCGATTGCGATATACGCCAACGCCGGCAATGGAGGCAGATGAATTTGCCGTCTTTTCTTCTATCTATGTAATATATATACAGTTGTGCTCAAAAGTTTACATACCCCGTTAGAATTTTTGCTTTCTTGGCCTTTTTTCAGAGAATATGAATGATAACACCAAAACTTTTCCTCCACTCATGGTAAGTGGTTGGGTGAAGCCATTTATTGTCACTACTGTGTTTTCTCTTTATAAATTATAATGACAACCCAAACATCCAAATGACCTGATCAAAAGTTCACATACCCCGTTTCTTAGTACCGTGTATTGCCCCCTCTAACATCAATGACAGCTTGAAGTCTTTTGTGGTAGTTGTGGATGAGGTTCTTTATTTTCTCGGTAAAGCTGCCCACTCTTCTTGGCAAAAACCCTCCAGTTCCTGTAAATTCCTGGGCTGTTTTGCATGAACTGCGCACTTGAGATCTCCCCCGAGTGGCTCAATGATACTGAGGTCAGGAGACTGAGATGGCCACTCCAGAACCTTCACTTTGTTCTGCTGTAGCCAATGACAGGTCAACTTTGCCTTGTGTTTTGGATCGTTGTCATGTTGGAACCTCCAAGTAAGTTCCATGCGCAGCTTCCGGGCTGATTGCAAATTTGCCTTCAGTATTTGCTGATAACGTGCTGCATTCATCTTTCCTTCAACTTTGGCCAAGTTTCCTGTGCCTTTGTAGCTCACACATCCACAAAACATCAGCGGTCCACCTCCGTGCTGTACAGTAGGAATGGTGTTCCTTTCATCATAGGCCTTGTTGACCTCTCTCCAAATGTAACATTTATGATTGTGGCCAAAAAGTACAATTTTGGTCTCATCACTCCACATTACCTTCTTCCACAAGTTTTGAGGCTTGTCTCTGTGCTGTTTTGCGTATTGTAGGTGAGATACTTTGTGGCATTTGCGCAGTAATGGCTTTCTTCTGGCGACTCGATCATGCAGCTCCAAGTGCCTCCAAGTGCCTCCTTATTGTGCATCTTGAAACAGCCGCACCACTAGTTTTCAGAGAGTCCAGTATTTCAGCTGATGTTATTTGTGGGTTTTTCTTTGCATCCCGAACAATTTTCCTGGCATTTGTGGATGAAATTTTTGTTGTTCTACCTGACCGTGGTTTTGTTTGTACAGAGCCCCTGACTTTCCATTTGTTAATGACAGTGCGAACGCTGCTGACTGGTATTATCAATTCCTTGGATATCTTTTTGTATCCCTTTCCTGTTTTATACAGTTCAACTACCTTTTCCAGTAGATCTGTTGACAATTCTTTTGCTTTCCCCATGACTCACAATCCAGAAACGTCAGTGGCTGGATGAAAGATGCAGGAGTCTGTCTGGATCCCAGAACCTCACTCAGCTTTTATGCACACACACTGATTACAAGCAAACAGGTCACAGGTGAGGATGTCACCTTTAGCAGCCATTCACACCCATTTGTGTCAACTTCTGTGCATGTTATCAGGCCAAAATCACCAGGGTATGTGAACTTCTGATCAGGGTCATTTGGATGTTTCGTGTTGTCATTATGATTAAAAAGAGAAAACACAGTAGTGATAATAAATGGCTTCACCCAACCACTAACCATGAGTGGAAGAAAAGTTTTGGTGTCATCATTCATATTCTGCCAGGGTATGTGAACTTTTGAGCACAACTGTGTGTGTCACTGACATCTATTTATCTATGTATTCTATGTGTATATATCTATTCTATTCTAACCTGTCAGTGTGATTTTACTGTACACTGCACATGAATTGCCGGCTTTTCAAAGGACAGGTCGAATGCGCCTAAGAAACTAAACGGTGATGGGAGCTGCCCCATAGATGAACTCGTGCCGATGCTGTGTGTTTTCTCGCATAGCACTCGGCCGTATTCTACGGTAGTGTGACTCCGGCCTTATAGAGGTGCGCGGCCACACTACTCAAAGTGCGAAACTCGGGAGAAAATTAACTTTACTCTTCCCAGGGGCCGCCGGCTCCTAATCACACAGTAAAATAAGTTCTACAACGTAATGGTAATCTACACGCACTGACTGACAGCACTCTCAACAGTGCAGTGCCGGTGACCAGTCAGTGTCAGCTGTCAGTCAGTGCCGGTGACCAGTCGGTGACCAGTCAGTGTCAGCTGTCAGTCAGTGCCGGTGACCAGTCAGTGTCAGCTGTCAGTCAGACACACATTTCCGGGAGAAAATATGGAACATCGGATTTTCCATCCATCCGATATTAATGAGGCGTATATTGTCGGCACCGGAATAACTAGGCAATCCTACACATATTTTCCCATAATCATAACCCCCACCAAAAGGCCCTAAATCCATAGGGGCCATATATCCACCAGCAGCTAGGCCATGTTTGGCGTCTAAGCATAGATAGAAGAGATGACATCTGTCACAAACTTCTGCCATCGTCTTATGAGGAAATATTACAAAAATTGGGATTTCTTAAAATCATGAACAGCTGAGTCCGGTCCACAACCAGGACCTTGTGAGGTCATCATAGAGGGGTGTGTGGTGGGACTCAGGGTCTGATAAAATAATAATAATAATAATAATAATAATAAGATCAATCCCAATTATCATCAGCATTCATGCAGAGTTACATGTCCTGTATGCAGGGACCCCGTTTATTGAAGGCCTCAAGCTAAGCGCTCTCCTGCAGCTAAACTGAATCGTCTCTGTGATCGTTGTAGTAAGTTCTCCTGTTAACCCCTTTTATTTTATGTAACTGTTTATGCTGTAATGTTTTGTCCCCTTGTAAAATCTTTTGTATATTTTTCATGAACACTGCCTCCTTTTGGATTAAATATAAAATGTAATAGTTCTGTTCCTTCTGTTCTGTAACTTACGCCTCGAAGTAATAGCTACCGTACGGTGTCCATTTGACCGAGACAGAGTGGGTGGCGTCGAGTAGTCTGGGGTTGTCAGAGGTAGCCGTGATCGTACCTGAGCGTATACATATTCCATGTGTTTGAATCCGGAGGTGTGTATGCCGTACGCTCAGGCTGTGTGCCCACGTTGTGTTTTTTTAAGCGTTTCTGCGGCGGCAAGGCTGCCGCGGAAACGCTTAAAAACGCTAATTGAAATGCATCCCATGCAATCCTATGGGATTCCGCAGTTGCTGTTCCCATGTTGAGTTTTTTTCCGCAGCAGAATCGCATTGCGGAAAAAGACGTAGCATGTTCATTCGTTTTGCGGAAACGCGGTGATTCCGCCGCCACAGGATTGCATTGAAACGCTCACTTTACACATGTGGCTATGCCCACCATGTGTAAAGTGAGCGTTTCATGTGCGGATGGTATTCCTGTAAAAAATAGAATTAAAATAAAAAATAGGGATATACTCACCCTCTGTCGGCCCCTGGAGTCCTCCCGGTACTCAGTGGTGCGTGCGGCGGCTTTGTACCCAGGAGTGCTTCACGCCAAAATGAGCATTGTGACGTCGCGGTCGAGTGACCACTACGTCATCAGAGGTCATCAGAGGTCATTCTCGCAATGACTCACTGGGAACGTAACTTGCCGGCAGCGCCGCTGAGGAGATCGGGGGCCGACAGAGGTGAGTAACATGTTCCAAATTATTAAGCAAATGATATTTTTCTCTGCTTTTCCTAATGGTCGGTGCAGATGACAGTCAGTCTAATAAAAGTCATCACCCGTTAGAGGATACATGGAATTCTATTGAAGAAACCTCCCAATGATAACAGTATAATCTCCAAAATGAATAATCCTCAGAATGCTCCAGATTATTAGACAGGAGAATTTCTGAACATTTGATCTGTTGTAAAGAACTGAAAATGCTCATTTGTGGAATCTGCAGCATTAGGAGGTCACATTCACTGAACAAAAAACTACTTAACTCCAGAACATCCTAACAGGCCAAGTAAGGCTGGCTTCACACATCCGGCGGGCGCCCCCGGCGTTTTGCCGCAGCGCCGCATCAGAAAACCTTATGCGCCGCATGCGCTTTTTTCGCATTGACATGCATTAGCGCCGGATGGCGCCGCATGTCAATGCGTTGCATGCGGTTTTGTCCGGATGCGGCGCAAATGTACATTGCGGCGGCCGGACAAAACGCTGCATGTAACGTTTTTTTGTTTTTGCGGATGGTTTCTGATGTCTCCAAGCATCAGAAACCATCCGGCAAAAAACCGCATGCGGCCGCCGGCGGCGCATCAGGTTCCTGATGCGGCGCTGCGGCAAAATGCCGGGGGCGCCGTGAGGCGCCCACCGGAAGTGTGAAAGAGGCCTAAGGCTACTTTCACACATCAGTTTTTTTGAATCAGGCACAATCCGTCCTATACCTGATAGGACGGATCCGGCGCTGATTTTAAAAAAACTGATGCAACTGATCAGGTATTTTGAGAGAGAGACCTTGGATTCCAAATCAGTTTTCTGACGGATTTGTCAAAACACTGGTCCGGCTCCATAGGTTTGCATTGTTTCCAGCTGCCTGAAGGCACTATCAGGCGGCTCCGGAAAACAAAAAAAAAAAACGTTGCAGTCAGCGTCTTCTCCGGCCGCCGGAATGTACATTTCCGACGGATCCGGCCAAAAACGGATGCAACGCAGCGACATCAGGCGCGATCCGGCGCTAATGTAAGTCAATGCTAAAAAAAACATCCGGTACCGGATTCGTTTTTTAAAAAACACGCCGGATCGCGCCTGATTCAAAAAGCCTGAAGTGTGAAAGAGGCCTTACAGGTAACACAGGACCCTTCTGTGATGTCACCTTCACAATTCTTGCATCCATTGAACTTGTGAGGTTTTGGAGAGTTTCTTCTTGTATTTCTTTGCCTCCCAGAGCTGCGGTTTTGATGTGATCGGCCTCCCACCCTGTCAATGTGAAATACGTGAAATGTGGTTTTTATTTCAGTGACGATGGGGCAGAGTGCACATTAAAGAGAAAAAAAATGAACTTTTTTGAATTTACTAAATGGCTGCAATGAAACAAAAAGTGAAAAATGTAAAGGGGTCTGAATACTTTTTGTGGGGTCTGAATACTTTCTGTGGGGTCTGAATACTTTTTGTGGGGTCTGAATACTTTCCGTACCCAGTGTATATCTGCAGGATAATAGCGTTATCGGATCTCACTTGTTCCCTCTGAAGAGAACCTGTCCAGAGTTGCTACTTGCACTCAGATATATCATTAATCTGCAGATACATGGTGATAAAATCCTACTTCACATAGTTAAACCTCGGCTCAAGGGAGAAGATGAACTTCTGTTCTCCCTGCAGCCTCTCGCTTTCAGTCATCAGGGCGGTTACGATCACCATTCACTACATGGTGCGCGGCATCATTCCCCTGTACTGTGACTGACGTCCTGCTCTGCACACACACTGCACCGCAGACTATCACATCTCTACAGCTGGAGAGTATTCACAGCGCACTGTGCAGAGACTGCTGACTGCAGCCGCCCCTGCACTGCCCCAATGACTGGGAGTGAGCGGCTGCAGGGGGGAGAGAAGTCAGTTTTCTCCCTGTAGCCACTACTACAATACGGCAGGAAGGAGTAACACTATATACCTCTAGATTAACAATATATCTGCAGGACAATTTCACTTATTCACAGGTTTCCCTAACAGAAATTTAGTGATAGATTAGAATTGTGTGAGCGCTCCATGTGCTGAGCAACTGCAGTCACGGGATGGGTCTGTACAGGCGAGTCCTGGCATCCACAATCGGAGAAGCCAGAGGAGCAGGCCAAGGACAGAGGAGGACAGAGAAGACTGGAAGAAGAGGACAGAGAAGTCTAGAGGAGGAGGACAGAGGAGTCTGGAGGAGGAGGACAGAGGAGTCTGGAGGAGGAGGACAGAGGAGTCTGGAGGAGGAGGACAGAGGAGGACAGAGGAGTTAAGGAGGGGGACAGAGAAGACTGGAAGAAGAGGACAGAGAAGTCTAGAGGAGGAGGACAGAGGAGTCTGGAAGAGGAGGACAGAGGAGTCTGGAAGAGGAGGACAGAGGAGTCTGGAGGAGGAGGACAGAGGAGTCTGGAGGAGGAGGACAGAGGAGGACAGAGGAGTTAAGGAGGGGGACAGAGAAGACTGGAAGAAGAGGACAGAGAAGTCTAGAGGAGGAGGACAGAGGAGTCTGGAAGAGGAGGACAGAGGAGTCTGGAAGAGGAGGACAGAGGAGTCTGGAGGAGGAGGACAGAGGAGTCTGGAGGAGGAGGACAGAGGAGGACAGAGGAGTTAAGGAGGGGGACAGAGAAGACTGGAAGAAGAGGACAGAGAAGTCTAGAGGAGGAGGACAGAGGAGTCTGGAAGAGGAGGACAGAGGAGTCTGGAAGAGGAGGACAGAGGAGTCTGGAGGAGGAGGACAGAGGAGTCTGGAGGAGGAGGACAGAGGAGGACAGAGGAGTTAAGGAGGGGGACAGAGAAGACTGGAAGAAGAGGACAGAGAAGTCTAGAGGAGGAGGACAGAGGAGTCTGGAAGAGGAGGACAGAGGAGTCTGGAGGAGGAGGACAGAGGAGTCTGGAGGAGGAAGACAGAGGAGTCTGGAGGAGGAAGACAGAGGAGTCTGGAGGAGAGGGATAGAGGAGACTGAAAGAAGAGGACAGAGAAATCTGGAGGACAAAGGAATCTGGAGGAGGAGAACAGAGAAGACTGGAAGAAGAGGACAGATGAGTCTGGAGGAGGAGGACAGAGGAGGACAGAGGAGTCTGGAGGAGGGGGACAGACAAGACTGGAAGAAGAGGACAGAGAAGACTAGTGGAGGAGGACAGAGGATACTGGAAGAAGAAGACAG
This sequence comes from Oophaga sylvatica, assembly GCA_033576555.1. Lineage (NCBI taxonomy): Eukaryota > Metazoa > Chordata > Amphibia > Anura > Dendrobatidae > Oophaga > Oophaga sylvatica. The sequence continues at coordinate 641,924,581 of JARQOD010000002.1, read as the reverse complement.
AGGAGTCTGGAGGAGGAGGACAGAGGAGTCTGGAGGAGGTGGACAGAGGAGTCTGGAGGAGAGGGATAGAGGAGACTGAAAGAAGAGGACAGAGAAATCTGGAGGACAAAGGAATCTGGAGGAGGAGAACAGAGAAGACTGGAAGAAGAGGACAGATGAGTCTGGAGGAGGAGGACAGAGGAGGACAGAGGAGTCTGGAGGAGGGGACAGACAAGACTGGAAGAAGAGGACAGAGAAGTCTAGTGGAGGAGGACAGAGGATACTGGAAGAAGAAGACAGAGGAGTCTGGAGGAGGAGGACAGAGGAGTCTGGAGGAGGTGGACAGAGGAGTCTGGAGGAGGAGGACAGAGGAGACTGGAAGAAGAGGACAGAGAAGTCTGGAGGAGAAGGACAGAGGAGACTGGAAGAAAAGGACAGAGGAATCTGGAGGAGGAGGACAGAGGAGTCTAGAGGTGGAAGACAGAGGAATCTGGAGGAGGTGGATAGAGGAGTCTGTAAGAGGAGGACAGGCGTCTAGAGGAGGCGGACAGAGGAGTCTGCAGGAGGAGGACAGGGGAGTCTGGAAGAAGAGGACAGAGAAGTCTGGAGGAGGAGGCAGAGAAGTCTGGAGGAGGAGAACAGAGGAGTCTGGAAGAGGAGGACAGTGGAATTTGGGACTGGAGGACAGAGGAATGGGGAGGAGTAGGACAGGGGAGTCTGGGGGAGGAAGAGGAGAGAGGAGTCTGTAGGAGGAGGACAAAGGAGACTGGAGGGAGGAGGAGTATAGAGGAGTTTGTAGGGAGAAAAAGGACAGAGGAGTTTGGAGGAGGAGAAGGACATAGAAGAGGATGGAGGAGGGGGACAAAGGAGTCTAGAAAAAGAGAATAGAGAAATCTGGAGAGTGAGTAAAACTAAAGAGTCAGAGGAGGATGAAGACAGAGGAGTTTTGAGCAGGAGGACAGAGGAGTCTTCAGGAAGGAAGACACAGTCTCCACCACTCACAATAGCTAATATCACAGCTCACCTCCTCCTCCTTCCTTCACAATGACCTTTACACACGCTGATTACACATTTGGGTTGGAGTCTGTTCGTTGCTACTAATGTGCATGTGTTTTTTCCTAGACTCTACAGCAGCCCCAGTGGTCATTGTGAGAACTGCAAGTTTTCTCTGTTACTTTTCATAGATTGACAACATCCATTGATGATAAAATCCTGATGTAGACAAAGTGTCATTATCTGATGAGAGTTTCCCTTAAATAATGGAAGTTACAGATATATTAGAAGCCATTGGGGTTAGAAATATCTGTCCATCTATTCCAACCAGACCCCTCCATCACTTCTGTCTCGGGGCTTTGGGGTCTCTGTACCAGTCCTCGTGCTGGCATTTCGTCATGTCGATCCCTTCCAGAGATTGGCCGCCGCTTGGGTTTAACATCCCACCTTTAAGGTCTGCAATAAAAGCAGCGGCTGAGGAAAATGATAATATTTCACTTTAACAATTGTGTATTTTGCCCCGAGCTGCAGAGAGAGGCAGTCATTTCCTTTTGGCTTCGCCATTTCTCCACACAGGTAATAAATCCCGGCTCGCAAGGACGTGCAATATCCCTTCCAAGAACCGCTTTAATGGGCATTACTTTTCCCTTCTCAACTCCTCTTTCTGGGCGCGGGTGGGGGGGACGCAGCCGCCATCAGGGGTCTCATTTACATGGGCTTTAATGGGATGGGGTTCAGTTAACTCATTGGTGACGAGTGATTAAAAATAACAGAAAATGTCAAAATAAACCAAATATCTAACAAATATTCTGAGATACTTACCGCAACCTGAAAAGAGACATCACCTGAATATTCTACATTAAAGATAAAAGAAACTTACTAAGTATCTAAATGAATGAAAATGATGAGGAAAAAGAAGAAATAATAAAAATAGAGGAAAAGTAATAAAAAACTCTAAAATATATAACAGAGAAACAAAACTTTATAGAACATAAGGAACGTAAAACAACGTGTAAAGAAAGAGAGAAATCATCCTGACCGCTCACCTGTCTCTTCTGTCCTCCCTCTCCTGTCTCTCTATCTCGTCGCTCTCCATCTCCTCACCGTCTCTCCATCTCTCTCACCTGTCTCTCCTGTCTCTCTTCTCACCAGTCTCTCCTCTCTCCTGTCTCTCCTGTCTCTCCTATCTCCTCTCTCCTGTCTCTCCTCTCTCGTCGCTCTCCAGTCTCACTCACCTGTCTCTCCTGTCTCTCTTCTCACCTGTCTCTCCTGTCTCTCTTCTCACCTGTCTCTCCTGTCTCTCTTCTCACCAGTCTCTCCTCTCTCCTGTCTCTCCTGTCTCTCCTATCTCCTCTCTCCTGTCTCTCCTCTCTCGTCGCTCTCCAGTCTCACTCACCTGTCTCTCCTGTCTCTCTTCTCACCTGTCTCTCCTGTCTCTCTTCTCACCTGTCTCTCCGGTCTCTCCTATCTCCTGTCTCTCCTATCTCCTCTCTCCTGTCTCTCCTCTCTCGTCGCTCTCCAGTCTCACTCACCTGTCTCTCCTGTCTCTCTTCTCACCTGTCTCTCCTGTCTCTCTTCTCACCTGTCTCTCCTGTCTCTCTTCTCACCTGTCTCTCCTCTCTCCTTCTCCTGTCTCTCCATTCTCTCCTTCTCCTCTCTCGTCGCTCTCCAGTCTCACTCACCTGTCTCTCCTGTCTCTCTTCTCACCTGTCTCTCCTGTCTCTCTTCTCACCTGTCTCCTCTCCGTTCTCCCTGATCTCCTGTCTCTCTCTCACCTCTCCTCTCTCCTGTCTCTCCTCTCTCCTGTCCTCTCTCCAGTCTCACTTCACCTCTCTCCTGTCTCTCTTCTCACCTGTCTCTCCTGTCTCTCTTCTCACCAGTCTCTCCTGTCTCTCTTCTCTCCGTCTCCGTCTCCCATCTCCTGTCTCACCCTCACCTGTCTCTCCTGTCTCTCTCTCTCCAGTCTCTCCTGTCTCCTCCCTCTCTCCTGTCTCTCTTCTCCATCGCTCTCTCTCCTGTCTCTCGTTCTCACCTCTCTCCTGTCTCTCCTCACCTGTCTCTCCTGTCTCTCTTCTCACCAGTCTCTCTCTCTCCTGTCTCTCTTCTCTCTCTCCTGTCTCTCACTCTCTCCTGTCTCTCCTCTCTCTTGTCTCTTCTCCTCTCTTCCTTCTTCCCTTCTCTCCTGTCTCTCGTTCTCCTGTCTCTCCTCTCTCCTGTCTCTCCGTTCTCCAGTCTCACTCACCTGTCTCACCGCTCACCTGTCTCTCCTGTCTCTCTTCTCACCAGTCTCTCCTGTCTCTCCTCTCTCCTGTCTCTCTTCTCACCAGTCGCTCCTCTCTCCTGTCTCTCCGTTCTCCAGTCTCACTCTCCTGTCTCACCGCTCACCTGTCTCTCCTGTCTCTCTTCTCACCAGTCTCTCCTCTCTCCTGTCTCTCTTCTCACCAGTCTCTCCTCTCTCCTGTCTCTCCTCTCTCTTGTCTCTCCTCTCTCCTGTCTTCCTCTCTCCTGTCTCTCCGTTCTCCTGTCTCTCATCTCTCCTGTTTCTCCTCTCTCCTGTTTCTCCTCTCTCCTGTCTCTCCTCTCTCCTGTCTATCCTCTCTCCTGTCTCTCCTCTCTCCTGCTTCTCCTCTTTCCTGTCTCGTCGCTCACCTGTCTCCTCTCTCCTGTCTCTCCTCTCTCCTGTCTCTCCTCTTTCCTGTCTCTCTTCTCACCAGTCTCTCCTCTCTCCTGTTTCTACTCTCTCCTGACTCGTCGCTCACCAGTCTCGCCGCACTCCTGTGTCACTGCTCGCTTCTCTCCTCTCCTGTCTCTCTATTCCTCTCCTGTCTCTCCTCTCTCGTCGCTCTCCAGTCTCACTCACCCGTCTCCCTCTCTTCTCACCTGTCCTCTCCTGTCTCTCTTCTCACCCGTCTCTCCTCTCCTGTCTCTCTCTCCTGTCTCTCCTTCTCCTGTCTCTCCTCTCGTCCTCTCCAGTCTCACTCACCTGTCTCCCTGTCTCTCTCTCACCTGTCTCTCCTGTCTCTCTTCTCACAGTCTCCTCTCCTGTCCCCCTCTCTCTGTCTTCCTCTCTCGTCGCTCTCCAGTCTCACTCACCTGTCTCACCGCTCACCTGTCTCTCCTGTCTCCTCCGTCTCTCCTCTCTCCTGTCTCTCTTCTCACCAGTCTCTCCTCTCTCCTGTCTCTCCTCTCTCTTGTCTCTCCTCTCTCCTGTCTTCCTCTCTCCTGTCTCTCCATTCTCCTGTCTCTCCTCTCTCCTGTCTCTCATCTCTCCTGTTTCTCCTCTCTCCTGCTTCTCCTCTTTCCTGTCTCGTCGCTCACCTGTCTCCTCTCTCCTGTCTCTCCTCTCTCCTGTCTCTCCTCTTTCCTGTCTCGTCGCTCACCAGTCTCTCCTCTCTCCTGTTTCTACTCTCTCCTGACTCGTCGCTCACCAGTCTCGCCGCACTCCTGTGTCACTGCTCGCTTCTCTCTCCTCTCTCCTGTCTCTCCTCTCTCCTGTCTTTCCTCTCTCCTGTCTCTCCTGTCTCTCCACTCTCCTCTCTCCTGTCTTTCCGCTCTCCTGTCCTCCTCTCTCCTGTCTCTCCGCTCTCCTGTCTCTCCTGTCTCTCCTGTCTCTCCTCTCTCCTGTCCTCCTCTCTCCTGTCTCTTCCGCTCTCCTGTCTCTCCATTCTCCTGTCTTGCCACCCTCCTGTCTCTCTTCTCACCAGTCTCTCCTCTCTCTGTCTCTCCTCTCACCTGTCTCGCCACTCACCTGTCTCTCATCTCTCCTGTCTCTACGCTGTCCTGTCTGTCTGCTCTCCTGTCTCTCCTCTCTCTTGTCTCTCCTCTCACCTGTCTCTCCGTTCTCCTGTCTCTCCTCTCTCTGTTCTCCTCTCCTGTTTCTCCTCTTCGCCGGTCTCGCGCTCACTGTCTCGCGCTCACCTCTCTCTCACTTCTGTCTCTCCTCTTCTCCTCTCTCCTGTCTCTCCTCTCTCTTGTCTCTCCCTCCTGTCTCTGTTCTCCTGTTCCTCCTCTCTCCTGTCTCTCCTTTCTCCTGTCTCTCATTTCTCCTGTCTCTACGCTGTCCTGTCTGTCTGCTCTCCTGTCTCTCCTCTCTCTTGTCTCTCCTCTCACCTGTCTCTCCGTTCTCCTGTCTCTCCTCTCTTCTGTTTCTCCTCTCTCCTGTTTCTCCTCTCGCCGGTCTCGCCGCTCACCTGTCTCGCCGCTCACCTCTCTCTCCACTCTCCTGTCTCTCCTCTTTCTCCTCTCTCCTGTCTCTCCTCTCTCTTGTCTCTCCTCTCACCTGTCTCTCCGTTCTCCTGTCTCTCCGTTCTCCTGTCTCACCTGTCTATGGGTGTTTGATCTGTTTGGGCTGTTCCTGGGGCGTTACTCAGGGGCGGGACTATATAATCCCCATTTTAAGAATAGTAGTATTAGAGAGTCCTGCCTTGTGCGACCACTGAGGGTGCGGAGCGTGACACAAGAGGTTATTGAGGAAGTCCGTGTTGTGCTCTGCCCCTGAGAGGTCGCACAAGGCTGAACACTGTGGAGTGCTCCTTTAAGTCCATCATTTCTGCTATTGACCGATATTTTCGGGCAGGCTGATCTTGTGATTGGCTTGAATTACTGCCCGAAAATCAAATGTGTGCAGAACAACATCTTCCCCCTCAATCATTTACATTTTAATCTTTGGAATTTTTTTTTTACTTTTTTTTTTCAGACTGGAGACAGATCTGTAAATCCATGACGTCAAGATGACAATGGCAGCCAGGTGTTAAACCGGGGTGTGAGGCGCGGCGTCCCATCACACTCCATTCATGGGGCGGCTGCGGCCGGGCGGCTCAATCTCTGTTTTCCGGAGAAGGTTTCTTTTTTATTATTAACACCTTCACTGATGGATTTAACGACCCCCCCCCCGCCCCCAGCCGTTTATTCTGCCCTGCGTTACACGTAAATCATTCCTGACAGACACACATTCCTGTTTTCCCCGGCAGACTCCGGCAAATATTTTCATTTCAGTCCGACAGAAACTCCATTCAAAGCTCCGAGAGATTAACAAGTTTCCATTTTCAAAAAAATAAATAAGAGCGCGGCGGGGAGAGACGTGTGGTGTGGCGCGCCGCCAGCCCGCGGTCATTAAACATGGACGCCGCTGCCCGTGTAAGGATGGGCTGAGACACAGCCCCTGGACTCATTCATAGGTGACATCTTCAGGGCGTCTCAGATCCTTTTATTTTTACAGAATGTCCTACCCACTCGTGACCACCAGAGACCTTCATAGAAACCACCGCAGTCATCGCCAGCCGCTCGGCAAATATCGCTAACCGGATTTAGGGAATTAATGTGCAAGAAAAATAATGAGGATGGAGAGGAGGAAGGACATGAGCCTGGGAAGGGGAGGAAGGTCCGGGCATAAATCATCTGCAAGCATGGAGCCCAACATGGCCATGTTATGGGAGACCCTGCCGGAGAGACCGGAGGGGCCCGGGGCTGAGCTCCGGGCCACACAGGTCATAGAAAAACAAATATAGGACAGGATGTATGTGTGGCATAAGCGAGAGCCGAATACCCAAGTCTCACAACAGCGACCCCATGAGGGCAACCACAACGCCCCAATGGAATCTGCATCGTCCCAATGGATCCCATTCAAATGCTCCACTGAGTGCCAACCACAACGCCCCAATGGAATCTGCATCGTCCCAATGGATCCCATTCAAATGCTCCACTGAGTGCCAACCACAACGCCCCAATGGAATCTGCTTGGTTCCAATGGATTCCATCCAAATGCCCCATTGAGTGCCAACCACAATGCCCCAATGGAATCTGCTTGGTTCCAATGGATCCCATCCAAATGCCCCATTGAGTGCCAACCACAATGCCCCAATAGAATCTGCATGGTGCCAATGGATCTCATCCAAATGCCCCATTAAGTGCCAACCACAACGCCCCAATGGAATCTGCATGGTTCCAATGGATCCCATCCAAATGCCCCATTGAGTGCCAACCACAATGCCCCAATAGAATCTGCATCGTCCCAATGGATCCCATTCAAATGCCCCACTGAGTGCCAACCACAACGCCCCAATGGAATCTGCATGGCTCCAATGGATCCCATCCAAATGCCCCATTGAGTGCCAACCACAATGCCCCAATGGAATCTGCATGGCTCCAATGGATCCCATCCAAATGCCCCACTGAGTGCCAACCACAACGCCCCAATGGAATCTGCATGGTGCCAATGGATCTCATCCAAATGCCCCATTGAGTGCCAACCCCAACACCCCAATGGAATCTGCATAGCCCCAATGGATCCCATCCAAATGCCTCACGGAGTGCCAACCACAATGCACCAATGGAATCTGCATGGTCCCAATGGATCTCATCCAAATGCCCAATTGAGTGCCAACCACAATGCACCAATGGAATCTGCATGGTCCCAATGGATCCCATCCAAATTCCCCACTGAGTGCCAACCACAATGCTACAATGGAATCTGCATGGCCCCAATGGATCCCATCCAAATGCCTCACGGAGTGCCAACCACAATGCACCAATGGAATCTGCATGGTCCCAATAGATCTCATCCAAATCCCCCATTGAGTGCCAACCACAACGCCCATTGGAATCTGCATGTCCCCAATGGATCCCATCCATTTGCTCCACTGAGTGCCAACCACAATGCACCAATGGAATCTGCATGGCCCCAATGGATCTCATCCAAATGCCCCACTGAGTGCCAACCACAATGCACCAATGGAATCTGCATGGCCCCAATGGATCTCATCCAAATGCCCCACTGAGTGCCAACCACAATGCACCAATGGAATCTGCATGGACTCAATGGATCCCATCCAAATGCCCCATTGAGTGCCAAGCACAACAGCCCATTGGAATCTGCATCTTCCCAATAGATGCCGTCCAAATACCCCACTGAGTGCCAACCACAATGTCCCAATGGAATCTGCATGGTCCCAATGGATCTCATCCAAATGCCCAACTGAGTGCTAACCACAACGCCCCAATGGAATCTGCATGATCCCAATGGATCCCATTCAAATGCCCCACTGAGTGCTAACCACAATGCCCCAATGGAATCTGCATGATCCCAATGGATCCCATTCAAATGCCCCACTGAGTGCTAACCACAACGCCCCAATGGAATCTGCATTGTCCCAATGGATCCCATCGAAATGCCCCACTGAGTGCCAACCACAACGCCTCAATGGAAATGTATCATCCCAATGGATCCCATCCAAATACCACACTGAGTGCAACCACAACGCCCCAATGGAATCTGCATCGTTCCAATGGATCCCATCGAAATGCCCCACTGAGTGTCAACCACAGTGTCCCCATAACCGCCTCTATTCCAAACTTTCACCATCACTGTGAACCCATCAGTGCCATCACCAGAGTAAGTGCCATTGTCTGCACGCACTCCTGCTTATTTGAGGTCTGTAGAGGATCTGATAATCCCGTCTGCTGCTCTGTCTTGGATTTACCCTGTATATAATGTACTCTGGCTGTAATAACTTTTTAAAGGGTGTTTGTTGGAGAATTTTTCAAGCGATGAGGAGCCAGATAATCCGAGGGGCATCACCGTCCTCTGCTCTGCCCCATCATCATCAGCCCAATCCTGCTTCATGAAGGGGCGCAGATCATTCATGACCAAAGAGAACCCATTCCTGGGGTGTAGGAAAAGAGTCAGTCCCATGTAAGATGATTATTTTCCTTTCCCAATTCCACCTGAATCATGGGTATATTTGTGAATCAGACCCATTAAGAAAGATTATGTGCCCCTCCACTGTAAAAAAAATAATGGCATCTCTGATAAAGCATCTGTGTATATTTAGAATTGCCCCCAGTTCCCCCCATGAGATGGGGCCGCTGGTGATTGACAGCCCTGGTAAATACTGTCCATGCCTCTATAGGAAGCACGTATGTGGCTATTTCTACCCACACAGCCTGCTGCCTCCCATCACCCCGCTGTCAGGTCACGCCTGCCAGGATCGATGAGAAATGTGATAAATCATCAATGTCTGATCCAAGGGACCGCGCTCTGGACGAGGGGCTGACAACTGTCATCACGCATCACCCATAAAAATGCCAGCTGTCACCAAGAGGAACATGCCGGGCGGAGAGGGGGCACATCTGCACCAACCACCCGGAATCTGAGAGATCCGGACAGTCAGTCACTTCAGGCTAGGAACATTAACCCTTTACTGGACAGGCAGGGCTGTATACAGAGACCCTTAATCCTGCTTATACCCCCCAGTATATTACCCACCAGTGCCACACGCACCAGCAAGAACCTTTCTTTACATGTATATATTTTTTATACATTAGAGAGATGTATACAGCCGGACTGTGTGTATGTGCCGACAAAAACTAGGCCGATGGCATCCTCCATGACAGTGCAGCGTGGGACTCACTGATAGCGTCTCTGCCTCCCATACCAGAGGTCCTGAGATTCAATGTCCCCATAGCGCTGTCAAACCGTCGGCTCTCCACTGTGATGTGTAAAAGAAACCCCCAGATGTAAATTCACAGCAGCAGGGACCCCTCTGCCTCCAATGGGCCACAGCGTATTCCTGACTTTGCTATGTGCAGATCCCCTCCTGGTTGTATCATAGACCTGGTGACTTATAGACCTGGGTGACATATAGTCCTGGTGACTTACAGACCTGAGTGACTTATACACCTGAGTGACTTACACACCTGGTGACATTATAGTCCTGGGTGACTTACAGACCTGAGTGACTTATACACCTGAGTGACTTACACACCTGGTGACATATAGTCCTGGGTGACTTACAGACCTGAGTGACTTATACACCTGAGTGACTTACACACCTGGTGACATATAGTCCTGGGTGACTTACAGACCTGAGTGACTTATACACCTGAGTGACTTACACACCTGGTGACTATAGTCTGGGTGATTTATAGACCTGGGTGACATATAGTCCTGGGTGACTTACAGACCTGAGTGACTTATACACCTGAGTGACTTACACACTGGGTGACTTATAGTCCTGGGTGACTTACAGACCTGAGTGACTTATACACTGAGTGACTTGACACCTGAGTGACATATATCCTGGGTGACTTAAGATCCTGAGTGACTTTACACCTGAGTGACTTACACACCTGAGTGACATATAGTCCTGGGTGACTTACAGACCTGAGTGACATTATATCACCTGAGGTGACTTACGACACCTGGTGACTTATAGTCCTGGTTGATTTAAGACCTGGGTGACATATAGTCCTGGGTGACTTACAGACCTGAGTGACTTATACACCTGAGTGACTTACACACCTGGGTGACTTATAGTCCTGGGTGATTTATAGACCTGGGTGACATATAGTCCTGGGTGACTTACAGACCTGAGTGACTTATACACCTGAGTGACTTACACACCTGGGTGACTTATAGTCCTGGGTGATTTATAGACCTGGGTGACTTATAGACCTGGGTGCACCATATTGTTGGCAGAGCTCTATAGTATATAGGGGTATGACATCGGTAGGAGTCTATGATACACTTTGTAGGGGATTATCATAGACTTGGTTGTACAAACATGGAGGGTGTTATAGTTTTGGGGGACTCCATAGTCAGGAATGCATTTGGCCATTGAAGAGACATGATTCACCTGATGGGAGTGAACCCTTTGTACAGAAGGCAATGAAGTCCATTGAGATCTCGGTCCAAGGTTCAGTTGAATGGGCAGAGACTGAAGGAGACGTGATGTAGCCTCGATAGATGGTTTAGACGTTTCAGAGGAGCATCCCCCAGGTGGACGGTCAGGAGAAAAGGTCTGTTCTGGACAGAGTTCGGATTGGATCAACGATATGTGCTAAGAACGGGACCTCATTACTTGTTCTTTTCATATATTGGCTCCATCTTACATCCTTTCTGCCCCACTAGCTGAGCTGGACATTCACGTTTTCTTCACTGACTCGTACAGGATCCTCAGTAAGAGAACCAGACGGATCAAAGGACTTGGAAAGGGTGTCCGCTCTACGACTCTTCTCTGCTGGGCGTTTTATATGAATGAAATTGAATCAGGATAAAAAGAGGAGCCAACGTGCTGCACCTGGATTACACTGATTATGCCGAATCTCGTAACCGCTCACGTTAATCAGGGGAAATCTAGGTCCCTTTAAGAGATATCAACATCTAAAGGTGAGGTTCACCATCTTTTGTAAAGTAACTTCTTGGTACAAGCCACATGGAAGGTTCTTATTCTTTTCTATCTGACAAGATAGGACTTCATCCACTCATATTGGGGAGACATTGATCTCAAGAAAAAATGGCATATGGATAATGGAAAAGTGGATCAGAAGAAAACCTGGACTTGCGATGGTGAGCGGCTTCCACCGCAGAAGTCATCCAGTCGCCAGTATTCGTCGATCAGCAAACAGTGAAACAACCTGAGAGAAGGCACAAGTTGATTTTATAATGATTATAATTTGCATATAAAAGTCTTGTGGTTTTTTCGGTTTCACAGGTCAAACAGGAAACTTCTTTCACACAGAAGGGTCATAGTCCTGGAGTCCATGGCAAGTTCTCCTATCCTCCTAATTGCATGGGCTCCTCCACATCAGCAGCAGGAGGATTATGGAAGGTTGAAGCCAGGCAGAAATCTCAGAACTCACAAAGAAATGGAGATCTACTCTAGTAGCTAGTGAGATCAGGTCACAAGGGTTCGACCCAACATCCTTTGTGTATTCCTACAATCCTGCTTAGAAAGATGCTACCATAGCTGTGGTGTTCCTAGTTATTTCTGAAGCCAGGGTACAAGTGCTTATGCTATACCGACCACTTGTCGGAATCTTTCTCTCAGGTACGGACGAGGGACGAGGCTTAGATGAAGAAAGTTTCTCCAAGACTCTCCAATATGCAGTCAGGTAACAGGTCAGGGAAAGCAGTCATTTCACTCCCAAAAGGATGAGGTCCAGGCCTGAGCCTCTCTGTGCACCATGAAATCATGGAGGCCACCTTGGCTTGGTCAGAAATGGAATCACGGAAGATACACAAAGTGTGCAGGGCCCTAGTTTATGAAGACACAAAAGGTCTTAGAGGTAAAGGATGGTCCAGAGGGACTCAAGTGGAAGGCTTAGGTTGGATCTTTGCTGAACCACAGAAGAAATTTAAGAAGTGGAAGCAAGTGGCTTCAAGGCATCCGATTGTTCCTTTTTCAGCAAGTTTATAAATCGCAGACATTGCAGTGATTTTGGAATCCATAATGTAAGATCTCTTATTGAGATGTAGATCCTCTAAACCACAATTGCTTTGCACCAGATAAGTTGGGGTGCAGAGTCTCAACTCTTCATTGTTCACCTTAACCAAAAAAGAATGCATGGACTTTGCTGTAGGGAGACCTCTGGGTCATTGCCCTCATAATAGTCAAAGCGGGACTGAATAGGTGATGGAATGGCCAAGGGTTGTCAAGTAGAGAAAGGTCAGGATGTGGGCGGTCAATGGACAAGACAGAAGCGTAGTCACAAATGGAGCCAAGGGGAAAGGTTGGGATGTGAGAGATCAATGTAGAAAATTGGAGTGTAGTAATAAATGGATCCAAGGAGAAAGGTCAGAATGTGAGAGGTCAAAAAATGAGAGCAAAGCAAGGTCAGGAGCAGAGTCCAACACCTGAGCCAGGATTAGACCAAAAGGTTCTAACAAACAATCCCACCGAAGAAGCAGGAGCCTCATCCAGGACAAGGACGAGGTCAATGTCAATGAAAAGGCAAGATTAGGATCAGTCACACAACACCACGAGCCATGAAAGGGAAGTAAGCTCAGTCAGCAGGCTAGACATGACAGAAGCAACCAATGCCAATCGGACAACTAGCTACCACTGACTCCAGTCAGCACAGACAGAGAAGATGGGGCTTTGCTTGGAGCCAAAGGAAGTAACAAACAGTGGCCAAAATGACCAAGTAACAGCTCTGTATATTCAGTAATCTCATGAGCATTAACTACTGTGTCTACAATCACAATACAATTCACAAGCATTTGTGCTGTCTGTGGTGGCCGCCTTCATCAAATCACACATCCCAAAGGCCGATCCTGGGTACAGGAAAGGATTCTTTACAGTAAGAGCCTGTGACAAGATTTGAAGATTTGTCTTTTACTTGTGAATCATTGAACTTGTTGTTTGTGTAACAATTTTAATGGAAGCCCTCTGTAAGACCACCTCTACGAAAAGACCTCCTTATTTCTAGGGTAAATTGACCGCTTTCTGGAGGAGCACTGCTCTAGAACACTCTTTTTCACTGCACTGAAAGTGGTTTCACTTGTGTCCTTAGGAGAAGACTTGTGTCCTGGGATGACTGTGCCCATCATCCAGTATCTCACATGTTGCGGTACGGGACACAACAAAGAGAAGATTTTACCAATCACTCAGAGGACCCAAGGTTACATTCTGCTAAGCGATCCCTCTGCTTTCATCTCCTCATTTTCCAGCATTAAGTCCTAATGCATTAGTAGGACTGTCTCTCCAGGGACAATATCCGTGGATCAGCACCTGTTCACAGCAATACAGCCTGTGCCGCATCCCGGGACCCCCACTTACTGCGGACTTTACTACTAATCTTCGTAATGGCGTTGAAAGCGTAATCACTTGGGTGTTATTCCAGGGACTTTGGAAAGTGTAGACCCCTCTTTAGCTTTATAATGGGGGGTGGAGGAATGTGACTCGCATCTGGTGATGACAGTTTACTCCACTCTTCACTCAGTAGCAGAAGGTTCTAGGAAAACAGCAGACGGACGCCTCGAATATCAGCTTCAGCCGCTTCATACGTGTGAAAGACAGTGACGGACTCTGTAGGAAAAGGGGATCAGACTGGTAGTTACAGTGTTTACATGGGACTGGCCAGCAAATGGTTAAACGGTGGCTCCTGGGACGCAATGCAGAATATGTAACAGCCCAAATACACCAGAGGTGACTTCCCAGGCCGTGTTCACATGGCAGGACTGTCACCCAGACAGATTCAGCATCACTTAGATACACTTGTTGGTGCCATCTATGCATCCTCAATAGCTACCCCCTGAGAGGTGCTGGAGCCTACTAATCGCTGGTATGAAGGAGAAACAGTCAGCTGACCAATGTGCCCCTTTGGATTGGATTTTTGGGGTTCTCATGTTCGTGTTGGTATCATAGACTTTCTACTTCCTGTGCAATGCTTCTCCAAAGTCCCAGAATACCAATCAAAGCCAAAGGAACATAGTGCTGAGCTAAGAGCTTCTACTTCTTCATGAATGCTATTTTTGAGAGTCTCAGCACTCCAATCCTATTATGTAAACTTCTGACAAGTCATCATAAGTCATGAAGACTGATAGAACAGAGAGCACAGTTAGGTGTTACACAGAGATCAGGAGGAGATGTAGGGCAGTGCACAAATGTGGAGAGGACGGGTAGGGTGGTAGACAGATGAGGAGGAGATGTAGGGTGGTGCATCACTGTGGAGAGGACGGGTAGGGTGGTAGACAGATGAGGAGGAGATGTAGGGTGATGCATCACTGTGGAGAGGATGGGTAGGGTGGTAGACAGATGAGGAAGAGATGTAGGGAGGGGCAGCACTGTGGAGAGGACAGGTAGGGTGGTAGACAGATGAGGAGGAGATGTAGGGTGGTGCAGCACTGTGGAGAGGATGGGTAGGGTGGTAGACAGATGAGGAGGAGATGTAGGGCGGTGCAGCACTGTGGAGAGGACGGGTAGGGTGGTAGACAGATGAGGAGGAGAAGTAAGGCAGTGCAGCACTGTGGAGAGGACGGATAGGGTGGTAGACAGATGAGGAGGAGATGTAGGGCGGTGCAGCACTGTGGAGAGGATGAGTAGGGTGGTAGACAGATGAGGAGGAGATGTAAGGCGGTGCAGCACTGTGGAGAGGATGAGTAGGGTAGTAGACAGAGATCAGGAGTAAATGAAGGGCAGTGCAGTACTGTGGAGAAGATGGGTAGGAGATAGACAGAGATGAGGAGGAGATGTAGGGCGATGCAGCACTGTGGAGAGGATGGGTTGGTGGTAGATAGAGATGAGGAGATGTAGGGCGGTGCAGCACTGGAGAGGACGGGTAGGTTGGTAGACAGATGAGGAGATGTAGGGCAGTGCTGCACTGGAGAGGACGGGTAGGGTGGTAGACAGATCAGGAGAAGATGTAAGGTGGTGCAGCACTGTGGAGAGGACGGGTAGGGTGGTAGACAGATGAGGAGGAGAAGTAGGGCAGTGCAGCACTGTGGAGAGGACGGGTAGGGTGGTAGACAGATGAGGAGGAGATGTAGGGCGGTGCAGCACTGTGGAGAGGACAAGTAGGTGATAGACATAGATGAGGTGGAGATGTAGGGTTGTGCAGCAATGTGGAGAGGACAGGTCAGTGATAGACAGAGATGAGGAGGAGCTGTAGGGCAGTGCAGCACTATAAAGAGGATGGGTAAGTTGTAGACAGATGAGGAGGAGATGTAGGGTGATGCATCACTGTGGAGAGGATGGGTAGGGTGGTAGACAGATGAGGAAGAGATGTAGGGAGGGGCAGCACTGTGGAGAGGACAGGTAGGGTGGTAGACAGATGAGGAGATGTAGGGTGGTGCAGCACTGTGGGAGGATGGGTAGGGTGGTAGACAGATGAGGAGGAGATGTAGAGTGGTGCAGCACTGTGGAGAGGACAGGTAGGGTGGTAGACAGATGAGGAGGAGATGTAGGGTGGTGCAGCACTGTGGAGAGGATGGGTAGGGTGGTAGACAGATGAGGAGGAGATGTAGGGCGGTGCAGCACTGTGGAGAGGACGGGTAGGGTGGTAGACAGATGAGGAGATGTAGGGTGGTGCAGCACTGTGGGGAGGATGGGTAGGGTGGTAGACAGATGAGGAGGAGATGTAGAGTGGTGCAGCACTGTGGAGAGGACAGGTAGGGTGGTAGACAGATGAGGAGGAGATGTAGGGTGGTGCAGCACTGTGGAGAGGATGGGTAGGGTGGTAGACAGATGAGGAGGAGATGTAGGGCGGTGCAGCACTGTGGAGAGGACGGGTAGGGTGGTAGACAGATGAGGAGGAGAAGTAGGGCAGTGCAGCACTGTGGAGAGGATGAGTAGGGTGGTAGACAGATGAGGAGGAGAAGTAGGGCAGTGCAGTACTGTGGAGAGGGCGGGTAGGGTGGTAGACAGATGAGGAGGAGATGTAGGGTGGTGCATCACTGTGGAGAGGACGGGTAGGGTGGTAGACAGATGAGGAGGAGATGTAGGGTGGTGCATCACTGTGGAGAGGACGGGTAGGGTGGTAGACAGATGAGGAGGAGATGTAGGGTGGTGCAGCACTGTGGAGAGGACGGGTAGGGTGGTAGACAGATGAGGAGGAGATGTAGGGTGGTGCATCACTGTGGAGAGGACGGGTAGGGTGGTAGACAGATGAGGAGGAGATGTAGGGTGATGCATCACTGTGGAGAGGATGGGTAGGGTGGTAGACAGATGAGGAAGAGATGTAGGGAGGGGCAGCACTGTGGAGAGGACAGGTAGGGTGGTAGACAGATGAGGATATGTAGGGTGGTGCAGCACTGTGGGGAGGATGGGTAGGGTGGTAGACAGATGAGGAGGAGATGTAGAGTGGTGCAGCACTGTGGAGAGGACAGGTAGGGTGGTAGACAGATGAGGAGGAGATGTAGGGTGGTGCAGCACTGTGGAGAGGATGGTAGGGTGGTAGACAGATGAGGAGGAGATGTAGGGCGGTGCAGCACTGTGGAGAGGAGGGTAGGGTGGTAGACAGATGAGGGGAGAAGTAGGGCAGTGCAGCACTGTGGAGAGGATGAGTAGGGTGGTAGACAGATGAGGAGGAGAAGTAGGGCAGTGCAGTACTGTGGAGAGGACGGGTAGGGTGGTAGACAGATGAGGAGGAGATGTAGGGTGGTGCAGCACTGTGGAGAGGATGAGTAGGGTGGTAGACGGAGATGTAGGGCAGTGCAGTACTGTGGAGAGGACGGGTAGGGTGGTAGACAGATGAGGAGGAGAAGTAGGGCAGTGCAGCACTGTGGAGAGGATGAGTAGGGTGGTAGACAGATGAGGAGGAGAAGTAGGGCAGTGCAGTACTGTGGAGAGGACGGGTAGGGTGGTAGACAGATGAGGAGGAGATGTAGGGTGGTGCAGCACTGTGGAGAGGATGAGTAGGGTGGTAGACAAATGAGGAGGAGAAGTAGGGCAGTGCAGTACTGTGGAGAGGACGGGTAGGGTGGTAGACAGATGAGGAGGAGATGTAGGGTGGTGCAGCACTGTGGAGAGGATGGGTAGGGTGGTAGACAGATGAGGAGGAGATGTAGGGTGGTGCAGCACTGTGGAGAGGATGAGTAGGGTGGTAGACAGAGATCAGGAGGAGATGTAGGGCAGTGCAGCACTGTGGAGAGGACGGGTAGGGTGGCAGACAGATGAGGAGGAGATGTAGGGTGGTGCAGCACTGTGGAGAGGATGGGTAGGGTGGTAGACAGATGAGGAGGAGAAGTAAGGCAGTGCAGCACTGTGGAGAGGACGGATAGGGTGGTAGACAGATGAGGAGGAGATGTAGGGCGGTGCAGCACTGTGGAGAGGATGAGTAGGGTGGTAGACAGATGAGGAGGAGATGTAAGGCGGTGCAGCACTGTGGAGAGGATGAGTAGGGTAGTAGACAGAGATCAGGAGTAAATGAAGGGCAGTGCAGTACTGTGGAGAAGATGGGTAGGAGATAGACAGAGATGAGGAGGAGATGTAGGGCGATGCAGCACTGTGGAGAGGATGGGTTGGTGGTAGATAGAGATGAGGAGATGTAGGGCGGTGCAGCACTGGAGAGGACGGGTAGGTTGGTAGACAGATGAGGAGATGTAGGGCAGTGCTGCACTGGAGAGGACGGGTAGGGTGGTAGACAGATCAGGAGGAGATGTAAGGTGGTGCAGCACTGTGGAGAGGACGGGTAGGGTGGTAGACAGATGAGGAGGAGAAGTAGGGCAGTGCAGCACTGTGGAGAGGACGGGTAGGGTGGTAGACAGATGAGGAGGAGATGTAGGGCGGTGCAGCACTGTGGAGAGGACAAGTAGGTGATAGACAGAGATGAGGTGGAGATGTAGGGTTGTGCAGCAATGTGGAGAGGACAGGTCAGTGTATCGACCCGCCACCACAATTGTGGATTACCAGGGCAATGGGGTACTCAGAGCCGAGCCCATGGAAGTCTATGGGGTTTGTCACAGGTAGCTGTGGCTCGGTCTGTGGCCCTGGCGGTCTGGCGTATGTTGGGGGAATATTTACAGGGGATAGATTTATATACAGTTCGTGACGCCACCTGTAGTCTTCTGGTAATTTGTACCAGCGCTGCTGTAGATCTCTGAGGGGATGGTGAGGCAGCTAGATGTCAGGTCCCCTACAGGTGGGACTGGTCCCTCAAAGTCTATGAAGTTAGTGAAGTCGGGTGCAGATAAATAACACAGTCTCACACGGTCAGCGTCTTTCCATACCTTTACTTGTAAGATGTTCAGGCAGGTCCCAGGGAGGCTGATCCAAGGAGAATGTATTTTGAGATAGCAGCTGGACAAGTTAGGGGCCTCCTTTACTTTCAACACGATGAGTACAACCAGCCTGAAGCGTAGTTCCCTCTATATCTCCAGCTATTCCATAGCTGTACTGCCCAGTCAGTTTTGTGGTAGGAGCCTTCCTGTGAGAGAGCTGAATTCCTGTCTTGTCCTGCAGGTCCTCACTCCCCCTGACCCCAGTTACGTACTGACTATTTGGGGCTGTTTTCCGCGACCTAAGGTCCGGTAAATCTCTGGTTTTCTTACCACTATGCTTGAAGTTAATAGTGATCCTTCGGTCCCCAGTGACCGGTTACAATGTGCAGGACTTCTTCAATCCAAAAGCACTTTTCAAATATTCCTTCCACTGTGCCTTTCGCCTTGTCCTCGCTGGTAGCATAAACACTCACACTTGCAAAAAGTCATATAATCACTTCCTTCTTCTCTTCCTTTAGAGTTAGTTCCAGACTCTCAGTTATCCACTAGGCAGGAGCACGTCTCTGAACCTTTCACTGTCCTTGGGACAGGTGACTGAAGTATTTCTGTACTAAGCTCTTCTTTCTTAATCAGTGTCTTCAAGTGAGGTACAGCTCTGACCAGGCTGAGGTGATCTATATCTCGCCCTTACTGGCCTCCACTTGCTGAACTGCGGATAGAGCCAGGCTGGACTGCTTCCTCCCTCCAAGTCCCAGCTAGACTCCACACGTCTGCTCTGTCCGAAGACAGGAAACTGACTGCTCTAATCACTCAACGAATACACCCTGACCACTCCCTCACAAGTGACTACACTACCCTAAGGGTGTGTCTAGTGTATGTTGAGTGAATGGGTATTGAGCATTAAACTGCTATCTCTCCACACACTCTCCAGGGTACTGCGTGTGCCTAACACCAGGGCTACACATTCCCCCATGGTAAATGACAGCACTCCCGGGCTGTAAAATACAAAGAGACAATTTTGTTTATGCATGAAAACATCAACATTAAACATTAATTCGTCCCATCCGGGAGGTAAGGATGTCTTGAACGTTGCAAAACAAAACATTATAGAAAAATACAAATAGTATTAAGGCATCAAAACATTCAATAAATACACAGTATTCTTGTGAAGGACCCGCACCAAACCTTCAACGTAGGTCCTGGGTGGGCTGCAGGACATAGGAATGCAGACCTCACTCAGTGCCACACCACACGGGTTTTGTATTCAGAGGTAGTTGTGCTGGTTTTATGTAAAACCAAGATAAAGCACCGAAGCGCAACTATATACAAATAAGTTCTGGGCTGGCACAGTCCTCAACCTCAAAGTCCATTGTAAAACGAAGACATATTATATCACATTATAATAATAATAAAGTGCAAAACTTTTTCTGGTTACCCAGCCGGGCATTTAACTTGTGCAAAAATTGGCAAACTACTTAAACTTTTTATAACATTACTTATGGTAGACCCCTATCTGGATCTCACCGGTTTTTCTTTTACTATTTATTTATTTCAACTACATTTTCCACCCCGGGGGCTGGAACAATGCGATGGTCCCTAGATCCCAGGACTAACAGGTCGTGACCTGCTATTGGGGTTTGAGTCGCCACAGTTCTTGTGCGAACCTCTAGGGGCGCAACGGGTACTTTCTCCTTGCGAGACACCGATTGCGTTTCAACCTGAGTCACAGTTAACGATATGGATCGTGTCATGGATTGCGATGGAAACTGGGTCGCATGTTGCGATATAGATGTTGCTTTCATTTGCGATGAACCTGCAGGGGGCGATGCTGGGGCACGGCCGGATACTGCTTGAGCTGGAGACGGGGACGCTGCGGTAGTGGTGACGTTACCTGCGTCTGGGACGGGGTCACGGACGATGGTGACGTTAAGGGCATACCATCCCTTCATTCCCCAGTGCCGTGTATACGTGACAATGTCTCCATTAACTAAGTCCCTCCCGGGATGGCCTTGCGGTAGGTGGGATTCTACGTCCCTGCGACTAACAAAGACCCCTGGGTAGAGGCCCGGTTCACGGATGAAGCCCCAGCCCTTCCGGAGCTGGAACTCAGTCACACACCCCTGCCGCCGCGGTTCCCTCAGGGTACCTTTCTCTCTCCGGACACTCTCCTTGTCCGCGATCAGCTCTGCATGTTGCCGCTGTCGGTTCCTCTGAGCTTCCTGCTCTTCCTCCTGCTGGCGTTTCTGCTTCTCCTCACGACGCTGCCACTCATATTCCCACTGGGCGGTGTAGGCGACGTCATCCAGGCGCGCCATTTCGTCCCAGTCGACGTCTGGTAACGACGGACAGGACCCCTCCGGTGTCCCTGCCGGGGTTCGATCATCTGCTGCGGCCTCCTGGCCGGGCGGGCGTTCCGGAACTGGCGGTACCTCCTCAACCTCCTTCGCCTCCACCGCTTCACCGGTGGGATCAGGATTGGTACTTTCGGGGGCAGCCTCCGGTTGCTCCTTAGCCTTGGGCAGCAGAATTTTCGGTAACTCGAATCGTGGGGGGTCGTTGAGGGGAGAGAACACCGCGTCCCACAGCCTCCGCTGCTCCTGGGTACGCCGGCGTCTCTCGATCTCTTCAAATCCAGGTTGGTGCTGGACCATCTTTTTCAGGCGTGCATTCTCTTCCTTAATTTCTAGCAACGCCTGCTGCAGGTGCAGGACCACGGATGACTCCGGTGCTGGTGGCAGCTTGGCTGGGGCACGGGGCCTGCCTTCCTCCGCTTCCCTGCTCGGCTGCACACGTCCTGCTTCCATGATGTTCCAGAAGATTCTTTCTTCTTCCTCCAGAGACGTCCGGTCTCTTCCGTGGAGGCGGGGTTTGCGTCTCCTCCTCCTCGCAGGGAAGGTGAAGAGGAGGCGGACCTCCTTTGCTGTAGGGCAGGATCGCATGTTGTAATAGCACTTTGAGAGGGCAGGCATTTTCTTCGCGCCACAGGGGGGTACACGCCCACGAAGGTACGCCCACCTTCTTCTCCAGCGCCTGAGGGCGCGAATATGGCGACAAAGATGGCGATTTTTGGCGCCAAAAGTGCAAACAGTCCTTTTCACAAAAACAACTCCATAGGCACACAGGGCTCGCAATTTTGCGAGTTTCGCATCCTGTTCGTGACGCCAAATTGTATCGACCCGCCACCACAATTGTGGATTACCAGGGCAATGGGGTACTCAGAGCCGAGCCCATGGAAGTCTATGGGGTTTGTCACAGGTAGCTGTGGCTCGGTCTGTGGCCCTGGCGGTCTGGCGTATGTTGGGGGAATATTTACAGGGGATAGATTTATATACAGTTCGTGACGCCACCTGTAGTCTTCTGGTAATTTGTACCAGCGCTGCTGTAGATCTCTGAGGGGATGGTGAGGCAGCTAGATGTCAGGTCCCCTACAGGTGGGACTGGTCCCTCAAAGTCTATGAAGTTAGTGAAGTCGGGTGCAGATAAATAACACAGTCTCACACGGTCAGCGTCTTTCCATACCTTTACTTGTAAGATGTTCAGGCAGGTCCCAGGGAGGCTGATCCAAGGAGAATGTATTTTGAGATAGCAGCTGGACAAGTTAGGGGCCTCCTTTACTTTCAACACGATGAGTACAACCAGCCTGAAGCGTAGTTCCCTCTATAACTCCAGCTATCCCATAGCTGTACTGCCCAGTCAGTTTTGTGGTAGGAGCCTTCCTGTGAGAGAGCTGAATTCCTGTCTTGTCCTGCAGAGACTCAAGGTCCTCACTCCCCCTGACCCCAGTTACGTACTGACTATTTGGGGCTGTTTGCCGCGACCTAAGGTCCGGTAAATCTCTGGTTTTCTTACCACTATGCTTGAAGCTAATAGTGATCCTTCGGTCCCCAGTGACCGGTTACAATGTGCAGGACTTCTTCAATCCAAAAGCACTTTTCAAATATTCCTTCCACTGTGCCTTTCGCCTTGTCCTCGCTGGTAGCATAAACACTCACACTTGCAAAAAGTCATATAATCACTTCCTTCTTCTCTTCCTTTAGAGTTAGTTCCAGACTCTCAGTTATCCACTAGGCAGGAGCACGTCTCTGAACCTTTCACTGTCCTTGGGACAGGTGACTGAAGTATTTCTGTACTAAGCTCTTCTTTCTTAATCAGTGTCTTCAAGTGAGGTACAGCTCTGACCAGGCTGAGGTGATCTATATCTCGCCCTTACTGGTCTCCACTTGCTGAACTGCTGATAGAACCAGGCTGGACTGCTTCCTCCCTCCAGCTAGACTCCACACGTCTGCTCTGTCCGAAGACAGGAAACTGACTGCTCTAATCACTCAACGAATACACCCTGACCACTCCCTCACAAGTGACTACACTACCCTAAGGGTGTGTCTAGTGTATGTTGAGTGAATGGGTATTGAGCATTAAACTGCTATCTCTCCACACACTCTCCAGGGTACTGCGTGTGCCTAACACCAGGGCTACACATCAGTGATAGACAGAGATGAGGAGGAGCTGTAGGGCAGTGCAGCACTATAAAGAGGATGGGTAAGTTGTAGAAAGGGATGAGGATGAGATGTAGGGCCGTGCAGCACTGTGGAGAGGACGAGTAGGTGGTAGACAGGGATGAGGAGGAGATGTAGGGCCGTGCAGCACTGTGGAGAGGATGAGTAGGGTGGTAGACAGATGAGAAGGAGATGTAGGGATGTACAGAATTGTGAAGAGATTTGTGGGTGAGCGTGATAAGTTTACACTGTATTTGTATTTTGTATTAGATGGGCAACCAGTGCAATGACTGGCACAGGGTAGAGACATCGGTATAGTGGCTGGATAGAAATATGTCTCTGGCTGCTATGTGTGACCCGCACCACAATTGTGGGTTACCAGGGCTATGGGGTACTCGGAGCCGAGCCCATGGAAGTCTATGGGATTTGTGTCAATGGCAGCGGTGGCTCGGTCCGTGGCCCTGGCGGTCAGGCGTATGATGGGGGGGGATATTTACAGGGGATTGATAGATAACAGTTCGTGACGCCACCTGTAGTTTTCTAGTCACTAAGACCAGCGCTGCTGTAGATCTATGAGGGGATGTTATGGCAGCTAGATGACGGGTCCCCCACAGGTGGGACTGGTCCCTCAAAGTCTATGGTTATAATCATGTAGGGTGCAGATAAATGAATCAGTCTCACACCATCCAGCGTCTTTCCATACCTTTTACTTGTCAGATGTTTAGGCAGGTCCCGGGGAGCTGGTCGGGGTGGAGACTGCACGTCCAGGTAACAGCAGAGCAGGTTAGAGGCCTCCTTAACTTTCAATATGATGAGTCCAACTAGCATGGAACTAAGTTAACTCCGAATACTCCAGCTATCTCCATAGCTGTACTGCCCGGTCAGTTTTGTGGTGGAGCCTTCTATGTGGTGAGAACAGAGTCCTTCTATGCTAGGCCTAGCTAAAAGTCCTTGTTCCTCCTGACCCCGATTACGTACCGACACTTCAAGGGCTGCTTTCTGCGACCTAAGGTCCAGTAAGACTCTGGTTATTCCGTTACTATGAGTGAATCAATAGCAACTCCTCGGTCCCCAGTGACCGGATAATTAGTGTAGGCAATTCACTACCTAAGGCACTGCTCCGTCCTCTCCACTGTGCCCTTCGCCCTGCTTTCCACTCTCAACACAGGCACTGCACACTTCCTAAGGTAGTACAAGTCAATTCTTTCTTGCTTCTTCCTTGGAGCTTGCTGACAGATTCTCAGTATACTCCTAGTTCAGGAACACATCAACTGAACTTCACTGTCCTTGGGACAGGCGACTGAAGTTTCTGCTGCAAACTTTCCTTTCTTCAAAGCTGTCTCTGTCTTCAGGTTAAGGAACAGCTCTGACTAGGCTAGGATGAACTGGCTCACCCTTACTAGCCTCCACTTTATGAACTGCTGACAGGAACCAACTGAGTGGCTGTCTTTCACTTCACTTCCTGGAAGACTCCTCACTACTCCCCACACCTCGAGTCCAGACTAGACTGACCTCTCTCTGCTGCATCTCACTAGCTTATATACCCTGAGGGTGTGTCTAAAGTGTGAATGGATGATGTGAGCTTTAACTGTTACCTTTCTGTGCAGACTCCAGGATAATGTGTGCCTTACATACCAGGGCTACACATCTACATTCAGGATGGATTGAAGAGGAGACAGTTTAGTTAAGAAGAAGACCGATTTGCAGAGTGTTGCAGTAGTCCAGACAAGAATGAAAGTTCTGATGATTCCGCTGAAAGCTGAAATCTGCAACAGATTATGAGCTCAGACACAGAAAGAGCAGAGCATAGAACAGCACATCTTGGTGTACAGACTAATCTTCCAGAGGTTCTCATCTCTTTTATACAAGTAAGAAACTCAGTATAAACTTGCAAAGGAGACAGAGAGAGTGGTCAGCAGCTCAGAGGTCATACTTACAGTGGCTGAACTGAGTAATGACCACTACCACCTATGGAAGAGTAAAGAGGAAATGTTTCTGTCCAGAGATGGCGCGTGGGAGGTTATTGGTAAAGAGAGATCGCAATTTACTAAACAGTAATGGGACAAGAAAAAGAAGACAGTCAAAAGCCATTCTAAGTAGAGATGAGCAAACTTGTTCAGAAAACGTTCGCCAATCTCAAATTCGGCAGGAACGTATACATTAGGATTCATGTTCGGTTTCCTGACAAAATATGGTCACAGATCGGTAAATGATCACGTTTCCACTAATACTTTTGTTTTGCCTTTGTCTAGGATAGAGGTGCTGTATGATGGGCGGGGTATGGGGGGACGTGTTCTACGAGGGGAGGGGGAGAGGTCAGAGGAGCAGCGGAGTGTAATTTTTTTTCTTTAATAACTTAATGTGTGTAGATTTCGGCAGCCAATCAGGGCACAGAAATCATCCACAACCTCATGACACCAGGTCTTCTGTGATTGGCTGCTGAAGTCACATGTCCCTGTTCATATAAAAAGCGGGCATCTTGTTTTGCTGTCGACATTTTCTCAATGTAATAGCGCAGAGAGGTCACTCATGGGCTAGTGCTGAAAGTGAACTTGTCAGTTAGCTAGACAGGATCCTGTCCTGTGTGCAATCGATCTTCCAGCATCTAACTATATTGTGCAAAAACTGTGTTCAGTCAGGAGGCCGTATTTGCTAAACAAAATTGTTTGTGATAAAACTGTGTTGCAGTGAGGATTCAGGAGGCCCAATGTCCTCTTAAAAATCGTTAATCTTAATATTGCAGTTCAGCCAGGAGGCCCTGTTTGCTAATCCAAATCATTTGGGATAAAATTGTGTTGGAGTGAGGAATCAGGAGGCCACATGTGGTCATCAAAGTTGTTAGATATAACAGTGTTGTTCAGGTACACTAGCTAAGAAAATAAATATTGACAGTGACAGGTGACTGACAGCCATGAGCCTAAGGTTTTGTCACGGGTGTGTCACGGCGAAGATCGTCGCGATTGCACACCCTGACTTCGCACAGCTGAGTTTCTGGTGCTGGGTGTTTTTCGGCACTGAGGAGTTAATTCTTTCTCTCTCGGTGCTGGACTGACCTGCCTCGCCCAGCTGCGATTGATGTTTTGTTAATTAGCTTCCTTCATATACCTGCTGGTCTGCTGGGGAAGTTGTCGGTGAAAGCATTCATTCAGACCAGCAGAGCGGATCTGAGAAGACTTAAGCTAAGAGTGCCTGTTGTGGTTTTTCCTCTCCTCGCTTATTGTTTATCTCCTTAACCTTTTGTGTTCCTCTGTAGTGGAAGTTTTGTATGCAAGGCAGTGTTTTCTTTACCCCTTGTCTGTCTCGTTTGTCTTAGACTGTGTGTAAGCTGTGACCTGCCCATTCCCTGTGGTGGTAATCAGGGTCCTTCTCAGGACTAGATTACAGTGGTCAGGGATCTACAGGAGACAGGGTTACGCTGGCGGCCTGGACCTCTGTACCATTAACAGTACCTCCAGGTAGAGGGACTAGTCAGGACCCCAGTTCAGGGTCAGCATAGACCCTGGTCCACCTCTATCCTGAGACAGCGTGACACGTACACAGTATAGACCCACAATACATTGGATATTATGTCAGGTAAGACATTGCTGGCAGATACTATGTATACATGTTGATATTTTCTATTATATGAAATATAGAATGTTGTCACATTAGATATATGTTACTATCATAGAATATATCTGTTATACGTCGTGACAGGTTTGAAATAGCTGGTTACAAGAGGGGAAGGGTACATACAACATGAGTGGGAAAAAGCAAGGTTGTGGTGAGAGGTGGTGGTAAGATGGCCACCAGATGAGTCCATGAGGGGAGATATTTGTCATTGCGGCTATTAGCTGCGGTGATGTGAGCTCGGAAGTATGCTCCAGCACATATAGTGCTGAGAGAGTTATTTGGCCATTCCAGGGCAGAGTTCTATAGAGGGTCATAAAAGATGGGTGAGAATGACCACTCATATATCCCAACACCAGGGGCGTGGTTTGACTAATAAAATGGAGGCCAAATGTCTCATTCAGTGTCTGTGGCTGGAGGTGTGGAGACCTTCAGTGTGTGTGTGCTAAAGACACTGACCTGAGCAGACAGACCAGCAGTACTATATGCAGGGGTATAACTACCGTGGTCGCAGTAGTCGCCACTGTGACAGGGCCCGGCAAGTCAGATGCAAATGCTCCTGCACGGCAACAGATTCCTCCATGATCGCACAGGAGATGCTGAAATATCAGCATCTCCCACCCGGTGGCTGAGCTTCTGCACTAGCAGCCAGGAGCGGCATCCGTGCCGCCCCTGGCTGTTAACCCCCTAATTGCTGCGATCAAGCGTGATCGCAGCGTTCAGGAGGGAGGCAGAGGGTTGGGAGCTCCCTCTGTCTTCTGATTGGCGTCCCCACGACATAATCGCGGGGCCTGATCTCTGCCATGATGACCCGGGTCGTTATGACGACCCGCAGGTCATCAAGCTACGGAAAGCCTCTGAGACCATGCTCACTGCATGGTCTCAGAAGCTTTCACCATAGGTATAATGCACTGCAATGCTGGAGTTTAGTATCGCCGCGTCCGTAAAATTCCCATCTATAAAATTGTCACTCTGATTAACCCCTTCGGTGAACGCCATAAAAAAAAACATAAAAAAGTAGCAAATTATACTTTTTCCAAGCAGTATCATCATATCACTTGGAAAAAGTGGAATAAAACGCGATAAAAAAAGAATGGTAATAGAAATAGTTTCACTGAAAGCTACATCTTGTCTTGCAAAAAACAAGCCCTCACATGACTCTGTCGGCCGGAATATGGAAAAATTATAGCTCTCAAAGTGTGGCGATGCAAAAACTTCTTACAAAAAAAAGCATCTTTTAGTGTGTGACAGCTGCCAAACATAAAAAAAAATTGCTATAAAACCCGCTATAAATAGTAAATCAAACCCCCCTTTATCACCCCCTTAGTTAGGGAAAAAAATAAAATAAAAAAGTTTATTTATTTCTATATTCCCATTAGGGTTAGGGGTGTGTTAGGGTTAGATTTGTGGTTATGGTTAGGGTTGGGGCTAAAGTTAGGGTTAGGGTTGGAATTAGGGTTAGGGGTTGTAGAGTTAGATTTGTGGTTATGGTTAGGGTTGGGCTAAAGTTAGGGTTAGGGTTGGAATTAGGTTAGGGGTGTGTTAGATTTGTGGTTTGGTTAGGGTTGGGGGTGTGTTAGATTTAGTGGTTATGGTTAGGGTTGGGATTAGGGTTAGGGTGTGTTAGGGTTAGATTTGTGGTTATGGTTAGGGTTGGGGCTAAAGTTAGGGTTAGGGTTGGAATTAGGGTTAGGGGTGTGTTAGATTTGTGGTTATGGTTAGGGTTGGGGGTGTGTTGGGGTTAGGGTTGGGATTAGGGATAGGGGTGTGTTAGGGTTAGATTTGTGGTTATGGTTAGGGTTGGGGTGTGTTGGGGTTAGGGTTGGGATTAGGGATAGGGGTGTGTTAGGGTTAGATTTGTGGTTATGGTTAGGGTTGGGGGTGCGTTGGGGTTAGGGTTGGGATTAGGGTTAGTGGTGTGTTAGGGTTAGATTTGTGGTTATGATTAGGGTTGGGGGTGCGTTGGGGTTAGGGTTGGGATTAGGGTTAGGGGTGTGTTAGATTTGTGGTTATGGTTAGGGTTGGGGGTGTGTTGGGGTTAGGGTTGGGATTAGGGTTAGGGGTGTGTTAGGGTTAGATTTGTGGTTATGGTTAGGGTTGGGGTGTGTTGGGGTTAGGGTTGGGATTAGGGTTAGGGGTGTGTTAGGGTTAGATTTGTGGTTATGGTTAGGGTTGGGGGTGCGTTGGGGTTAGGGTTGTAGTTAGAATTGGGGGGTTTCCACTGTTTAGGCACATCGGGGGCTCTCCAAACGTGACATGGCGTCCGCTCTCGATTCCATCTGTAATGTATAATGTTTTGATCCTGTCTCTTTAAGGAAAGGAAGTCATGTGACTGGAAAGCGATAGACAGGAAGTGAGTTAGAGAGGTTTCAGTTTCAGTTCAGCCTGAGGAGTAGAAATGTCATGCTGTGTGCTGGAGGAAGAAGGAGAAGAATAAAATACAGTAAAGCGTTCTCTCTTATACCGTGTGCATATTACAACTGGCGACGAGGATGGGATGCGATCACCTGCTGCTGTGAGTACTGACCCCTGCTTTACCGCTTCACACGCCAGCGCCACTGAGAGACTCCATCATGGCTGATTACTTGCACCAGTTCCCACAGTTTGATATGACTGATGTCATTAATCTCTCATAACTGGAGAAAATGGCTAAACCGGTTTGAAAACTTCCTGGAAGCTGTGGACATAAAAGAGGAGAAAAGAAAGAGAGCCGTGTTCCTGCACTGCGCGGGCACAGGAGTCTATGACATATACAGCACGTTACCTGCAGCAGAGACCGACACGTACAGTAACTGCACCACAGCTCTCATGACTACTTCAACCCCAAACAACATCAGATATGAAAGATACAAGTTTAGGATTGCTCCGCAGCTTCCAGAAGAATCCATAGACACCTATGTCACAAGGCTAAAAGAGCTAGCACATGGATGAGCTTTTACGGATGTAGATGATGAAATCCTAACTCAAGTCATTGTCACCTGCTCGACTAATAACATAAGGCGTAAAGCTCTGCAGCAGGATCTCTCTGCATGATTTACTCAAGATGGCCCGTGCTATAGAGATCATCAGGCCACCGCAATGGAGAATGGGGATAATGTGCATAATCTCAAACATAAAAGTGCACAAAACAAGCAAGCCCAGAAACAGAAGAAATGCTATAGATGTGGACAAGACTTCCCTCATCACCTGAACAAATGTCCCGCTATAGGACAAACATGCAGTAAATGTGGAAAAGGGAACCATTTTGCAGCTGTTTGCAAATCAGCGCCCCACAAGTCTCCTCTGTCCATGACAAAGCCGACAAACATAAGAATGGTAAATCAGGACACCCAAGAAATGTCTGTGGCTGAGAACTATGTGTTCACTACCTCTGTCTCTGACTCAGTGCAGTCTCCCTGTATCACACTTACCATCTGCAACACGGTTATCACCTTTACAATAGATGCGGGAGCTTCAGTGGATAT
Source organism: Oophaga sylvatica (assembly GCA_033576555.1). NCBI lineage: Eukaryota > Metazoa > Chordata > Amphibia > Anura > Dendrobatidae > Oophaga > Oophaga sylvatica. The sequence goes on along the minus strand of JARQOD010000002.1, from coordinate 641,894,606 downwards.
CATAGACAGCAATGCATACGAACAATTGAAAACAAAGCCAGTCTTACAGCAAGTGCAGACTAAAATCTTTCCGTATGGATCTAAAACACCTCTAATTACAATGGGACAATTTGACGCTGAACTTAGCTATAAAGAAAATAGGCAGAAGACCACTTTTCACACATTACAAGGATCGGGAGGCTGTCAGCTCAGCTATCACACGGCCTTGGAGCTGGGACTCATCCAGATCATTCATACTATAACTGACCCAGCGGATCTGGATGTACAAGCCATGGTGAACAGCTTTCCCTCCTTATTTAGGAGGTCCTTTTGACATGCGGTGGATGCCGCGTCAGGAGCCATACTGCACTCTTTCTACACTTCCTGGTATCGCACGACTGTGCCTCTACCATCTCATCTCTATGATTAGCTATTCATATTAGATCTATGACAACTGTCATTTTCACTAAGTTCACTGATGAAGGTCTTTTCAGACCGAAACGTTTGATGATTGTGACTACTGTACGTGCAACATTAAATTAGTTCTTCACCTATTTCATCTACATGAGTGTGCCCAGCTTTCTTTCTTTAATTATAGTGATGACATACTGGTTTTTGGGAAAACTCAGGCTGAACACAATCGTGCCCTATATACTATCTTTGAATGGCTGCTCTCTGCTGGACTGATGTGTGGCCCAGCTATGTCAGGCACACATAAAATCCAGGAGAATGCACGGGAAGGTAACCGCAAAAGCTTGATATCATTCACTTCACTCACACTTTCAGACACACCCACTAGGGGTATAGGAGGGAGTGACACGTAGCAGAGCTCATTCAAGTTTCCTGTCTGAGAAGAGCTCAGTTCAGTCTGTTTCCTGTCTTCGGACAGAGGAGTTCAGTGAGTCAGCTTCCTGTCTTAGGACAGTGCAGTTCAGTTTCAGTCCAGTCTGGACTTGGAGGATACTGAGAGCTGATCAGCGAGCTCTGGAGAAAGCTGACATTTCCATCAAAAGCTACAAGTGCTTATGCTAAGAGTGAAAGCAGGGCGAAGGGCGCAGTGGAGAAGGACAGAGAAGTGCTTCAGGTACCAGATTACCTGCACTAATTCACCGGACACCGGAGTCCGAGGCATTGCTAGAGCTTCATGCTTAGTGATAAGAAAACCGGAGGCTTTCTGGACTACAGGTCGCAGAAGGCAGCCCAATGTGTCGATACGTAACTGGAGTCAGGAGAACAGGAGTCTAGCGGGACGCTGCAGACATAGACTTAGTTCTACCATCGAAAAGGCTCTACCACAATGTCGGCCGGGCTTGGCAGCTATTGAGAGAGCTGGAGATTGCAGAGTTAACTTCGCTTCACGCAAGTTTGGACTCAGATATATTTGAAGTTAAGGAGGCCTCTAACCTGCTCAGCGGTTACCCGAATGTGCATTCTCCACCCCGACCAGCTCCCCGGGACCTGCTTGAACCATCTACCAGTAAAGGTATGAAAAGAAGCTGCATTGTGTGTGACTGAATTCTTAACTACACCCTGCATCATCACCATAGACTTCCAGGGACCAGTCTCACCTGTGGGAGACTTACCACCCAGCTGCCCCCATAACATCCCCTGCGAAGGTCCTTATAGCAGCGCTGGTCCAATTGATCAGATACCACAGGTGGCGTCACGAACTACCTATCCTAATAATCCCCTGTAAATATCCCCCATCGCTTGACTGCCAGGGCCACGGACCGAGTCCCGCTGCCAGTTACAACTCCCATAGACTTCTATGGGCTCGGCTCCGAGTACCCCATAGCCCTGGTATCCACACATGTGGAGCGAGTCAATTTCTCTGGCGTCACGAACAGGATGCGAAACTTGCAATTGTGAGTCCTGTGTGCCTATTGAACTGTTTTGTGAGAAAAAGACTGTTTGCTGTGTTTGGCGCCATAATACCGCCATCTTTACCGCAATATTCGCGCCCTCAGGCGCTGGTGAAGAAGGGGGGCGTACCTGAAAAAGCGCGCTGGTTTCCTGGCCCCGCCCCCAACTCTGACGCGGCGGCAGGTCCTGTGAAACAGGAAGTAGACGCTCTGACCTCAGAGCGCCAGCGACAAAGGTCCTGTCTCCACCGCTGTGCCTGCGACGCTGCAGCCTGTGAAAGAGGTAGGCTCAGATTAACCAAGGGGGCATCAACATGTCGCAGCAACCGGCAGACGGAGCGGCCCCAGCCGGTGGCCCCAATAGCCCACCGCTTGGCGTTGTAGCGCAGGATGGAGGTGCGGGCCCCTCACCTGGCCCGGTGGTCCCGCTCATGCCGCTAACGCTCCCATACATGCCTGGAGCGAAGTGGCTCCCCAGTACAGCGGCGAGCCAGACACCCTGCCAGGATTTAAACGGAAGATATGTAGTATTTGGACATGTACTCAATGACTGAAAAGCAAAAAGCTGCTGTGGTAATAGGACAGTTAGCTGGTGCGGCTGAGAGAGAAGTAGAGACTTGGCCCGCTGCAGACCAGGAGTCGGTACCTGCGATTCTCTTAAAGCTACAGGCCATCTTTGAGGACCGCACAGAAACGGATCTCCGTATGGCATTTTATCAGTGCTTCCAGAGACCGGGTGACAGTATTAGGGACTACGCCTGCCGACTACAGGGGGCCCTGCGAGCTCTTAAACAGGCTAACCCCACAAGTCCCATTGATGAGAGCCGAATGTTGAAAGAGCAATTCGTGCGGGGACTGAGGTCTCCAGCGGAAGGCAGGACTGTAAACTGGTGGTCCTTAGATCATCCAGATGCCACTTTTGATGCCCTAAAGGACATGGCAATAAAAGGACTGCGACCCCTGGAAAAGCCTGAGGTGGCAAATCGGTATCACCCGGGTGAAGCCCCTCTAAAGCCGGCAGTACCCACCTTTTCCCCGCAGGTGGCAGAAGCTAAAATGCAGGTGGCTCCCCCTAGTGAGTTGGAATGTCTGCGCTCAGAAGTGCGCCAGCTGACTAAGAACTTGGCCACAGTAATGGATGCCCTGCAACTGCGGAAAGAGGAAGGAGGAAAGATCCTACTAGCCGACTGTCCGGAGGATGTCCCTTGGATGAACCGGAGGAAATGGAGGACGTCGCTCACCGGAGGAGGACCACGCCACCCCCAGGAGCGACTCCTGATCAGCACCATCCTCGCCGAGAGATCATCTGCTACCGCTGCAACCAAAAAGGTCATATGGCTCAGCAATGTCCTTTAAACGAGCCGATCCTGGGTCAGAGGGCCAACACCCAGGAGTAGACTCATCAGGCCCCTTAGACTGGAACCGCAGGTTCGTGGGTGGACGACCCTACCTGTCCATCATTCTGGACGGGATTGCCATTCCTGCACTGCTGGACACTGGATCCCAGGTGACAATCATACCTGATGTCCTTTACAATAAATTTTGGTCCATGGATAGTCTCCAGCCCCCGAGCCCTGACTTGACAGTGTACGCCACCAATGGTCTCCCTGTTGAAGTAATTGGAGCCAAAAACGTGAACGTAAAAGTGGGAAGAGTGGAGCTGAAGGATCAGGGACTTCTAGTAGTCAGGACTGTAAATGAGGAAAATGGCCTAAATGTGATATTAGGTACTAACATTATCAGTAACTGTCTGGGAGAAGTTGTGTTTTTGCTCCAACAGCTCGCTGAAGTTGCCAAGCCGAAGCAGAAGGGAGTGATCCAGAGGGAGATCCGGGCCCTGATGTGCCAGCAACAAGCGAAGCTTACAGATGGTGAAATCGGTAATGTACGGGTCACGGACTCGAACCCCATTGTAATACCCCCAATGAGTGAAATGTTAATATGGTGTAGAGCAGCCATAGGTCTGAGGGGACAGAACTACCAAGCAGTAGTAGAGCCCCATCATTCAGAACACAGACCTACACTCTTAACTGCTAGAGGGGTAGTGGAAGTAATAAATGGGAGAGTACCAGTACGACTTCTCAACTGGGGGACGACGAAGTAAATTTACCACGTTATGCCACAGTTGCTAAATTACATGCCGTAGATAACAATTCTATCCTCACAACCGAGTCCTTAGCCTCCCGCCAACCAGCGGAGGATAATGATCCGGCAACCCCGGTAGCGGATTGGTGTCAGCAGCTTCATATAGGGACAGACACCACTTCCGTCCACCAGAAACAGGGGGTACTACGGGTGGTACAAGAGTACGCACAAGTATTTAGCAAACACCCACTTGACTTTGGGACAATTAAGGGAGTACAGCATCATATCCCTACAGGCAGTCATCCTCCCATCAAAGAGCGGTACAGGCCTATACCTCCAGCCCATTATCAGAAAGCTAAGGAAATGCTGCATGACATGAAGAAAGCCGGGGTGATAAGGGATAGTTGTAGCCCCTGGCAGCACCTCTAGTTCTAGTTAAAAAAAAGGATGGTAGCATGAGAATGTGTGTAGATTACAGACAAGTAAATCGCATAACACATAAAGATGCATACCCATTACCACGCATAGAGGAATCCTTAGCTGCTCTGAAAACGGCTAACTACTTTTCTACCCTCGACCTTACTAGTGGGTACTGGCAAGTAGCTGTGGCTGAGGAGGATCGGGAGAAAACTGCTTTCACCACCCCAATGGACACTGCGAGTTTGACAGAATGCCGTTTGGCCTCAGCAGTGCCCCAGGAACATTCCAGAGAGTGATGGAGAGCTGCCTGGGACATCTCAACTTCGAAACTGTGCTGCTGTACCTGGACGACGTAATTGTGTACTCCAAGACATATGAAGATCATCTGAAGCACCTGGCGGAGGTATTCGAGTCACTGTCCAAGTATGGGATGAAACTGAAGCCCTCTAAATGCCACCTGCTCAAACGGAAGGTACAGTACTTGGGACATATTGTCAGTTCCGAAGGAGTAGCGCCGGACCCCGAGAAGGTCACAGCCATCCAGAAGTGGCCGGAGCCGAAGAATCTAAAGGAAGTACGACAGTTCCTGGGATTAACAGGTTACTACAGGAGGTTTGTAAAAGATTACACTAAGAAAGCGGCGCCTCTACAGGACCTCCTGGTAGGACAACCTCTCAAGAGCAGAAACTCTCCATTCAATTGGGGAAAAGAACAAGCTGAGGCATTCAAAGAGATGAAAGAGATCCTGACAGGCGATGAAATCTTAGCCTACCCTGATTACAGCCAACCGTTCCTGCTATACACAGATGCCAGTAACGAAGGATTAGGAGCGGTCCTCAGTCAGAAGCAGAACGGCCAAGAAAAAGTCATCGCATATGCCAGCAGAAAACTCAGGCCAACTGAGAGGAATCCGGAAAACTATAGCAGCTTCAAACTGGAGTTTCTGGCACTGGTCTGGGCCATTACCGAAAGATTCAAACATTACCTTGCCTCCAACAAGTTCACTGCGTTTACAGACAACAACCCCTTGACGCATCTGGAAACAGCCAAGCTGGGAGCCATGGGGCAACGTTGGATGGCTCGGTTGTCAAACTATCAGTTTACCATCAAGTACAGAGCGGGCCGTAAAAATGCTAACGCGGACGCCTTGTCCAGAATGCCGCATGAATCTGACACGGAGGAAGAATCAGATGATCTGGAAGAAATCTAGCTACCTGCGTTCCACCGAAATGGATGGT
>JARQOD010000002.1:641769024-641888922 GCA_033576555.1 Oophaga sylvatica | reverse complement strand
TACAGAACAGTCCCCTATAATAATATATTACAGAGCAGTCACCTATAATAATATATTACAGGACATTTCCCCTATAATAATTACAGACAGTCACCTATAAAATATATACAGGGCAGTCCCCTATAATATTATATTACAGGGCAGTCCCCTATAATAATATATTACAGAACAGTCCCCATAATAATATATACAGAGCAGTCACCTTATAATATATTACAGGACAGTCACCTATAATAATATATTACAGAGCAGTCACCTATATAATATATTACAGGCAGTCCCCTATAATAATATATTACAGGCAGTCCCCTATAATATATATATTACAGGGCAGTCCCCTATAATAATATATTACAGACAGTCCCTATAATAATATATTACAGGCAGTCACCTATAATATATATTACAGAGCAGTCACCTATATAATATATTACAGGACATTCCCTATAATAATATATACAGGGCAGTCCCTATAATATTATATTATTACAGGGCAGTCCCTATAATAATATATTACAGACAGTCCCCTATAATAATATATTACAGAGCAGTCACCTATAATAATATATTACAGGACAGTCACCTATAATAATATAATACAGGGCAGTCCCTATAATATATATATTACAGGGCAGTCCCCTATAATAATATATTACAGGAACAGTCCCCTATAATAATATATTACAGGGCAGTCACCTATAATAATATATTACAGGACAGTCACCTATAATATTATATTACAGGCAGTCCCCTATAATATTATAATTACAGGGCAGTCCCCTATAATAATATATTACAGACAGTCCCCTATAACAATATATTACAGGGCAGTCCCTATAATAATATATTACAGGACAGTCACCTATAATATATATTACAGGACAGTCCCTATAATAATATATTACAGGGACAGTCCCCTATAATAATATATTACAGGACAGTCCCTATAATATTATATTACAGGCAGTCCCTATAATAATATATATTACAGGGCAGTCCCTATAATAATATATTACAGGACAGTCCCCTATAATATATATTACAGGCAGTCACCTATAATAATATATTACAGGACAGTCCCTATAATAATATATTACAGGGCAGTCCCTATAATAATATATTACAGGAGCAGTCACCTATAATATATATTACAGGACAGTCCCCTATAAATATTATATTACAGGACAGTCCCTATAATAATATATTACAGGACAGTCCCTATAATAGTATATTACAGGACAGTCCCCTATAATAAATATTACAGGACAGTCCCTTATAATAATATATTACAGGACAGTCCCCTATAATATATATTACAGGACAGTCACCTATAATAGTATATTACAGGACAGTCCCCTATAATAATATATTACAGGACAGTCCCCTATAATAATATATTACAGGACAGTCCCTATAACAATATATTACAGGACAGTCCCTTATAATAATATATTACAGGACAGTCCCTTATAATAGTATATTACAGGACAGTCCCTATAATAATATATTACAGGACAGTCCCCTATAATAATATATTACAGGACAGTCCCTTATAATAATATATTACAGGACAGTCCCTTATAATAATATATTACAGGACAGTCCCTTATAATAATATATTACAGGACAGTCCCTTATAATATATATTACAGGACAGTCCCCTATAATAATATATTACAGGACAGTCCCCTATAATAATATATTACAGGACAGTCCCTTATAATAATATATTACAGGACAGTCCCTTATAATAATATATTACAGGACATCCCTATAATATATATTACAGGACAGTCACCTATAACAATATATTACAGGACAGTCCCTTATAATAATATATTACAGGACAGTCCCTTATAATAATATATTACAGGACAGTCCCTTATAATAATATATTACAGGACAGTCCCTATAATAATATATTACAGGACAGTCCCTTATAATAATATATTACAGGACATTCCCCTATAATAATATATTACAGGACAGTCCCTATAACAATATATTACAGGACAGTCCCTATAATAATATATTACAGGGCAGTCCCCTATAATAATATAAGATTAATCGCATTTTCATCCCGTCGCTGTTTGGATTTCCCTTCTCCGGATTAGACCCGCTGTCCTGGGGATGTGTCCCCCTGCACATGTACGGTAATAATCCATAGTGATATACAGCAGAGCAGTCCTGGATATACCGCGGAGTCCATTGACCTGATACCTATAGCACAGTCCTGGATATACCGCGGAGTCCCATTGACCTGATACTATAGCACCAGTCCTGGATATACCGCGGAGTCCCATTGACCTGATACATATAGCACCAGTCCTGGATATACCGCGGAGTCCCATTGACCTGATACATATAGCACCAGTCCTGGATATACCGCGGAGTCCCATTGACCTGATACATATAGATCACTGGATTGTATCACTGTATAATGAGGATCATTTCTGTAGAATTATCAGTATTTTCCAAGGAGGGTTTATATAGGGGCGCATCGAGCAACAACAGAGCACCATATACTGGGGTAGAACAATCACTATAGAATGAATGGCTCAGTGAGGTCATTAATCCAGCGGTGATACATGGAGGATAATGGGAATGGGCCGTATATAGCGTGTAATATATATGTTCACAGTACCGGGTAGCGGTACATAAGGGTATAGACCGGGCAGTAGTATACAGAGAATATAATGCCAGGTAATTATACATTTATATTTTAGTGTATGTGTGTATATAATATACAGCTGTACATAAGGGTGTACTATCAGCCAGTAGTATATACGGATATAGTACCGGGTAGTAGGATATTCGGGTATAGTACTAGGTAGTAGTATGTAGGGATATATTGCCAGGCAGTATTACATGGGGTATAGCATGAGGCAGTAGTATATAGGGGTGTAGTGCCAGCCAGAAGATGGGGATGTTCTGGGGTACAGTACCAGGCAGTAAATATATAGTGGCAGGCGGTCAGCTCTGGGGGTACAGTACCAAGCAGTTATATATATATATATATATATATATATATATAGTGGCAGGTGGTCAGTTCTGGGGTACAGTACCAGGCAGTATATATATATATATATATATTGGCAGGCGGTCAGTTCTGGGGTACAGTACCAGGCAGTGTATATATAGTGGCAGGCGGTCAGTTCTGGGGTACAGTACCAGGCAGTATATATATATATATATATATATTGGCAGGCGGTCAGTTCTGGGGTACAGTACCAGGCAGTGTATATAGTGACAGGCGGTCAGTTCTTGGGTACAGTACCAGGCAGTATATATATATATAGTGGCAGGCGGTCAGTTCTGGGGTACAGTACCAGGCAGTATATATATATATATATATATATTTTGGCAGGCGGTCAGCTCTGGGGTACAGTACCAGGCAGTTATATATAGTGGCAGGCGGTCAGTTCTGGGTACAGTACCAGGCAGTATTATTAATATATATAATTACAAGATATTGGCAGGCGGTCAGTCTGGGGGTACAGTTACAATGGCAGTGTTATTATGTACGTGTACAGGCGGTCAGTTCTTGGGTACAGTACCAGGCAGTGTATATATAGTGCAGGCGGTCAGTTCTTGGGTACAGTACCAGGCAGTTATATATGAAGGCAGGCGGTCAGTTCTGGGGTACAGTACCAGGCAGTGTATATAGTGGCAGGCGGTCAGTTCTGGGGTACAGTACCAGGCAGTTATAATAGTTACAGGCGGTCAGTTCTTGGGTACAGTACCAGGCAGTATATATAACTATTTTGTAATACATTATATAGTGGCAGGGGTCAGTTCTTGGGTACAGTACCAGGCAGTATATATATATATATTGGCAGGCGGTCAGTTCTTGGGGTACAGTACCAGGCAGTATATATAATATTTTAGTGGCAGGCGGTCAGTTCTGGGGTACAGTACCAGGCAGGTATATAGTATATAGATATATATATATATATATATATATATATATAGTGCAGTGGCAGGTATCTTGGGTACTGTACCAGGTAGTATTATAATATGGCAGGCGGTCAGTTTGGGGTACAGTACCAGGCAGTTATATATAGTGGCAGGCGGTCAGTTCTGGGGTACAGTACCAGGCAGTATATATATATATATAATATTAGGCAGGCGTTCACTCTGGGGTACAGTACCAGGAGTATATATATATATATTATATATATATATATCATTCTATATACTATATAATATTGGCAGGCGGTCAGCTCTGGGGGTACAGTACCAGGCAGTATATATATATATATATATATATATATATATATATATATTGGCAGGCGGTCAGCTCTGGGGGTACAGTACCAGGCAGTATATATATATATATATATATATATATATATATATATATATATATTGGCAGGCGGTCAGCTCTGGGGGTACAGTACCAGGCAGTATATATATATATATATATATATATATATATAGTGGCAGGCGGTCAGTTCTGGAATAACATCAGAGGTAATAATGTGTCCGCCAATGACATTTGGCGGTCAGGTAGAGGAGTACAGTGCGGGTGTGCACGGGGGCACATGCAGGTATTGGGGGGCTCATCCTGCCACTTACCAGGGTTGAGGTCCAGGCAGGCTCCCTCGTCCTCTCCGTCCCCATGTCTCCCTGTGGGCTCAGTCCGTCCATGGATAGATCCAGGCCCTTGTCAGGTTCCCAGTCCCGAAGTTTCCTTTTTTTGTGACCCCCGATTAGAGCCTCCACCGAAAATGCATGAGCCCTGGAGCTGAGAGTGACCCCCGGGCATCTCCTCCTGTCACTCATGGTCCTGCCAGCCGGAGCCCTACATGTGCCCTGCTGCCCCACCGCCTGCTCAGCCCGCACTGCTCCAGGGTCCGGGACTGGGAGGGTCCACACCCCCAAACCAATGACTGACAGTCCCAGCCTGGAGAGGGGATCCAAATATGTCCAAACAGTGCCCTCCCCTGCACACAGCATTAACCCCTGCAGCTATAGTGACAGCAGGAGTCAGATCAGGACACCCCAATATGGAAGAAATCCCCCAACAAGCAGAAGGACAGAGAAATACTCAGCAGTAACTAACCCCCGTGCTGCCAAAATATGTCTGACGTCAGTAGCACATCAAAGTCACACAGGGACCCCAAATATCCACTGCACCTGCAATTACTGATGCGCACCCCAATTCTCCTAACATGCAGCAGCCCTTACAGGAGGACACACTGCAGTCAGCCAGAAATGGCAGATAACAGCGAGCAGTAAACTGCATGCACATGTACAACAGTCAGTCCCTGTGAAGGGCAGATAGGACAGCAGATTGTGCTCACCTGTCCTACAGTCTCCCCCCAGTAATGGCTGAAAACAGGGAGTAATAGATTGTAGTCTCCTGTCCTACAGTCTCCCCCCAGTAATGGCTGATAACAGGGAGTAATAGATTGTAGTCTCCTGTCCTACAGTCTCTCCCCCAGTAATGGCTGAAAACAGGGAGTAATAGATTGTAGTCTCCTGTCCTACAGTCTCCCCCCAGTAATGGCTGATAACAGGGAGTAATAGATTGTGCTCACCTGTCCTACAGTCTCCCCCCAGTAATGGCTGAAAACAGGGAGTAATAGATTGTAGTCTCCTGTCCTACAGTCTTCCCCCCAGTAATGGCTGATAACAGGGAGTAATAGATTGTAGTCTCCTGTCCTACAGTCTCCTCCCCAGTAATGGCTGATAACAGGGAGTAATAGATTGTAGTCTCCTGTCCTACAGTCTTCTCCCCCAGTAATGGCTGATAACAGGGAGTAATAGATTGTAGTCTCCTGTCCTACAGTCTCCTCCCCAGAATGGCTGATAACAGGGAGTAATAGATTGTAGTCTCCTGTCCTACAGTCTCCCCCCAGTAATGGCTGAAACAGGGAGTAATAGATTGTAGTCTCCTGTCCTACAGTCCCTCCCCCAGTAATGGCTGATAACAGGGAGTAATAGATTGTAGTCTCCTGTCCTACAGTCTCCTCCCCCAGTAATGGCTGATAACAGGGAGTAATAGATTGTAGGTCTTTTTTATTATTAGAAAATACTTCACATGACATAACAAAATAAAACACAACAGAACAAACCACAAGAACAAAACTCCAATCAGAACAAGACACAAAGACATAAACCAGAAATGGAAACAATATTAAGGAAAATTCTTGACCTACAAAATATGAAAAGAAAAACTGAAATAAAATTAACTAAACAAGAAATAAAACTAACAAAGAAAACAAAATAACCAGAATTACACAAGTACCCCTTAAAATAATAAATATAGAATCATGTAAAACCCCCGGCCAGCTTCATTCATACTACTATATACAACCCCAACTACATCCACACCGTCCTATATACAATGTTATATACAATATATACAATATAAACAACACTAAACCTAATACTATACATGACACCAAAATAACAAACACCCACTGGTCCCACTGCCTTACCCTACATCCTCCCCTTTATACCACCACATTCACACAACAACAAAGCAAAATACAACACAATATACAAATTATTTTAATTTTTTTTTTTTTTTTCTATTTTTTATTTATTTTTTTTTTTTTTATTGTTTTTTTCCTTTTGAGATTTTTTTTTTTTTAACACTATATATAAACACACACCTACACTAACTATCCCACCACCCCTGATCCAGCTCTGGTCACAAAGTTCAGGAATTCTCCGAGCTAGGATCAGGCCCCAAAGTTTTTTCCCCAGGCGGGGCCTGGGCCAGGCCAGATCAGTCTCTTATCACCGCTGTTGAACCCCCAATCCCCCCACCCAACCTAACTATGACCCCCTATTATACACAATATATACAATATATACAATACACTATATACAATATATACATAAACCAACATTACAGAACACAACTCACCACCCAAGGCTCAAGGTCGATGACTGCAAACCTCCTATTCAGGAGACAGATTCAAAACAAAAATCTAGGGTGCAAAGTCATCAGCCCACCACCAGGAAAATAGGAGCGCTACTGGACTAAGGCACCCCGAAGGAGAAACCCCTCCAGAGATGGGCCGCCCTCCGGGCACCCAGTCTTTCACTCTCCAGAGAACGAACCTTCACCAGGGCACCTAGAATGCTGCTATGAACTTCATCTACACGGAGGATTTTACTCTGCGTCGAAACTAAAACTCGTGCGTTCCACGTGAAGTATCTGACTACTGCGCTGACTAGGAATAAAGTGGTTCGGTCCCTTCTCCCGAGGTCTCCGAACGCTCCATAGGCCCACTCGGCATAGGACAGAGTAGCCAGCCGCGGCCAACCAATGGAAGCTCCCACCCTGTTGTACACCTCTGTATTAAAGGGACAGTGAAGCAGGAAGTGCTCCATGCTTTCCAGCATGGTAGCACAAGCCTCACGGGGGCAATTCCTGTCCTCGGAGCTCCTGTACTTCAGATTGTTCCTCACATACAACTTACCTTGGAAGCAGCGCCAAGTCAAGTCCCAGTACTTCTTGGGGATCCTGTTAGAATTTAACAAACTCAACCCAACCTCTAGATCCCGACTTGGGCAGTCCTTGAGGACCAATGGTCTCTGAAAATGCGAAAGCAAGACCCGCATATCGAGGAGTTTCCTCGGGAGCGACCTCACCTCCCACATTCCCAGACCCCACCGGCGCATCATTTTCAGAACCGGGGTTAACATAAGCCGGGAGATGTCCGTGCGGCGTGCGAAGATCCTTCAATCTTCCCCCTGTCTCCCATTCCTGGAAGAAAGGCTGAAACCATCCCTTGCAGGAGAATACCCACGGAGGAGCCCTCTCTTTCCAGAGGTTTGCTACGTTGACCTTCAAAAAGGTGTTCACTAGGAACACCACGGGGTTCACCATATTCAACCCCCCTAGTCTCCTCGTGCGGTAAGTGACTTCTCGCTTGACTAGGTTCAGTCTATTCCCCCATAACATCTGGAAGAACAAACTGTAGACCCGAGTCCAGAGAGGCTCTGGCAAGACACAGACGCTGCCCAGGTAGATTAGCAAGGGGAGCAGGAAAGCTTTGCACAGGCCAACCCTTTCCCTCAAGGTCAAAGACCAACCCTTCCATTGGTCCACTCTTTGGGCGACACCTTTGATCCTGCCTTCCCAGTTTTTCGTGGGGTAATCACCCTGGCCAAATTCGATGCCTAGGACTTTGGCATGTTCTTGGGGTTCAGGGAGGGTGTCCAGAAGATCAAATCCGGGATCCCCGCCTCCCAGCCAGAGACTCTCACACTTGTCCTTGTTGACCTTGGACCCGGAAGCCTCCGAGTAGCTCTCCACTTCTGACATCACCACCATCGCCTCCTCGTGTGAAGAAACAAAGACGGTGACATCGTCCGCGTAGGCCACTACCCTCAGGACAGCCTCCGGCGCCACCCCGCCCATCCTCACCCCCGCCAACGGTCCACAATCGACCCTTCTGAGGAAGGGATCGATCGCAAACGCGTAAAGCAAAGGGCTAAGAGGGCAGCCCTGGCGGACACCAGATCCTACCCCGAAAGGTTGTCCAATCCACCCGTTTACCAGAGGGAAAGTCTCAGCCCCTTCGTACAAGGTCTTAAGCCAGTCCACAAACCCCCCAGGCAGACCATACCTCAAAAGAGTGGACCAGAGGTACTCGTGGTCGACCCGATCAAAGGCTTTTGCCTGATCCAGGGTCAGCAAGAACCCCTTCCAAAGGCCCGCCCTGCCTTGCTCCACGGCCTCTCGGACACCTAGAACAGCACTGATAGTGCTACGGCCAGGAACGCAACAGTGCTGAGCCTCCGAAAGGAGCCGCGGTGCAAACTTCACCAGCCTGTTGAAAAGTATCTTAGCCAAAACCTTCCTGTCCACATTGAGAAGTGCTATAGGACGCCAATTCTCAATGCGTGACGGATCCTTACCCTTTGACAAAATGATCAAAGCTGACCTCCTTAATGATCTCGGCAGAGTGCCCGAGGAAAGACACTCATTAAACACCTGAGTCAAGAGGGGGACCAAGGAGTCCCTAAAGGTCTTAAAGAACTCAGATGTTAAGCCATCCGGACCTGGCGATTTTTTGGGCCTGAGCCCATCGATCGCCAGTCTCACTTCCTCTTCTTTGATCGCTTCTGCCAAAACGTCCAGCGAGAGGTCAGCCCCTGGCTCAGGAACAGCTTCAGCCAGGAAAGCCGACATCCTGTCACGATCCAGTTCCCTCCTTCCCAAGAGGTGCGAGTAGTATGAACCGACGACCTCCAAGATCCCTGACCTGGACCTTCTCAGGGATCCCGTACTGTCTATCAGCCCAGTTACTATCTTACTATTCACTGACATCTTGCAGCTTCTGTAAGGGTCGGGCGAATGGTACTTCCCGTAGTCCCTCTCAAAAACTAAAGATGTGTGCCTATCGTACTGACACCTCTTCAGCAAGGACTTCACACCGGAGATCTCCTCGCGGCTACCTCCAGTCGAGACAAGATGCTCGAGTTTCCTCCTCAGGCTCTGATACAGGCGATCCCTGTTCAGGCTTCTGAGGTTCGAGAGTTGCCGGAAGAATCTCGACACCCGATGTTTGAACATCTCCCACCACTCTGACTTAGTGTTACTTAGGCCCAGCAGCGGTACCTGGCTCTGAAGAAATTCCTCAAAGGACCGTCTTACAGCTTCTTCCTCAAGGAGTGACGAATTCAGCTTCCAATAACCTCTTCCCATCCTAGGAGTCTCTGTAACGTTCAGAGAAAACATAATCAAACAGTGATCGGAGAACTCCACCTCCACAACCGACATCGGCGAGGAGACGGCCTCCTCCTTTAAAAAAACCTGTCTATCCTAGACCTGCACTGACTACCTCTAAAAAAGGTGAAACCCGTGTGGCCTGTGTTGTGCCGGATGTGGACATCCACCAGGCGTGCCTCACTTACTATCCTGTTTAACGCGACGCAATCGTAAGCCAGCCGGTCTCCGGAACCTCCTCTATCACAGGGTCTCGTGACGTTGTTGAAATCCCCTCCAAAGACCACCTGCCGACTCGAAAATAAGAAAGGTTTGATCTTCAAGAGACATTTGCGGTCCCATTTGGATTGGGGACCGTAGATGTTGATGAGTCGAAGCTCCTGTCCCCTCATGGAGACATCTAGGATCAAGCATCTCCCCATTTCTAATTCGATTAATCGTCTGCATTCAACCGCTGCGGTCTTAAAAAGGACCGCCACCCGCTAGACGGCTCGGCCGCAAGAGACCAGTAGGAGGGCCCATGCCTCCACTCCCGCCTTGCTTTATGCACGCTTGATAGGTCAGTCAACCTGGTCTCCTGCAAAAACAAAATGTCGGCATCAAGTTGGCCGAGAAAATGAAAGGCCGTGTACCTTGCCGCTTCTGACTTTATGCTGGCAACATTAATGGTTGCCAGCGTCAACGGGGTGGGTGCCGCCATCATGATTGATTGAATTAGATAGCCTTTTTCTTCCCACACCCAACAGGTTCACCTTCTTCCTCTGACAATGATGAGCTTTTTGTTCGTTTAAGACAGACAGACTCATCCATTCTCTCCTTACACTCACTCTGGCCCTTGTCTGGTGGTCCTGAGGTAGTCCCCCCCTCAGAGGGCCTTTTATTTGCTCCCCGAGAAGAAGACCCAGCAACCTCCTGAGCCCCAACAACCTTGTCCGCAACCTCCAGCCCCGGGTCCCCGTCCTCCCCCTCTGGAGGGGAGTCCTGGAGGCCGGAACCGTTGGAGAGATCCACCAGAGGGGGGGCGGCTGAACCTTCCAATGGCACCTGGACCAGGGTTAAAGAGCCAGATGGGCCGCACTCCAGGGAGGAGGCCCGAGACCCGGACCCCCTCTTACCCTTAGTTGTTTTTCTATTACCCTTTTTCCTTTGTTGTGACCACTCCCCCTCTTCCTCATCCAGACTGTCACCGGATGAAGGTTCCTGGGAAGACATGGCGTCCACCTGCTCCTCCCTTTCAAGTCTCTTGACTTCCTCGCTCAGTTCGCTGTCTTTAGGATCCTCAGCTGCAAGTGAAGTACCCGGGTCAGAGTTCAGGGTCATTACTCCCTGCCTCCTGTTCCCATGGCGCTGCTCCTGCCGCCTGATGTTGGATGGCGGCAGCTTGCTCCTCACCGGTTCCCTGCCTCCTCCGCCTCTACTGGTCCCTTCACCGGCAAGATTAGTCCCAGCTTTCGCCTGTCCCGCACCTGCCTCTTTCAGGACCGCATTGGCGAAGGAACGCGGACAGCGACTGAAAGGGTGACCGAGGTCACCACACAAGTTATACCTAATCCTGCCACAGGTAGCAGCGAGATGGCCGAGGTCCCCACACAGTGCGCATTTCTGGGTGGTACACTGCGCTACTAAAGTGTGTGGGACTGCCGCACCTGTGACAGACCTTAGGCTGCCCCTGGTAGAAAATCAAGATCCTGTCCCTCCCCAAAAAAGTTGAGGAAGGGATATGGGTAACAGTGTTTCCTGAAACCTTCAATTTCACCATGAAGGTCCAGGCCCCTGACCAGATACCATGGTCGTCGCGGGTCTTCTCTGGAATGCCGACGATGTCGCCATATCGACCAATCCAGGTTGAGATGTCTATACAGGAAAGTGACTCGTTACTGGTCAAAACGGTCACCTTCCTGACTGAGTTCTGGCGGGATATCGCGACAGGACATAGACCCTGCCATTCGGGGCAACCCCGAGTCAGCTCATGGCGAGACCAGAAAAGCTCAAGGCCCTCCGGTCTCACGAAGCTGACATCGAAGTAGGAGGTCCCATAGGGGTGGATCAAGGCGAAGATATCATATGCCGCGAAGCCCATCCCCAGCAGGAGCTCAGCCACCTTCGACCGATCGGGACAGGCATCCTTGCTTACCCAGTGGAGACGGGCCACGTTCCTACGGTTACTCCTCTGCCCCGGTGTCGGCAGAGACCAGACAGTCTCTGCCCCTCTATCTCGGAAGGCGGAAAGACCGTGTCTCTCTATCCAGAAAGACAGATCAACCTCCCTCCCCTCTACAGTGATGGAGCTCTCCCCTTTCTTCAGGGCGTCCAGGAAGAGCTGTTGCAAGTCACCTTCCCCAGGGCCACCAGACAAGGGCGCACTACTACCCCCAGCAGTGACAGCTCCTGAATAGCTTGGGGCTGAAGCCCCTGCCACCGCTGGGGGGCAGCGGGACCACTACCTACTTCCCCTCCACCAACACTAGTGCTGCTCTCCTCGTTCACTCCACCAATACTCCCATCATTCACTCCACCACAACTCCCATCATATGCGGCACCACAACTCCCATCATTCACTCCAGCACAAATCCCATCATTTGCTGCACAGCTCCTTTCACTCCCCTTACCATTACCACTAACCTCTCCACCATTTGTTCCACCGTTCTCTGCACCTTCCACAGTCACATCCATTCCTTCCTCCCTTGTAACTAGAGTCTCTGCACTCACACCTGCTGGACCGGGGGAGGGGTGCAGCACCACAGCCGCTTTAATTGGTACAGTGCTGCTGACTTTTGGACCACTGTGCCCCTTATTGTCAGCAGCCTGCCTTGAAGCCCCAGACTTTGGGGCCTTATTGTCTTTTTTTGCCGCTGGGGCACACTGCCCCCCTGTCACCGCAGTGCGCCCAGTATTCTTGGCAGTTTGGGTCTTCCGTTGTTGATTTTCCCCAGGAACATTTCTTACACGTGCATCCCCTGCCGCGCGCCTCTTCTCCTCGGTTGGGGCGCACTGCGCCCCTGTCACAACAGTGCGCCCCCCTTTTGCCGTAACACGCTCCTCGGCCCTGCCCCCCACGGCCCCGGCGTCGGCCGGCTTAGCCGCAGTGAGCGGGGATGGAGTCTGTCCACACCGTCCCCCTTTCGCAACGGTGTGGACATCCCCCCCACCCTCCTCGGCCCCGGTGATAACCGGCTTAGCCACAGAGGGCAGGGAGGGAAACTCCTCAGGGTCCCTTATGTCCGGCGCCGTGAGTACCTCCACAGCCTCGCCCCCTGCACTGTTTCCCGCACAGACGGCAGCATCGCCGGACGTCCTCCTCCTCTCCCCACCTTGTCTATGCCCCGGACCCACTGCAGAGCCCGTGCCTTTAGATTTGGTGGGGTTTACACAGGAGGTGGTAGGTGTAATATCAGACATCGGTACATATTGGTAACTCACCACCTCCCGTGCAGTCTCCTTCGCCTTCTTCCGCTTTTTCTTTGTTTCCTCCGCTGGCTCCTCTTCACCGAATGAGAACCTGGTCAGGTCCACCGGAGACTCCAGAGTTCTGATCTCCCTCAGTAAACCGCATTCCTCCTCTTCCTCTGCTGACACTCCGGCTTGTGGTGCCGGAGTCCCTTGCCGAGTCGGGAGGCCGCTTCCCTGTTGGCTTCGCTCCCGACTCATTCCAGCACCAGAGACTCCAGCCACGACTTCGTCCTCCTCCTCCTCCTCGCTTAGGACGCCGGCTGGCGGCTCTCCTGAGGTGTTTAACCCCTTCATTTCTGAGAACCGCCGCTGGTTGTTAAACCTCTCCAGGAAGGGACCTGCGCTTTTCTCAATCCCCTCCCGGAGGAGCACTAACCGAACCACCTCATCTCTGATGGTTTTAAACCTCTGGGAGGTCACGGTCTCTCCTTGTTGGAGGCACGGGTGTTTAGGATACGTGCCTCCCGCAGATCCTCCTTCAGCCGGGTTAGTGCTTTGCCGGCGTCCTCGTACTCACGTAACATGGCGACCACGCGGGAGGAGAAGGATTTCGTGGACTCGCCGGAGGTCATCTCCCCCCAGGATCTTCCTGGGCTCGTCTTCCTGGGGCCTGGGGTGCCCCTGTCTCCCTCTCTGGGCGGACGATGAGCCGTCTCGGGTTGGAGTAGGTGGGATTGGTCTTCCTCACCCGTTCTGATCTCCTCACTCCCTCCTGGGCCGGTTGCTGCTGCTGCTCCCTGCTCCCCGCCGGCACAGACCGGGGAACAGAAGCCTGGGAAGCCATGCCGGCCTCCCAGGGAAGCCTGCCTCTCCCTGGGGAGAAGAGAGGCAGACTCTGGGCCTCCTCCTGGAAGACCTGGAGCTCAGGAAACAGGTGCTGCTCCAGCAGGGTGGGACTGATTGTAGTCTCCTGTCCTACAGTCTTCTCCCCCACAGTAATAGGGCTCTGATAATGCTGAACGGAGTAATAGATTGTAGTCTCCTGTCCTACAGTCTCCCCCCAGTAATGGCTGATAACAGGGAGTAATAGATTGTAGTCTCCTGTCCTACAGTCTCCCCCCAGTAATGGCTGATAACAGGAGTAATAGATTGTAGTCTCCTGTCCTACAGTCTCCCCCAGTAATGGCTGATAACAGGGAGTAATAGATTGTAGTCTCCTGTCCTACAGTCTCCTCCCCATTAATGGCTGATAACAGGGAGTAATAGATTGTAGTCTCCTGTCCTACAGTCTCCTCCCCAGTAATGGCTGATAACAGGGAGTAATAGATTGTAGTCTCCTGTCCTACAGTCTCCCCCAAGGCGATAACAGGGAGTAATAATTAGTCTCCTGTCTACAGTCCCCCCCCATTAATGGCTGATAACAGGGAGTAATAGATTGTAGTCTCATAGAATCATAGAATGGTAGAGTTGGAAGGGACCTCCTGGGTCATCTGGTCCAACCTCCTGCTCAAAGCAGGATTCACTAAATCATCCCAGACAGATGTCTGTTCAGCCTCTGTTTGAAGACTTCCATTGAAGGAGAACTCACCACCTCTTGTGGCAGCCTGTTCCACTCATTGATCACTCTGTCAAAAAGTTTTTTCTAATATCTAATCTGTGTCTCCTCCCATTCAGTTTCATCCCATTGCTTCTAGTCTTTCCTTGTGCAAATGAGAATAAAGATGATCCTTCTACATGTGACAGCCCTTCAGATATTTGTAGACAGCTATTAAGTCTCCTCTCAGTCTTCTTTTTTGCAGCTAAACTTTCCCAAATCCTGTAACCGTTCCTCATAGGACATGGTTTGCAGACCGGTCACCATTCTGGTGGCTCTTCTCTGAACTTGCTCCAGTTTGTTGATGTCTTTTTAAAATGTGGTGCCCAAAACTGGACACAGTATTCCAGATGAGGTCTGACCAAAGAGGAGTAGAGGGCAATAATGACCTCACGTGATCTAGACTGTATGCTTCTGTTAATACATCCCAGAATTGTATTTACCTTTTTTGCTGCTGCATCACACTGTTGACTCATGTTCAGTCTGTGATCTATTAGTATACCCAAGTCTTTTTCATATGTGCTGTTGCTTAGCCCTATTCCTCCCATTCTGTATACGCTTTTTTCATTTTATTTCCCAGATGTAGTACTTTGCATTTCTCCCTGTTAAAAACCATTCTGTTAGTTGCTGCCCACTGCTCCAGTTTATTTATATCCTGTCCTACACTCTCCTCCCCCAGTAATGGCTGATAACAGGGAGTAATAGATTGTAGTCTCCTGTCCTACAGTCTCCTCTTTGGCCTTTTCCCCCCTTGTGTAGCGCACCCCTTAGTATCACACATCTGTATCCCTTATGTACAGATCGCAGCCGGCTGTACCAGGGATTACTCCTCACATTGCAGCCATAGGTTCATCATATCTGAGCGGAGGAGAATCCTCCTGCACCACCATCCATCTACCGACACATCGCACCTGTCCAGATGACCAATTCAGATCTATTCCCGCCCATGGATCGCAGATCTGTCACCCATCTGTCCCTCTACTATGTATCTCTCTATGAATATATATATTATTATAGCAGATACAATGAAGAGGACAGGCTGTGTACTACGACCACCACCATCCCCGCACACGTCACCTGCAGTCCAGATCATCCACAGACACTTTCCTATCTAGATAACAGACATCTTCCCACATCGTAGCCGCAGTCAGCGCCGGATCACACGTGTCTGTAGTGTCACCCACTACAGATACAGCTCTGTCCTCATACACATCATCTACTGGGATCGCTCACACGGTGTCCATACAGAAGAGCTCTCTCTAGATCCACATACAGTGCGATCCCATGACATTATGTCTGTGCTCACCTGCTCCGAATAATCTCTCTATACCCGTGCGCCGCATTCATTGCTGCCTGGGCAAGTACACAAATATCTCCTCCATACCGAAGTATCATACATCTACAGAAGGTTACACCCGGCACCACCTGGAGGAGCCTCATCTGCGGCCATAAATGCATCACAATGCAGACATGGTACAGGTCTACATCCCCCTATAGATCTACACAGAAATCTATGCAGATGCACTGCATCTATTCCTATATGCATTCCCTATAGATCTATCCAGATACACTGCATCTATTCCTATATACATCCCCTATAAATCTATGCAGATGCACTGCATCTATTCCTATATACATCCCCTATAGATCTATCAAGATACACAGCATCTATTCTTAGAGGCATCCCCTATAGATCTATCCAGATACACGGCATCTATTCCTATATGCATCCCCTATAGATCTATCCAGATACACTGCATCTATTCCTATATACGTCCCCTATAGATCTACCCAGATACACTGCATCTATCCTATGCATCACCTATAGATCTATTCAGATCCATAATTCCTAAACATCCCTAGATCTATTCAGATACACTGATCATCCATATACATCCCTATAGATCTACCCAAACACTGATTAGTATACATCCCACGATTTACCGTACACTGCATCTATTCCTATATGCATCCCTATAGATCTACCCAGATACACTGCATCTATTCCTATATACATCCCCTAAGAGCTTCCAATCCTGATCTATTCATCTATCATCCTATAGATTACCAGATACACTGCATCTATTCCTTATACATCCCCTATAGATCTACCCAGATACACTGCATCTATTCCTATACATCCCCTATAATCTATCAGTACACGCATCTATTCCTATATGCATCCCCTATAGATCTACCCAGATACACTGCATCTATTCCTATATACATCCCCTATAGATCTATCCAGATACACTGCATCTATTCACTACATCCCCTATAATCTACCCAGATACACTGCATCTATCCTTATACATCCCCTAAGATCTACCAGATACACGCTCATCTGTATCCTATATACATATCATTTATAGATCCCTAGATTACCCGCATCATGATCATCCTATATACATCCCCTTATAGTCTCCAGATACACTGCATCTTTTCCTATAACATACCATTTATGATCTATCTAGTATCCCCTGTCATCATGTTCCTATATACATATCATCTATAGATCTCTCTAGATCCCTGCATCTGTTCCTATATACATATCATTATAGATCTCTCTAGATCCCTGCTCTATTCCATATACTATCATATAATCCAGTCCTGCATCTTTCCTATATACATATATAGATCTATCTAGATCCCCTGCATCTGTTCCTATATACATATCATTTATAGATCTCTCTAGATCCTGCATCTTTCCTATATACATATCATTTATAGATCTATCTAGATCCCTGCATCTGTTCCTATATACATATCATTTATAGATCTCTTAGATTCCTGCATCTGTTCCTATATACATATCATTTATAGATCTCTCTAGATTCCCTGCATCTGTTCCTATATACATAATCATTATAGATCTCTAGATTCCCTGCATCTGTTCCTTATACATATCATATACTCTAGATCCCCATCGTCTAATATCTAATTCTCTATCCTGCATCCTTATACAATTAAATCTCTATTCCTGTCTTCCTATAACATCTTATGATTTGATCCCCACTGTTCCTATAATCTAATCTCCAGATCCTGTCTTCCTATCATACATTTATAGACTCCGCACGTCTATATACATTTATAGATCCTTAATCCTGCATGTCCTATATACATATCATTTAGATCTCTCTAGATCCCCTGCATCTGTTCCTATATACATATCACCTATAGCTCTCTCTAGATTCCCTGCATCTGTTCCTATATACATCTCTCTAGATCCACTGCATGGTTCCTATTACATTCATTCATGTCTTCTAATCCCATGATCTCCTATTAGATATCTTGACTCTGATTCCCATCTGTTCCTATATATTCATTAGATTCTCTTCTAGATTCCCATCACTTCCTTATAACTTAATCGATCTTCCATATATATCATTTTAATCTCTCTAGTCCTCATTCTAAACTCATTAGATCCCGACTGTTCAAAATCATTAATCTCATGTCCTATTATCATATAGATTTCATCCGTGTCTAAATCATATAGATCTTTAATCCTCTGTCCAAACAATTAGATCTCTATCCTCATCGTCTATATCATATCACCTATAGCTCTCTCTAGATTCCCTGCATGTCCTTACATCCGCTTATAATATCCCTAATCTCCCTGCATCTGTTCCTATATACATATCACCTTAGAATCTCTTCTTCACAGATCCCCCTGCATCTGTTCCTATATACATCCCGCTTATAGATCTCTCTAGATCCCCTGCATCTGCTCCTATATACATCCCGCTTATAGATCTCTCTAGATCCTCTGCATCTGCTCCTATATACATCCCGCTTATAGATCTCTCTAGATCCCCTGCATCTGCTCCTATATACATCCCGCTTATAGATCTCTCTAGATCCCCTGCATCTGTTCCTATATACATCCCGCTTATAGATCTCTCTAGATCCCCTGCATCTGTTCCTATATACATCCCACTTATAGATCTCTCTAGATCCCCTGCATCTGCTCCTATATACATCCCGCTTATAGATTTTTCTAGAACATCTTCACATCTATAGGCTCCAGATGGATAATACACCTCTACATTCCGGCGGTTTTGGCTCGGATTTTCATGTCCGTCTGTTCTGAAATGTGAGGATTCCTCGTTCTTCTGCGACAGTTCTGGCTCCAGCAGAAAAGGCGCAATTATTGCTGAAAACTGAGTGCATTATCGCGACAATCAGCTGCTGGGAGCCCAATATCCCCGAGACCAGGAGGAGCACGGGGCGACACATATCGGCTAATGCTGGAGATTATATGTAACCCTGGATATGAAAGTGATCGGATCATTATCTGCGGAGGAGGAGGAGGATCATACATATAATTCATCACTGTGTGATATATCATACACAGCAGGAGAGAGCGACAGCACGGGAGCAGATCGTGCGACCAGTCCCGACATCGGCAGATCTATACTGATCCAGGGACAACACTGCCCCTATACATCAGTAAGGAAACATGTGCCTGCTGTCAGACCTTATATATCACTGCAGTATATATTATAGGATTATTACATTATATGAGGATTATAGATCACTGCAGTATATATTATAGGATTATTACATTATATGGGATTATATATCACTGCAAT
The DNA here is from genome assembly GCA_033576555.1 of Oophaga sylvatica. Taxonomy (NCBI): domain Eukaryota; kingdom Metazoa; phylum Chordata; class Amphibia; order Anura; family Dendrobatidae; genus Oophaga; species Oophaga sylvatica. The sequence goes on along the minus strand of JARQOD010000002.1, from coordinate 641,869,652 downwards.
ATATATTATAGGATTATTACATTATATGAGGATTATATATCACTGCAATATATATTATAGGATTATTACATTATATGAGGATTATATATCACTGCAGTATATATTATAGGATTATTACATTATATGAGGATTATATATCACTGCAGTATATATTATAGGATTATTACATTATATGAGGATTATATATCACTGCATATATATTATAGGATTATTACATTATATGAGGATTATATATCACTGCAGTATATATTATAGGATTATTACATTATATGAGGATTATATATCACTGCAGTATATATTATAGGATTATTACATTATATGGGATTATAGATCACTGCAGTATATATTATAGGATTATTACATTTATTGAGGATTATATATCACTGCAGTATATATTATAGGATTATTACATTATATGGGATTATATATCACTGCAGTATATATTATAGGATTATTACATTATATGAGGATTATAGATCACTGCAGTATATATTATAGGATTATTACATTATATGAGGATTATAATCACTGCAGTATATATTATAGGATTATTACATTATATGGGGATTCTATATCACTGCAGTATATTATTATAGATTATTACATTATATGGGGATTCTATATCACTGCAGTATATATTATAGGATTATTACATTATATGGGGATTCTATATCACTGCAGTATATATTATAGGATTATTACATTATATGAGGATTATAGATCACTGCAGTATATATTATAGGATTATTACATTATATGGGGATTATATATCACTGCAATATATATTATAGGATTATTACATTATATGAGGATTATATATCACTGCAGTATATATTATAGGATTATTACATTATATGGGATTCTATATCACTGCAGTATATATTATAGGATTATTACATTATATGGGATTCTATATCACTGCAGTATATATTATAGGATTATTACATTATATGGGGATTATATATCACTGCATATATATTATAGGATTATTACATTATATGAGGATTATATATCACTGCAGTATATATTATAGGATTATTACATTATATGGGATTTATATCACTGCAGTATATATTATAGGATTATTACATTATATGGGATTCTATATCACTGCAGTATATATATATAGGATTATTACATTATATGAGGATTATATATCACTGCAGTATATATTATAGGATTATTACATTATATGGGGATATATATCATGCATTATATATTATAGGATTATTACATTATATGGGATTTATATCACTGCAGTATATATTATAGGATTATTACATTATATGAGGATTCTATATCACTGCAGTATATATTATAGGATTATTACATTATATGGGATTATATATCACTGCAATATATATTATAGGATTATTACATTATATGAGGATTATATATCACTGCAGTATATATTATAGGATTATTACATTATATGAGGATTATATATAACTGCAGTATATATTATAGGATTATTACATTATATGGGGATTCTAATCACTGCAGTATATATTATAGGATTATTACATTATATGGGGATTCTATATCACGCAGTATATATTATAGGATTATTACATTATATGAGGATTATATATCACTGCAGTATATATTATAGGATTATTACATTATATGAGGATTAATATCACTGCAGTATATATTATAGGATTATTACATTATATGAGGATTATATATAAACTGCAGTATATATTATAGGATTATTACATTATATGGGATTATAATCACTGCAGTATATATTATAGGATTATTACATTATATGAGGATTTATATCACGCAGTATATATTATAGGATTATTACATTATATGAGGATTATATATCACTGCAGTATATATTATAGGATTATTACATTATATGGGGATGATATATCACTGCAGTATATATTATAGGATTATTACATTATATGAGGATTATATATCACTGCAGTATATATTATAGGATTATTACATTATATGAGGATTATATATCACTGCAGTATATATTATAGGATTATTACATTATATGGGTATGATATATCACTGCAGTATATATTATAGGATTATTACATTATATGGGGATTATATAATCACTGCAATATATATTATATAGGATTATTACATTAATATGAGATTATATAATAATCACTGCAGTATATATTATAGGATTATTACATTATATGAGGATTATATATAACTGCAGTATATATTATAGGATTATTACATTATATGGGATTCTAGATCACTGCAGTATATATTATAGGATTATTACATTATATGGGGATTCTATATCACGGCAGTATATATTATAGGATTATTACATTATATGAGGATTATATATCACTGCAGTATATATTATAGGATTATTACATTATATGGGGATGATATATCAGTGCATTATATATTATAGGATTATTACATTATATGAGGATTATATATCACTGCAGTATATATTATAGGATTATTACATTATATGGGGATTCTATATCAGTGCAGTATATATTATAGGATTATTACATTATATGAGGATTATAGATCACTGCAGTATATATTATAAGCAGTATATATTATGGGATTATTACATTGTATAGGGATTATATATCTGAGCAGTATATATTTTAGGATTATTACTACATTATATAGGGATTATATATCAGTACAGAATATATTATAGGATTATTACATTACATGGGGATTATACATCTGTGCAGTATATATTATAGGATTATTACATGTGGATTATATATCACTGCAGTATATATTATAGGATTATTACATTATATGGGGATTATATATCAGAACAGTATATATTATATAATCCCCATGTAATGTAATAATCCTATATCAGTGAAGTATATATTATAGGATTATTACATTATATGGGGATTATATATCACTGCAGTATATGTTATAGGATTATTACATTATATAGGGATTATATATCAGAGCAGTATATATTATAGGATTATTATATTACATGGGGATAATATATCAGTGCAGAATATATTATAGGATTATTACATTATATGGGGATTATATATAACTGCAGTATTATAGGATTATTACATTATATAGGGATTATACAGTACAGACCAAAAGTTTGGACACATCTTCTCATTTAAAGATTTTTCTGTATTTTCATGACTGAAAATTGTACATTCACACTGAAGGCATCAAAACTATGAATTATCACATGTGGAATTAAACATTACACTTTACAAAAAGTGTGAAACAACTGAAAATATGTCTTATATTCTAGGTTCTTCACCTTTTGCTTTGATGACTGCTTTGCACGCAGAAAAGGTGAACGGATGGACTCTACATGCCTGGTTCCCACCGTGAAGCATGGAGGAGGTGGTGTGATGGTGTGGGGGGCTTTACTGGTGACACTGTTGGGGATTATTCAGAATTGAAGCGGTGAGTGGTCCAGCTCACCCCAAACCATCTCAATTGGGTTCAGGTCTGGTGACTGTGGAGGCCAGGTCATCTGGCGTAGCACCCCAACACTCTCCTTCTTGGTCAAATAGCCCTTACACAGCCTGGAGGTGTTTGGGGTCATTGTCCTGATGAAAAATAAATGATGGTCCAACTAAACGCAAACCGGATGGAATAGCATGCCGCTGCAAGATGCTGTGGTGGCCATGCTGGTTCACTATGCCTTCAATTCTGAATAAATCCCCAACAGTGTCAACAGCAAAGCACCTCCACACCATCACACCACCTCCTCCATGCTTCACGGTGGGAACCAGGCATGTAGAGTCCATCCGTTCACCTTTTCTGTGCGCAAAGCAGTAATCAAAGCAAAAGGTGAAGAACCTAGAATATAAGACATATTTTCAGTTGTTTCACACTTTTTTGTAAAGTGTAATGTATAATTCCACATGTGATAATTCATAGTTTTGATGCCTTCAGTGTGAATGTACAATTTTCATAGTCATGAAAATACAGAAGAATCTTTGAATGAGAAGGTGTGTCCAAACTTTTGGTCTGTACTGTATATCAGAACAGAATAGAATATATTCTGCACTGATATATAATCATATAATGTAATAATCCTATATATAATCCCCATATAATGTAATAATCCTATTATATAATCTGCACTGATATATAATCCCTATATAATGTAATAATCCTATAAATGCAGTTTATGTTATGTGATTATTACATGAGATGTGAGAATTATATATTAGTACAGTATGTATTATATAATTTTTACAATTTGAGAATTGCATTATATAGGGTTATAATATCAGTACCGTATATATTAGAGGATTATTACATTATAAGGGGATTATATATCAGTGCAGTGTATATTATAGGATTATTACAATACACGTGGATTATACACCAGCGCAGTATTATGTATTATGCATCTAGTAATATTATAAATGATTGGTAGGTTGGTTTTCATTGAGATACATGATGTACAATCATCCTGTGTCACAGATAATGCTGCAGTCAGGTCACGTTGTACAGGAACCTGATGTGTAATCCTGAGCCCTGAGAGAAATGACTCCTATAATCCTCCACTTTGTGCAGTGATACATGATATATAATCCTACATTGTGTATTGTACAGGGACATGATATATATTCATCATGTATCACATATATGTTAATGAGAATATATTATACAGATACAAGTCATATCAAACAATCCAAAAATATGTGCGGTCAGTAACAGGATATGTCGCTGGCATTTCACATGCTATCCTGCACAGAGGTGTAATAACCCTATAATATACACTGCAGCATACTGTAATCCTCACCAAAATATACTGTGTAGTGATATCTAATCTTAGAGTATTACTACAGTAGTATTTGTTGTACAGTGATACACAATATATCCTCTTTATATGATTTATTTCATGGTGATATATATATATATATATTTTATCTGTAATATTTTATATTAAACAATGACATCTGAGATGTAATAATGCTCAATATAGGCTGTACGAGAATACATGATGTATCTTCCTGGTGCATCTGATAAATCTATACTACAGTATATACCGCACAGTGACAGTTACATGATGTAATAATCCTACAATATTGTATGTACGGAAACATGATGTGAGCCCCAGACTTCACATAACGTCCTAGTGATACATGGGGGATATATCTGTGCAGTGTAGTGATACATGGGGATATATCTGTGCAGTGTAGTGATACATGGGCTATATCTGTGCAGTGTAGTGATACATGGGGATATATCTGTGCAGTGTAGTGATACATGGGGGATATATCTGTGCAGTGTAGTGATACATGGGGGATATATGTGTGCAGTGTAGTGATACATGGGGATATATCTGTGCAGTGTAGTGATACACGGGGATATATCTGTGCAGTGTAGTGATACATGGGGGATATATCTGTGCAGTGTAGTGATACATGGGGATATATCTGTGCAGTGTAGTGATACATGGGGGATATATCTGTGCAGTGTAGTGATACATGGGGATATATCTGTGCAGTGTAGTGATACATGGGGGATATATCTGTGCAGTGTAGTGATACATGGGGATATATCTGTGCAGTGTAGTGATACATGGGGGATGTATCTGTGCAGTGTAGTGATACATGGGGGATATATCTGCAGTGTAGTGATACATGGGGATATATCTGTGCAGTGTAGTGATACACGGGGATATATCTGTGCAGTGTAGTGATACATGGGAATACATCTGTGCAGTGTAGTGATACATGGGGGATATATCTGTGCAGTGTAGTGATACATGGGGGATATATCTGTGCAGTGTAGTGATACATGGGGATATATCTGTGCAGTGTAGTGATACATGGGGATATATCTGTGCAGTGTAGTGATACATGGGGGATGTATCTGTGCAGTGTAGTGATACATGGGGGATATATCTGTGCAGTGTAGTGATACATGGGGATGTATCTGTGCAGTGTAGTGATACATGGGGATACAGGGGGGATGGGGCAAATCCGGGGTAGGGGCTATAGAAGTCCATGGCATAGGGAGGGGGGATGGGGGCAGATCCGGGTGGGGGCTATAGAAGTCCATGGCATATCATAGTTCTCTTTCTTGCAGTCTATGACATTCGCTCACATACCGCGCTGCTATCTCTGCTGCTCTCTCTTCTTTCCCCAGCAAGATATATGTTTTCTCTTCCTCCTTCATGGTGATGAAATCCGGGAAGAGATGTGAGAGTCTCCTGAAGTGAGTGTCCCTCACTGCTGAGTATTTGGAGCAGTGTAGCAGGAAGTGGGTTTCGTCCTCTATGGCCTCCTGGTCACAGTGTTGGCATAGTCTTTCCTCCCTGGGCTTGTAGCTCTGCCTGTGTCGGCCGGATTCGATGGCCAGACTGTGGGCACTGAGTCTATACCGGCTCAGGATCTGGCGGTCTCTGGGGTCCGGAGTTTCTCCAGGTATGGGGCCAGACTGTAGTCTCTCCGTAGACTCCGGTACATGGTCAGTTTCTGGGATATCTGTGCAGTGTAGTGATACATGGGGATATATCTGTGCAGTGTAGTGATACATGGGGATATATCTGTGCAGTGTAGTGATACATGGGGGATATATCTGTGCAGTGTAGTGATACATGGGGGATATATCTGTGCAGTGTAGTGATACATGGGGATATATCTGTGCAGTGTAGTGATACATGGGGAGATATCTGTGCAGTGTAGTGATACATGGGGATATATCTGTGCAGTGTAGTGATACATGGGGATATATCTGTGCAGTGTAGTGATACATGGGGTATATCTGTGCAGTGTAGTGATACATGGGGATATATCTGTGCAGTGTAGTGATACATGGGGATGTATCTGTGCAGTGTAGTGATACATGGGGATATATCTGTGCAGTGTAGTGATACATGGGGATATATCTGTGCAGTGTAGTGATACATGGGGATATATCTGTGCAGTGTAGTGATACATGGGGGTATATCTGTGCAGTGTAGTGATACATGGGGGTATATCTGTGCAGTGTAGTGATACATGGGGATATATCTGTGCAGTGTAGTGATACATGGGGATGTATCTGTGCAGTGTAGTGATACATGGGGATATATCTGCAGTGTAGTGATACATGGGGATATATCTGTGCAGTGTAGTGATACATGGGGGTATATCTGTGCAGTGTAGTGATACATGGGGATATATCTGTGCAGTGTAGTGATACATGGGGGATGTATCTGTGCAGTGTAGTGATACATGGGGATATATCTGTGCAGTGTAGTGATACATGGGGGATATATCTGTGCAGTGTAGTGATACATGGGGATATATCTGTGCAGTGTAGTGATACATGGGGATATATCTGTGCAGTGTAGTGATACACGGGGTATATCTGTGCAGTGTAGTGATACACGGGGATATATCTGTGCAGTGTAGTGATACACGGGGATATATCTGTGCAGTGTAGTGATACATGGGGATATATCTGTGCAGTGTAGTGATACATGGGGGATGTATCTGTGCAGTGTAGTGATACATGGGGGATATATCTGTGCAGTGTAGTGATACATGGGGATATATCTGTGCAGTGTAGTGATACATGGGGATATATCTGTGCAGTGTAGTGATACATGGGGATATATCTGTGCAGTGTAGTGATACATGGGGATATATCTGTGCAGTGTAGTGATACATGGGGATATATCTGTGCAGTGTAGTGATACATGGGGATATATCTGTGCAGTGTAGTGATACATGGGGATATATCTGTGCAGTGTAGTGATACATGGGGATATATCTGTGCAGTGTAGTGATACATGGGGATATATCTGTGCAGTGTAGTGATACATGGGGATATATCTGTGCAGTGTAGTGATACATGGGGATATATCTGTGCAGTGTAGTGATACATGGGGGATATATCTGTGCAGTGTAGTGATACATGGGGGATATATCTGTGCAGTGTAGTGATACATGGGGATATATCTGTGCAGTGTAGTGATACATGGGGATATATCTGTGCAGTGTAGTGATACATGGGGATATATCTGTGCAGTGTAGTGATACATGGGGATATATCTGTGCAGTGTAGTGATACATGGGGGATATATCTGTGCAGTGTAGTGATACATGGGGATATATCTGTGCAGTGTAGTGATACATGGGGATATATCTGTGCAGTGTAGTGATACATGGGGATATATCTGTGCAGTGTAGTGATACATGGGGATATATCTGTGCAGTGTAGTGATACATGGGGATATATCTGTGCAGTGTAGTGATACATGGGGGATATATCTGTGCAGTGTAGTGATACATGGGGATATATCTGTGCAGTGTAGTGATACATGGGGATATATCTGTGCAGTGTAGTGATACATGGGGATATATCTGTGCAGTGTAGTGATACATGGGGATATATCTGTGCAGTGTAGTGATACATGGGGATATATCTGTGCAGTGTAGTGATACATGGGGATATATCTGTGCAGTGTAGTGATACATGGGGATATATCTGTGCAGTGTAGTGATACATGGGGATATATCTGTGCAGTGTAGTGATACATGGGGATATATCTGTGCAGTGTAGTGATACATGGGGATATATCTGTGCAGTGTAGTGATACATGGGGATATATCTGTGCAGTGTAGTGATAAAATGGGGATATATATCTGTGCAGTGTAGTGATACATGGGGGATATATCTGTGCAGTGTAGTGATACATGGGGATATATCTGTGCAGTGTAGTGATACATGGGGGATATATCTGTGCAGTGTAGTGATACATGGGGATATATCTGTGCAGTGTAGTGATACATGGGGATATATCTGTGCAGTGTAGTGATACATGGGGGATATATCTGTGCAGTGTAGTGATACATGGGGATATATCTGTGCAGTGTAGTGATACATGGGGATATATCTGTGCAGTGTAGTGATACATGGATATCTGTGCAGTGTAGTGATACATGGATATTCTGTGCAGTGTAGTGATACATGGGGGATATATCTGTGCAGTGTAGTGATACATGGGGGATATATCTGTGCAGTGTAGTGATACATGGGGATATATACTGTGCAGTGTAGTGATACATGGGGGATATATCTGTGCAGTGTAGTGATACATGGGGATATATCTGTGCAGTGTAGTGATACATGGGGATATATCTGTGCAGTGTAGTGATACATGGGGATATATCTGTGCAGTGTAGTGATACATGGGGGATATATCTGTGCAGTGTAGTGATACATGGGGATATATCTGTGCAGTGTAGTGATACATGGGGATATATCTGTGCAGTGTAGTGATACATGGGGATATATCTGTGCAGTGTAGTGATACATGGGGGATATATCTGTGCAGTGTAGTGATACATGGGGATATATCTGTGCAGTGTAGTGATACATGGGGGATATATTGCATGTAGTGATACAGGGGATATATCTGTCAGTGTATAACATGGGGGATATATCTGTGCAGTGTAGTGATACATGGGGATATATCTGTGCAGTGTAGTGATACATGGGGATATATCTGTGCAGTGTAGTGATACATGGGGGATATATCTGTGCAGTGTAGTATTGATAATGGGGGATAGTATCTGTGCAGTGTAGTGATACATGGGGATATATCTGTGCAGTGTAGTGATACATGGGGGATATATCGTGCAGTGTAGTGATACATGGGGATATATCTGTGCAGTGTAGTGATACATGGGGATATATCTGTGCAGTGTAGTGATACATGGGGATATATCTGTGCAGTGTAGTGATACATGGGGATATATCTGTGCAGTGTAGTGATACATGGGGATATATCTTGCAGTGTAGTGACAGGTATATCTGTCAGTATGATACATGGGGATATATCTGTGCAGTGTAGTGATACATGGGGATAATCTGTGCAGTGTAGTGATACATGGGGGATATATCTGTGCAGTGTAGTGATGCATGGGGGATATAATCTGTGCAGTGTAGTGATACATGGGGATATATCTGTGCAGTGTAGTGATACATGGGGATATATCTGTGCAGTGTAGTGATACATGGGGGATATATCTGTGCAGTGTAGTGATGCATGATACTAAGTATATAATAATGTCCTGTTGAGAATAACAGGGTCTGATTGACTCTTAGACCTCAATATTAAATGTGCTCCATTGGGGTCTATTAATAGATGAGCAATAAATAGAAAGATTGATAGATATAATTATTATTGATGATAGATAATAGATGATAGATATAAATATAAATATTGATAGATATAATGATAATATTTTGTTTCTGTAGCTCCCACATATTCCGCAGCGCTTTACATGTTAGTGGGGACTTGCACAGACAATAAAAGACATTACAGAATAACACATAACTCAGATTCAAGGGGAGTGGGGTCCGGCTACAACCTATGAGGAAATAGGGGGACACAAAAGGTAAAAATGTGGTAATATTGTACCACACAGCCATAATATAATAAATAGGGTCACCAGCCAATGTGTACAGTACAGACAGAGGGCTGCGGAGGGTGTATCATGTCAGATAGAGAACAGAAAAGAAAAAAACAAAACAAGAGGCAGCATAACAGAAACTAGGGAGCAAAAAAAAGTGCTTTACAATATCCCGTTGTGGCGACGACGTTTCGGTTCAGGAATGTGAACAGTGTCACAGATTGTAGCAGCTTATGCTGCCCCCTGCTGGAGAGGAGGATGTGTGCATCCTAAAAAATAGCTCCTAGCTGCTGCATTATACAGAGATAGGCCAGGGTCACACTTGCGAGTGCAATGCGAGAAACTTGCGCCTAAATACCCGGCACTCGGACTGGAGAAATACATGCAGTCACACACTCCGGTCCCGAGTGCCGGTATTGAGGCGCGAGTGTCTCGCATTAGATAACCGCGCGCTCAGAGGTAGAATCATATGTTTGGCCAGATCTGTCCTCAGCCGAGAACTGGATACAATTGTCTCTAGTCTGACTAGGACCTGTGCCCTGAGCAGCCTGAGCTGATACATTGTAACAATCCAGAAAAGGATAGATAATAGATAGATAAAGATAGAATAGACGGATAGATGACAGATACACATAAGGTAGATAATATAAAAGGATAGAAAAAAAGACTGATTTATAATAGAAAATGGATAATAGATGATATTTAACCCTTTCAGTTGTAGCCCATTTTCACATTTCAGTTTTTTTGCTCCCCTTCTTCCCAGATCCATAAAACGTTTTTATTTTCCCCATCGGTATGGCCATGTGAGGGCTTGTTTCTTGCGGGATGAGTTGTGCTTTTGAATGACACCATGGGTTTTTACCATATTGTGTACTGGAAAAATGGGAAAAAAAATTCCAAGTGCGGTGAAATTGCAAAAAAAGTGTTTTTTTTTTTAATTTTACCATGTTCATCAAATGCTAAAGCTGACCCCCCATTATGATTCTCACGGCCATTACGAGTTCATAGACACCAAACAGGTCTAGGTTCTTTTTTAATTTAAGTGGTGAAAAAAAATAAAGCTTGTTTTAAAAAAAAAAAGCGTCATTTTCCAAGACTCGTAGCCAGGGCCGGCGTCAGCACCCGGCACACCCGGGCAAGTGCCGGGGCCCTGAGCAGACGGGGGGGCCCACTCGCCGTCGGGCACCCCGGCGCCCGTTAGCGGTGTCAGCGCCACCACTGGGCCCCCCCCGCTTGCTCAGGGCCCCAGCAGCAGCCGTCGCAATACTCACCCCTCCCTGTGCCTCCGCTGCCGCAGCTCCAGGCTCCAGGGGGCGCCTGTGCCAGCGCTTCCTCTCTCACAGCAGCGCCGCTGAATGACATCATCATTCAGCGGCCGGCTGTGACAGAGAGCGCGCGGACGCCGGACAGGTGAGGCGTGTTGTGTGTGCCTGCTGCCTGTGTGTATGTGAGAGAGTGCTGCCTGCGGTGCTGTATGTGTGATGGTGGTGGGGGGAGGCAGTGATGGTGGTGAGGAGACAATGATGATGGGGAGACATTGGCAATGGTAATGGGAATGCGATGATGATGATATTAATGGGGAGGCAATGATGATGATGATGATGGGGAGGCAATGATGATGATGATGATGATATTAATGGGGAGGCAATGATAATGGGAAGGCAATGATGATGATGATGATATTAATGGGGAGGCAATGATGATGATAGGGAGACAATGATGATGATGATGGGCAGGCAATGATGATGAGGGGAGGCAATGATGATGATAATGGGGAGTCTTTCCACAGCGCCCTTTCCTGAGCCGTAACAGTGCAGAACGCAGCACAGTGTAGAGGAGAGCTCCATATTTTGTATGGAGCATTATATGTGGTCCAGTATTCTGTATGGAGCATTATATGGGGGATGGAGGGGTGACATCCTGCATGGGGTATTATATGGGTGATGAGGGGGAGACTGTGGTGCCCATAATACTGTATGGAGGACTGTACTGTCCAGTCTGTTCTGTGCGCTGTGAGGATTTGGCGGTTTTTGAGCTATTGTACAATTTACAATAGATATCACTCATGTAATGGAAGAAGAGAAGTGTTTGGCATTGTGCTGTACCCATATTTCTCTGCAGTATCTGTGCATCATGAATCGTGGTCTGTGTTAAGGGGGCCACTGAGGCTCTTTCGCCCGGGGCCCATAAAAACCTGGAGCCGGCCCTGCTCGTAGCGTCTCCATTTTTCGTGATCACGGGTTGGGTGAGGGCTTATTTTTTTTTGCATACCGAGCTATTGATTTTAATGATACCATTTTGGTGCAGATAGGATCTTTTGATCGCCCGTTATTGCATTTTAATGCAATGTAGGAGCGACCAAAAACCTAATTCTGGCGTTTTGACTTGTTTTTTTTGCTACACCATTTACTGATCAGATTAATTATTTTTATAACTTGATAGATAGGGCGAACCTGAACTCGGCAATACCAAATGTGTATTTTTTGTTTTAATTATTCTATTTTGAATGGGGGAGGGTGATTTGAACTTTTTAAAATAATTTTAAAAACTTTTTTTACTTTTCACTTGCTTCAATAGTCTCCATTGGAGACTAGAAGCTGTGATAATTTGATCACCTGTATGTAGCAGAAATGCTCACTTGCTATGAGCGTCGACCGCTTGGCAGTAACTCCCAAGTGTCCAAGACCAGCATCTACTGTATGCCTGTAACTGATTAACCCTTGCAATGACAGAACAAGGAAAACCTGCACTGTTTAATAGGATGGTGAAGCAGTTCTAATCAGTGCAGGAGTTTGTGTAACCAGACACTGCGGTCTTCTGGCTCTTCCTTGTCGCCGTATCCCTGTGACAGTATCCGGAACCTCAGAACCAGGTTTATCTAGATGTGAAGTCCGGAACAACCTGTTTACATGCATGTCATACACTGGTTCCCACATTCTCTCCTCTGGATCATAACCCTTCCAATGTACCAAATATTGAATACACCGGCGAACCAAGCAAGAATCAATAATCTTCACTATCTGGAATTCCATACTCCCATCAACAATCAATGGGTAAGGTGGTGGTGGGGATGGTTCAGAGAAAGCAATATATTTTTTGAGAAGTAATCAGTGCAGTGCATTATGGATCTTGAAAGTGGGTAGAAAAGCAAGGCGGTACACTACTGGATTAACGACGGAAACTATCTTATAAGGACCGATGAACCTGGGTCCCAGTTTCCAAGAAGTAACTTTCAAATTAATGTTCTTGGAGAACAAGCACAGCAAATCACCAACACACAGGTCCGGACCCACCAAGCATCTCCGATCAGCCACATTCTTGTATTAGGACACCATCTTCCTTAACCCCGTAACAAGGATGGTTTGCACGTTAATGACCGGGCCAATTTTTACAATTCTGACCACTGTTTTTTTATGAGGTTATAACTCTGGAACGCTTCAACGGATCTTCGTGATTCTGAGATTGTTTTCTCGTGACATGTTGTACTTCAGGATAGTGGTAAAACTTCTTCGATATAACTTGCGGTTATTTATGAAAAAAATGTAAATATGGCGAAAGTATTGGAAATTTTGCAATTTTCAAACTTTGAATTTTTATTCCCTTAAAACAGAGAAATATGTCACACAAAATAGTTACTAAATAACATTTCCCACATGTCTACTTTACATCAGCACAATTTTGGAACCAAAATTTTTTTTTTGTTAGGAAGTTGTAAGGGTTAAAAGTTGACCAGCAATTTCACATTTTTACAACAAAATGTACAAAACCATTTTTTTTAGGGACCACCTCACATTTGAAGTCACTTTGAGGGGTCTATATGGCAGAAAATACCCAAAAGTGACACCATTCACTTTTTAGCCACAAAAATGATCATTTACAAACAATTTTTTTTTATTTTAACAAGGGTAAAAAGAGAAAATGGACAGATAAAGTTGTTGTGCAATTTCTCCTGAGTACGCCAATACCCCATATGTGGGGGAAAACCACTGTTTGGGCACACGGCAGAGCTCGTAAGGGAAGGAGCGCTGTTTGACTTTTTCAAACCGAAATTGGCTGGAATTGAGATTAGACGCCATGTCGCGTTTGGAGAGCCCCCGATGTGCCTAAACAGTGGAAACCCCCCACAAGTGACACCATTTTGGAAACTAGACCCCCTAAGGAACTTATCTAGATCTGTTGTGAGCACTTTGAACCCCAAGTGCTTCACTAAAGTTTATAATGCCTGGGTGTGAAAAAAAAAATTCCACAAAAATGATTTTTTATTCCTCAATTTTTAATTTTTCCCAAGGAAATTGGACCCCAAAAGTTGTTTTCCAATTTGTCCTGAGTACGCTGATACCCCATATGTGGGGGGGGGGGGGAACTGGGCGCACGGCAGGGCTCGGAAAGGAAGTAATGACGTTTTGGAATGAAGACTTTGATGGGTGTCATGTTCAGTTTGCAGAGCCCCTGATGTGCCTAAACAGTGGAAACCCCCCACAAGTGACCCAATTTTGGAAACTAGACCCCAAAAGAAATTTATCTAGGTGTGTGGTGAGCACTTTGAACCCCCAAGTGCTTCACAGAAGTTTGTAACGCCCGGTTGTGAAAATAAAAACATAATTTTTTCCACAAACATGATCTTTTAGTCCCCAGTTTTTTATTTTCCCAAGGGTAACAGAAGAAATTGGACCCCAAGAGTTATTGTGCAATTTGTCTTGAGTACGCTGATACCCCATATGTGGGGGTAAACTACTGTTTGGGTGCATGGCAGAGCTCAGAAGTGAAGGAGCACCGTTTGACTTTTTCAACGCAGAATTGGCTGGAATTGAGATCAGACGCCATGTCACGTTTGGAGAGCCCCTGATGTGCTTAAACAGTGGAAACCCCCAATTCTAACTCCAACACACCCCTGACCCTAATCCCCACCCTAACCATAACCCTAACACACCCCTAACCCTAACTTTAGCTCCAACCCAAACCCTAACGGGAAAATAGAAATAAATACATTTTTTTATTTTATTATTTTTCCCTAACTAAGGGGGTGATAAAGGGGGGTTTGATTTACTATTTATAGCGGGTTTTTATGATTGGCAGCTGTCACACGCTAAAAGACGCTTTTTATTGCAAAAAATAGTTTTTTGCATCATCACATTTTGAGAGCTATAATTTTTCCATATTTTGGACCACAGAGTCATGTGAGGTCTTATTTTTTGCGGTACGAGTTGACGTTTTTATTGGTACCATTTTTGGGCACATGACATTTTTGATCGCTTTTTATTACGATTTTTGGGAGGAGGAATGACTGAAACCAGCAATTCATCAATTTCTTTTGGGGGAGGCGTTTATACCGTTCCAGGTGTGGTAAAATTTATAAAGCAGTTTTATTCTTCGGGTCAGTACGATTACAGCGATACCTCATTTATATCATTTTTTATGTTTAGGCAGTTTATACAATAAAAACAATTTTATATAAAAAATAATTATTTTTGCATCGCTTTATTCTGCGAGCTATAACTTTTTTATTTTTTCACTGATGATGCTGTATGGCGGCTCGTTTTTTGCGGGACAAGATGACGTTTTCAGCGGTACCATGTTTATTTATATCCGTCTTTTTGATCGCATGTTATTCCACTTTTTTTTCGGCGGTATGATGATAAAGCATTTTTTTGCCTTTTTTTATAAAAGGTTCACTAAAGGGGTTAACTAGTGGGGCAGTTTTATAGGGCGGGTCGTTACGGACGCGGAGATACTAAATATGTGTACTTTTATTGTTTTTTCTTTTTTTTTATTTACATAAAGAAATGAATTTATTGGTGAATATTTTGTTTTTTTATTTAGGAATTTTTTTTTTTTTTTTTTTACACACGTTTATTTTTATTTTTTTTAACTTTTTTACTTTGTCCCAGGGTGGGACATCACTGTATAGTGTCAATTGCTGCTCTAACAGTTTGCACAGCACTGTCAGATCGGCGATATCACAGTCACTGCAAGATGCTTTCTCAGCGTCTGCTCTCAGCAGGCACTGACAAGCCACCTCCCCATGCAGGACCCGGAAGGACCCCGTGGCCATCTTGGATCCGGGTCCTGCAGGGAGGAGGCCCTCGGAACAGTGCGATCACATTGCGCTGTTCTGATGGTCTCAGGGAAGCACGCAGGGAGCCCCCTCCCTGCGCGATGCTTCCCTATACTGCGATCATCAGCTGTGCTCCCCCCGTGAGCGCGGCTGATCGCGTATGACGTACTATCCCGTCCATGGGAATTAAGTCCCAGGTCACATGAACGGAATAGTACGTCAGATGGAAAAAGGGGTTAAATTATTCTCAATAACCTTCTGCCACACTGATGTATTAGACAAAGAAAACCGTTCTTCAGGTAATCCAGAAGAACGATTCTTATTAAATGAGCTGAACGTACGCCCCGAAAAACAGAGACTTACCAGTAGACTGATGACAACAGTTATTCACCGCAAAGTCACCTAGACGTAAGTAGGTAACCCAATCCTCCTGATACTCAGACGCAACACACCCAAGAGAAGTCTCCAGATTCTGGTTAACGTTCAGTGTGCCCATTAGACTGTGGGTGAAAGACTGATGAAAATGAAGGGTGAATCCCTCAGTGAGCAGAAAATGCTTTCCAAAATCCAGAAATAAATTGAACCCACCAGTTGGAAACAATATCAGTAGGAATCTACTGAAAACCTGAAGACCCACCTGTTCCGACAAGCCTACAACCTGCAATGATCCTCAGTGTACTGAACCATCGCACGACCAGCTCTACCCTCTCCTAGTGTATCCTCACCCATCCCTGTAGACTGTGAGCCCTCGCGGGCAGGGTCCTCTCTCCTTCTGTACTTGTGTGTCCCTTGTCCAGCACATGTTTATTGTACCTGTCTATATTTTTCCCCTTTTCATATGTAAAGCGCCATGGAATAAATGGCGCTATATAAATGTACAATAATAATAAAAATAATAATCTCATGCAACTACAGGATTTTTTTAGTAAAAATTTGTGACAGTCCTGGCATTCTGTAAAGCAGAAAGGCACAGGAGTGTATAACAAGAAATTTTTATTGAAAAAACACACATAAAAAAACGAATTGTAAAAAGGATGCCTCTTATCCAGCAAATGACACAGCCGTTACAGTTATATAATTATCAATCCAAACCTATATATAATAAGGGGAAATTATCCCTGCATATCCAAAAAAGACATCCAAAATGGTTTAGATATCATTTACAATCTTGTGCATATAATTACAACCTATTAATACATCTGATGCAGGGATAATTGCCCTTATGTCAGAACAATAAATTGAAAGATCATAAAAATACAATTATTTAAGACACTCACAGTGCATAAAAAATCAATCATTTATAATTAGGGAGAAAATGAAGCTGCTGCATATCACTATAGTAGTAAGTGCCTATAATCACCCCTCAAAATGATCGCAAATTCTCATAGCTATCATAGCCATTATAAAACAACCCATGTGTAAGGTGCTAACTAGTGCCACACTGGATCAAAGTGTCTATATTGCAATTAAATTGCTGCCATAATATTACCTTGGTAGTTAGGTGAAAGAACGCTGTGTCACCAACCCCAACGCACGTTTCGAATGCTCTTCTTCAGAGGTAAAAGAAAGTGCTGAGATCTCATCTCCCGAGATCTTGGTGCCGAGATCTCCATCTGCGTATGCGCCGACCCCGGCGGCCATTCTCACGGAGTCCACCGCACAGGAGAAAGCCATGGAACTGCGGGGGCTCTGGCCTTTTACAAAATGTCAACAGAGCCCCCCGCAGCAGCACCGGACACAGCGCAGCGGCAGCACTGGACATCGGAACACCCCCTCATCCCAGCCTGCAGCATCACCCCACTCCTGCCTCCTCCAGCAGCGACCTTGGGACCCCATTTCACCATAGCCACCACCCCCGCTAAGCAATAAGACACATGGATTATAAGAAGTACCACCATTTTATTAAAAAAAGTTTTTTTCCAATTTTTCTCCTCAAAATTTGGGGGGTGTCTTGTAATCCAAAAAATATAGTAATTTTAGGGGCTCTTGTTTTTCAGACCAGCTATTCATATATTGTCATATATATATTTCCGTTTTAACAATTTTTTTCTGTACGTATGTACTGGCATTACCTTTTTAGGAATACTGTGTTTACATCTTACTTATGTCTGATTACATGTTTCATTTTTTAAAAAAAATGAAATAAAATGTGATGTTTTATGAGCCCTTTTATACAGCTTCCTTCCGTTGTACAGATGCTACATACGCCGGTCGTCCTCTGACTAGTTCCCGTGGGTGTCTACGCGCCGTATCAAAGTATCTATTCACACAGCATTACATGTCGCAGGCACTACACACGCCCGTCCTCCTCTGACTAGTTCCCGTGGGTGTCCTGCACCGCTGTATCACAGTCTCTACTCACAGCCGTACTCAGACCTTGATATCCTCGAGATCACAGCCGGGCACCATATCCACCTGTTTGCAGCCGTTAAACACGCTGGTCCTCCTTCGGGCATAAGACAGTCCTCCTCCGTGACCTGTCACCGTGGACGGTAGCAGCGCTGTGTACGCTGAGGGCGCCCAGGTCTATTGGCTCCGCTTACAGGCCGTGCTCTGCAGGACAGCAGACACCAACTCTCTCTGGCCCTGACACACCTGAGACTCCGCAGACTCACTAACCCTTTCCTGCAGGGCTTTTAACATAGAGTCCGGAATGGAACAGACTGCACCACTATCATCCTGCAGTCTGTTTCCAACACAACATCCAGAGCAGGTTTTCCCTACATCTGCCTTGGACACCAACATGTCGAAGACTAACCTTATTTATTATTACATTTAACCTGCATTGCAGTCACAGTTACACCCGTTACTGCCATGCACTCCTATGGCCTTCACACGCCTCCGTGTGTATCCTGGGGAGAACATACCGCGCCCCTAGCTGTAACAGGGGTCACTGCCTCACAACAGATACTGAGGGAATTGAGCTCAATAATTCACAGACCGCTGTAACTTATATATATTAGACTCTCTTGTAACAGGGTCGGTGCCACAAGATTGGAGGATGGCTCATGTGGTACCAATATTTAAGAAAGAAGATGGATCCGGGCAACTACCGTCCGGTAAGCCTGACATCGGTAGTGTGCAAAATTTTTGAGGGCATTATAAGAGATGACCTGCAGAAATATATTGCAGAGAATAATATAACTGAGTAACTACCAAAGCGGATTCATGAAGAATAAGTCGTGTCTAACGAACATGTTGCATTTCTATGAGGAGGTAAGTGCAAATCTGGATGTAGGTCATGCGGCTGATGTGATTTATCTGGACTTTGCAAAGGCATTTAATACAGTTCCACATAACAGCCTTATACTGAAGCTACAGAAGCTAGGACTGGGGAAACTATATGCAGATGGGTAAGGAATTGGCTAAATGACCGGAACAAAGAGTCGTCATAAATGATACGCTCTCTAAATAGGATATAGTCAGCATTGGGGACAGCAGGGATCTGTACTGGGAGCAGTGGGGAACACAGGGATCTGTACTGGGAGCAGTGGAGACCACAGTGATCTGTACTGGGAGCAGTGGGGACCGCAGGGATCTGTACTGGGAGCAGTGGAGACCACAGTGATCTGTACTGGGAGCAGTGGAGACAACAGGGATCTGTACTGGGAGCAGTGGGGACCGCAGGGATCTGTACTGGGAGCAGTGGGGAACACAGGGATCTGTACTGGGAGCAGTGGAGACCACAGTGATCTGTACTGGGAGCAGTGGGGACCGCAGGGATCTGTACTGGGAGCAGTGAGACCGCAGTGATCTGTACTGGGAGCAGTGGAGACAACAGGGATCTGTACTGGAGCAGTGGGGACCGCAGGGATCTGTACTGGGAGCAGTGGGAACACAGGGATCTGTACTGGGAGCAGTGGAGACCACAGTGATCTGTACTGGGAGCAGTGGGGACCGCAGGGATCTGTACTGGGAGCGGGGGACCACAGGGATCTGTACTGGGAGCGGTGGGGAACACAGGATCTGTACCGGGAGCAGTGGAGACAGTGATCTGTACTGGGAGCAGTGGAGACACAGGGATCTGTACTGGGAGCAGTGGGGACCGCAGGGATCTGTACTGGGAGCAGTGGGGAACACAGGGATCTGTACTGGGAGCAGTGGAGACCACAGTGATCTGTACTGGGAGCAGTGGGGACCGCAGGGATCTGTACTGGGAGCGGTGGGGACCACAGGGATCTGTACTAGGGAGCGGTGGGGAACACAGGGATCTGTACTGGAGAGCGGTGGGGACCACAGGGATCTGTACTGGGAGCAGTGGGGACCACAGAGATCTGTACGGGAGCAGTGGGGACAGCAGGGATCTGTACTGGGAGCTGTGGGGAACACAGGGATCTGTACTAGGAGCAGTGGGGATCACAGGGATCTGTACTGGGAGCGTGGGACTGCAGGGATCTGTACTGGGAGCAGTGGGGAACACAGGGATCTGTACTGGGAGGTGGGAACACAGTGATCTGTACCGGGAGCAGTGGGGACTGCAGGGATCTGTACTGGGAGCAGTGGGGACCACAGGGATCTGTACTGGAGCTGTGGGGAACACAGGGATCTGTACTGGGAGCTGTGGAGAACACAGGATCTGTACTGGGAGCAGTGGGGACCGCATGGATCTTGTACTGGGAGTAGTGGAGACCACAGAGATCTGCACTGGGAGCAGTGGGGACCACAGGGATCTGTACTGGGAGCAGTGGGGACCACAGGGATCTGTACTGAGAGCATTGGGGACCGCAGGGATCTGTACTGGGAGCAGTGGGGACCACAGGATCTGTACTGGGAGCAGTGGGGACCGCAGGGATCTGTACTGGGAGCAGTGCGGACCACAGGGATCTGTACTGGGAGCAGTGGGGACCGTAGAGATCTGTACTGGGAGCAGTGGGGACCGCAGGGATCTGTACTGGGAGCAGTGGGACCGCAGGGATCTGTACTGGGAGCAGTGGGGACCGCAGAGATCTGTACTGGGAGCGGTGGGGAACGCAGGGATCTGTACTGGGAGCGGTGGGGACTACAGGGATCTGTACTTGGAGCAGTGAGGACCGCATGGATCTTGTACTGGGAGCAGTGGGGACGACAGGGATCTGTACTGGGAGCAGTTGGGACCGCAGGGATCTGTACTGGCAGTGGGGACCGCAGGGATCTGTACTGGGAGCAGTGGGGACCGCAGGGATCTGTACTGGGAGCAGTGGGGACCGCAGGGATCTGTACTGGGTGGTGAAGTCTGGGTCAGAGAGCTAGATCTGAGACTCATTAATGTATATGTGGTAATGGAAGCTTTAGGACTTTGAGTTATCCCAGGCCAAAGGTACAGATTGAGAAAAGTAGGGTTCCCAAGATGGAGCCTTGAGGGACGCCAACAGAGAGAGGGCGGCAAGAGGAGATAGTATGGGAATGGGAGATGCTAAATGTGTGGGTAGAAAGGTATGAGGAGATCCAGGAGAGGGTGAGGTCTCTGATACTGAGGGAAGAGAGGATCTGTAGCCGGTCCAGTGCATCACATAAGTGTATGATGTGTGCTGCCCTGAATTAGACCAGAATTTCATGATGTACACGGAATGCACAGGCTTATCTTCCACCATCGCTCTCTAAACAACATGTCTATTTATCTCCTCTTCCCACAAATTGCAACTCTGCAACAATCCAGCTTTTCCAAACCCTGATATTATTTTGCCTTTGCTACTCACCCTGATATGTTACTACCCACTCCCCACTTTTCTTTATGACCCATATGTTTACTCTGCAATATCCTACATCTGGCTCAGCTTGAGTAACAGGTAGTCTGTCCAGTGGAGCACATATGTGTATCACAAATGTGATGAGAAGGGAACTGAAGGTAACTGGATACATTGTCACAGTAAACAATGTTTCTGTTTTCACTCTCACCCCTATGGTCCTCCACTTCATACTAATCCCCCTAATTCCTACACAGAGTAAGGAACTGGTCATCTCTCCCTCCATCCTTCCCATCCATCTCACCTTCTCCTCGAACTGATCCCCAACATACAATCCTCTGTCTCCAAGCACAGACAGCCCCCTCATGCCCTCTCCTGCTCCCACCTGCGATCACTTTCTCTGCTCCAAAAATGTGGAGGAAAATAGAGGGTGCGTCTTATAGTCCGGATGTGGATCGCCCGCCAGGGCAGTGGGATACTCGGTACCGGCCGGTGTATTGAGGGGATATGTCACAGCGGCAATGACCCGGTCTGTGGCCCTGGGCGTCCAATGAAAGGGGTTTATTTACAGGGGATGTTTAGAGTTTGTAGTGCAGGTGTTCGTGACGCCACATGTGGTATCTGGTTAATGGTGACCAGCGCTGCGGGGCAGATCCTCTGGGATAGATGGTGAGATGAAGCAGAGTTGGTACAGTCTCCCACAGGTGAGAATATGTGATCCCAGGGCAGGTAGATGTAGTGATAGGTAGTAATGGTGCTGGGAGATGTAGCTGAGTGCAATGGGTGACGCAGGAAGAAACTGAGAAATAGTCAGCGAGTTGCAGTTTCCAAAGCTTTACTCACAGTGGTGGCGAGGCCTGGGGCCTCTTCCGCTGAGGCTGGGCCTGCAGCCTCACTGTCAACACCGGGACCAGAGGTAACTTCCATCTCCTGGTCCAGAGTGGGAGAGTGTTTCAAGGGCCGCGGCGGCTCCAGCGGCTGGTGCGGCCTGAGCAAGTCCCTCCGCCGGGACCACTCTGCTCCTTCAGCCTCCTCATGTTTCTCAGTCGCTTCTTCGGCCTACTCTCCCAGCAGTGTTTCTTCCTCGGCCAGGGGTATTTCCTCCTCCATGTCGGGGAAGAAGCTGGCTCCAGCTCCTTCGCTCCCCTGGTCTCCTGCAGTCGTCATTTTGCGTAACTCTTAGTGTGGCATCATACAGGAGATCCCGCCTTTTCTTCTGGTGGTGGACCTTCTTTCTTTTCCCGCCAATGGGGATCAGTAGGCGGGTCTCTCTTGCTGATGGACATGTTCTTATTGTGCAGTAACATTTAGACAGGGCAGTCATATCTTCCGCGCCACTTTGTGGTTCCCGCCCACGAAGATACGCCCTTCTTCTCCTTGCACGCCTCGTGGTGCAAATATGGCGATAACTTCTCACAATCTCCAACAAAATTTCAAACACTTTCAGCAGTTTTCTTTGCACAAAATACAGTTCAAAGTAAGCACACAGGACCCAGCGATACTGGGCTTCGTAATCCTGTTCATGACGCCAAAATGGATCGCCCGCCAGGTCAGTGGGATACCCGGTACCGGGCCGGTGATCTGAGGGAATGTGTCACAGCAGCAGTGACCCGGTCTGTGTCCCTGGGCGTCCAATAAAAGGGGAATTATTTACAGGGAAATGAATAGAGTTTGTAGTGTAGGTGTTCGTGATGCCACCTGTGGTATCTGGTCAATGGCGACCAGCGCTGTGGGGCAGCCTCTGGGATAGATGGTG
The DNA here is from genome assembly GCA_033576555.1 of Oophaga sylvatica. Taxonomy (NCBI): domain Eukaryota; kingdom Metazoa; phylum Chordata; class Amphibia; order Anura; family Dendrobatidae; genus Oophaga; species Oophaga sylvatica. The sequence continues at coordinate 641,845,808 of JARQOD010000002.1, read as the reverse complement.
AGATGCAGCAGAGTTGGTACAGTCTCCCACAGGTGAGACTATGAGATCCTAGGGCAGGTAGATGTAGTGATAGGTAGTAATGGTGCTGGGAGATGTAGCTGAGTGCAATGGGTGACGCAGGAAGAAGCTGAGAAACAGTCAGCGAGTTGCAGTTTCCAAAGCTTTACTCACAGTTCTGATGCATGCAGTACAGATGCCCGCTTGGTACTGTGTCCTCCAGGTGAGGGGTTCAGCAAACCCCCAGGTAGATTGGGATGCACCTTTCCAGGACTCCGTTCTACATGTTTGTGTCTCTTTCTCTGGCCGTCTCCCTGTGCTGATTTTACACTCCTTCTATCCTACAGCACCTTCACCAACAGTGTCTCTGATCAGCTGCTGCGAATCCTCTAGGACGACTTATTTCTGCGTTCCTCTTGATTCTATATAGCTGCCTCTCAGAGAAGATAATGGTGGTTATTGACTGTGATCCCTAAGTTACCACAGCAGTCGACTTGCTAGTTGAATCATGGAGTTCTTCCACTAGTCCTCTGCCAAGAGACTGGGACCAACGAATGGCTTCTGCTCTCTCCGTATCCCTAGGACTTTTTCCTCTCTCTCACTCCAGAAGCTTATCTTTCTGCTTCTTTCTCTGTCCACTCTCTACTTCTTTCCACTCCTGGACTAAGCTCTTCCAGCTTCTAGTCCTCTCTGAGTCTCTATCCAGACTCCTTCTCTGCAGCCTCCCCTCACTGGGAGCTGCTCAATACAGGTCCTACTCCTTCCTCAGGACTTCCTGATCCTGCTTGCTGCTTTCTCAAGCTTCACTCATCCTTGCTACCACTACTCCACCCACCCATACACCCTTTCCTATCTCAGAATGGGATGAGGTCATCCTCCCTCAGGGTACGTCCAGGGTGCCCAGCTGTTCTAGTGTGTTGGGTGCAGGTGTTAGAGTCCCAGGTGATGTTCCCTACTTACCTGGAGATGGAGTATCACACCTCTGGGTGAGGTGCAATACCTCTGTGGCGACTGAACCCTCAGAGGCACCACAGATGTACGGCTCTGGCTGTGGTGGGGAGGTGGGGGAGCGGCATCGGAAGCAGCAGGTCACAGAGGCAGGAGCCAGCTGCTGCAGCTAACTCCTGTGCCCGCTGCTAAAGAGAAATGAATGTTCATTGCATTCCACGCCCATGGGCATGGAGGACAATGAATATTCCTTTCTCTTTAATGGCATCCTGGTATGATTAGTCCCATCCTTTCCTTATCCTGGTATGATTGGCTCTCACCCCCATCCTGGTATGCATGGCCCCATCAGAAAACATTAAAAAAAAACATTACACTTACCTTCCTGCGCTACCTCGCAGCGTCCTGCTCTAATGCCAGCAGCTGCTTTATGCTTGTAAACGGCGCCTGGCAGGAACGTCATGTGCTGCTTGAAAGGGCAGCTGCCGGAATACTCACTGCTCTGCTCGCCAGGACTGTGTGCGCGCGAATCACTGAGTATGCATTACTCTCTAGCGTGCACAGTCTCAGCCGGAGCCTTCCTGCTGCTGCTGGCGGTCACATGTGCTGATACTTAAGAGAAATGAATATTCACCCTATTCTATGAATATTCATTATTTATTATTATATATTATTTTTTTTTATTTTGATCTCTGTGATAGGGTCTTAATAGGGAGCATCGGGGGAACATATTTCTCTCTCCTGTGATGTGCGATCACATCAGAGAGAGGAATTAAATGGAAAATCTGACTTTTTTTGAGGTCGCCTTTATACTGTTAATAACAGCGATCGCAACACTGGGGTCAGTAAAAACCGACCCGAATCATGTTCTCTGGGGTCTCTGCTACTCCCGTTAGCAGAGAAATTCCAACTCTGGGGGGCGCTATGCACTTATTTCTCAGCGTCGTTAAAAAGCAGTGCTGAGGCATAAGTACCCTTAACTGCCACCATTAAAAGGCGTATCTATCAGCGGTCGTTAAGGGGTTAAGATTATCGTACTTGTTTTTTGGAGGTGGGAGTTAATAGATAATAATAGATATACTGATAGATAACGGAGAGATAATAGATGCATAAAATATAGATAATAGTTAAAAAATACATAAATACTTAATAGACACATAATACATAGATAATAGATAGAAAATATATAATAGATGATAGATAGATAACAGATAGGTGATAGAGAAATAGATGATAGATTATAGATAGATAATAGAAAAATAGATGATAGATCATAGATAAATTATAGATTATAGATAGATAATAGATAGATAATAGAGAAATAGATGATAGATCATAGATAGATAATAGATAGATAATAGATAAATAATGGATAGATTTCCTTGGTAGAGGACCACATTTCTCAAACATGGAGATGTGGATCTTTCTGGGGGTGTCTCGGGATCATGGTATCTGCTCTCGCCTATCAGTCGCACATGGTGAGAATTAATGTTATGACCTTTCTATGAAACTCAAACCTGTCAAGGTCAGACACCCTCAGGAGGTCCAGAGTGACCCCGAGTCCCACAGGACAGGAGAGGAAAGCCGGGTGTCTGGAGTGCTGACATGTCCCCCTCTGTACAGACCGTCCAGGGTTGATAATGAGGCTGCGGAAGTATCCACTCCCCTAATATGTGATACTGATCAGTGTATCATGTTCTGTAGAGGACATATCTAGATAGTCCCAGGTAAAGTCGCTGTCTGCAGTGGAGGAACTTATGGTCCCAATGCAACAATCCCAGCAGGGCCCCTATTACTGCAGCTCTTTGCTAGGTTTGCTCTCCTTGTGTGTAACATAGTAACATAGTTATCAAGGCCGAAAAAAACCATCTGTCCATCCAGTTCAGCCTATATTCCGTCAGAATAAATCCCCAGATCTACGTCCTTCTAAAGAACCTAATAACTGTAAGATACAATATTGTTATGCCCCAGGAAGACATCCAGGCCTCTCTTGAACCCCTCGACTGAGTTCGCCATCACCACCTCCTCAGGTGAGGAATTCCAGATTCTCACTGCCCTAACAGTAAAGAATCCTCTTCTATGTTGGTGGAGAAACCTTCTCTCCTCCAGACGCAGAGAATGCCCCCTTGTGACCGTCACCTTCCTTGGTATAAACAGATCCTCGGAGAGATATTTGTATTGTTGTAGCGCAGGCGTCTCTGCCTGCTGTCAGGCAGGGACGCTGTTCCACTCACCCTGGCTGCGCGCGCTCCTCTGCTTCGGGGCCGGCGTCCTCGTCCCGCTCTCCTGGCTGCGCGCGCTCCTCTGCTTCGGGCCGGCGTCCTCCTCCCGCTCTCCTGGCTGCTTGCGTCCCTCTGTCTCGGGTCCAGCGTCCTCCTCCCGCCCTGCTGGCAGCGCGTGCTCCTTTCCGGCCACTGTGTTTAGGTCGCGCACGCGGGCGCTCCCCCTCTCTTAAAGGGGCCGCGCGCGCCATCCTAAAGAGTCCCCGCCAATGGCCGGAGGACTTTACCCTATATAAGGCACTTCCTCTAGAAGGAAAGTGCCCGAGCAATGTTGTTGCACTGTTCACTACTCTGCTTCAGTCCTCAGGTTCCGTTGCCAGTTACCTGCCAGGTTCCTGCCTGATATTCCGCGTACCTGCTTGCTAGTTTGCCGTCCGACAGTCTGCCCAACGTCACCTGCCAGTCTGCCTATGGACCAGTCTGCCCGCTCACCTGGGAGCGCTCACCTGTTACTTGTCTGCTAGCCTACCTGGAGGCTCTGCCGTCCGACAGTCTGCTCATCGTCACCTGCCAGTCTGTCTATGGACCAGCCTGCCCGCTCACCTGGGAGCGCTCACCTGTTACCTGTCTGCTAGCCTACCTGGAGGCTCTGCCGTCCGACAGTCTCCTCATCGTCACCTGCCAGTCTGTCTATGGACCAGCCTGCCCGCTCACCTGGGAGCGCTCATCTGCTATCCGCCTGCTAGCCTACCGGGAGGCTCAGCCATCACAGGTCGTATTACCTTTACCCAGAGACTGCCCCGGTCACTTGCCGTGATCTCCTGCCCGGTTACCCAGAGACTGCCCCGGTCACTTGCCGTGACTTCCTGCCCGGTTACCCAGAGACTGCCCTAGTCACTTGCCGTGACCCGCTGCCCGTTTACCCAGAGACTGCCCCGGTTACCTGTTGTGACTGTCTGCCCGTCTACCCTGGTCGCTACCCGCTCTCTTACAAGGACCACCTCCTTGTATAAGTAGCTCAGAGGTTCCGCCTCCCAGACCCGTTACAGTTTGCTCGGGCCATGGAACCCGGTGGCACCAAGCTCCCTCTATCTCGGATCTGTGTCATGAATTATCCCGTCAGAGGTCCCAACAGGAGTCCATCCTGGGTCACCTGCGGAATGTCAACTCTCGCCTGGACACTCTGACAGCTCCACCAGCAACCTCAGCTGGTGCCACGACACGCAATCCGGCAGCTCCTATGCTTCCCAATCCCATGGTTTCCTGTCACGGACCCCGACTTTCCGCACCTCCTCGCTTCGGAGGTGACTCCGCTCAGGCTCGGGGCTTCATTAACCAGTGCACCCTGCACTTTGAACTTCTCTCCCACCAGTTTAACTCGACCGGGCCAAAATTGCCTTCATCATGTCCCATCTCACGGGGGAGGCCCTGGCCTGGCTGAATCCTCTTTGAGAGAGAGGAGACCCCCTGGTGTCCGACCTGTCTGCCTTTCTCGCGGCTTTCCGGAAAGTCTTCGATGAACCTGGACGGAAGATCTCATCCGCATCTTCTTTGCTACGCCTCCGTCAGGGAAGTCTCACCGTGGGCCAATATGCCATACGGTTCCGTACCCTTGCCTCGGAGCTGGCTTGGGATAACGACGCTCTAGTATCTGTCTTCTGGGAGGGTCTGTCCGGCCGTATAAAAGATGAGCTCGCCGGTCGGGACATCCCTACCACTCTCAATGACCTAATCACTCTTGCCACTCGGATTGACCTACGATTTCAGGGGCGTGCCAAAGAGGTCACCCGTGAGAGGAGGTTTCCACGTCTAGCTCCTACGTTTCAGAAACCCGTCACTCCCTCTGTTTCTCCCCAATTACACTCTCCGGAGCCTATGCAGGTCGACCAGACCAAGATGGTCAAAACCCGTCAGGACTTACGTCGTACCGAAGGGAGTTGCTTCTACTGTGGCAGTAAGGAGCACCGGATTCGTACTTGTCCGGAGAGGTCGGGAAACGCCTCTGTCTAGGTTCGCTCAGAGAGGTCGACCTAGACACGAAGAAAGCCTCTCCATCTCTGCTGCTGTCAGTCTCCATTCTCTGCGGGGAGAATCGTTATTTCGAACTTGCCCAACTTGATTCTGGAGCAGCCGAGAATCTTATTTCACAGTTCCTGGTAGAAAAATATCACATTCCCACCAAACCTCTGGCGGTACCCTTATCGGTCGCGGCTGTGGATGGGGGTCTCTTACCATGTCCCATCCAACTCATCACCGAATCCATAACGCTACAAGTGGGAATGCTGCATTCTGAGAGCATCTCTTTTCATGTTCTGCCTGGACTCTCTCACGCACTCTTACTAGGTCTACCTTGGCTCCAGAGACATGCACCCGTGCTCGACTGGCAGACCGGAGAGGTCCTTCGCTGGGGACAGGATTGTCATAAGACGTGTTTGATTCCTGTTCATCCCGTCTGTCCTTCTCCTACCCCAACTAATCTACCAGGTCTTCCGATTCCCTATTGGTCATTTTCTGATGTTTTTAATAAAAAAGAAGCAGAGACATTACCTCCTCATAGACCATACGATTGTCCTATCGATCTGTTACCTGGTACTACGCCTCCCCGTGGGCGTATTTACCCATTGTCTGCTGCTGAGACCCGGTCGATGTCCGAATATATCGAGGAGAATTTGGCCAGGGGATTCATCCGGAAATCTACTTCCCCGGCGGGAGCAGGCTTTTTCGTAAAAAAGAAGGACGGCTCTCTCCGTCCCTGTATAGACTATAGAGGACTCAACCAAATCACGGTGAAGAATAAGAATCCCCTTCCGCTCATTCCGGAATTGTTTGATCGTCTGCGGGGGGCTAGAATCTTCACCAAACTGGACCTCCGCGGGCGTACAACTTAGTCCGTATCCGTCAGGGGATGAATGGAAGACTGCCTTTAACACCCGGGACGGCCATTATGAATACCTAGTGATGCCCTTTGGGCTCTGTAATGCTCCCGCCGTCTTTCAAGAGCTAGTCAATGACATCTTCCGGGATCTTCTCTATTCCTGCGTAGTGGTGTACCTGGACGACATCTTGGTCTTCTCTCCGGATCTCCAGACTCACCGGAGGGACGTTCGTCAGGTTCTGCTCAGGCTCAGGCAGAATCACCTCTTCGCTAAATACGAGAAGTGCCTCTTTGAGCAGACCTCGCTTCCGTTTTTGGGCTACATTATTTCTCAGACCGGTCTACGGATGGATCCTGAGAAATTGTCTGCCATCGAGAAATGGCCCCGACCGGAGGGATTGAAGGCCATTCAGCGGTTTCTGGGCTTTGCTAACTATTACCGTCTCTTCATACCGCACTTCTCTTCCCGGACCGCCCCAATTTCCGCGCTCACCCGTAAGGGCACTAACCCCAAGGTGTGGACTCCTGAAGCAGAGGAGGCCTTTCTCTCCTTAAAACAGGCGTTCTCTTCCGCTTCGGTGTTGCATCGCCCGGATGGCAACAAGCAGTTCTTCCTGGAGGTTGACGCTTCCTCCTCTGGAGCCGGGGCAGTGCTTACTCAGAAATCATCTTCCGGGAGGATGGTAACTTGTGGCTTCTTCTCCAAACTCTTCTCCTCTTCTGAGCGCAATTACTCCATAGGAGACCGAGAGTTATTGGCTATCAAGCTGGCATTGGAGGAGTGGCGTTACCTACTCGAGGGGGCTCTTCATCCGGTAATTATTTACACTGACCACAAAAATTTGGCTTACCTCCAGCATGCTCAGAGGCTTAACCCGCGTCAAGCCCGGTGGTCCTTGTTTTTTGCTCGCTTTGACTTTATTCTACATTTTCGCCCGGCGGACAAGAACATCAAGGCGGACGCCTTGTCTCGGTCTTTCCTGGTGTCGGATCTCGAGGAGGAACCTAAACATATTATCGATCCCGCCAGAGTCATGCAGGTGGCTCCCGTGAGTCTGAACCGTCCACCTCCTGGTAAGACGTTCGTATCGGTAACCGATCGGGAGAGGATCCTACACTGGGGTCATTCGTCTAAACTTGCTGGCCACGCCGGCCAGAAAAAGACCCTCCAACTTATCTCTCAGCATTACTGGTGGCCTACCCTGCACAAGGACGTTATAGACTTTGTTGCTGCCTGTGCCTCCTGTGGCCGCAACAAAGTTCCGAGACACCTGCCTGCCGGTCGCCTTCTTCCGCTTCCGGTACCCACTGCCCCCTGGCAGCATATAGCCATGGACTTCATAACGGACCTCCCTGTCTCTGCTGGTTTTACGGTCATTTGGGTGGTCGACGACCGCTTTTCCAAGATGGCTCACTTTATTCCCCTGCCAGGCCTCCCGTCTGCTAAAGACTTCATCCGCCACATTTTCCGACTCCATGGTCTGCCCCGTCACATCGTGTCGGATCGAGGGGTACAGTTCACCTCACGTTTCTGGAGAGCCACTTGTAAATTATTGGATGTCACCCTGGACTTCTCCTCCGCTTACCACCCACAGTCCAATGGTCAAGTGGAGCGGATCAACCAGATCCTGACCAGTTACCTCCGGCACTTTGTTAATGCCCACCATTCTGACTGGGTGGATCTCCTGCCATGGGCCGAATTTTCTTATAACAATCACGAGAGTGAATCTTCCTCCAAATCCCCGTTTTTTTGTAGTCTTCGGTCAGCATCCTCGGATCCCATTTCCCGTCTCCACCTCAGTGGACAATCCGGCTGCAGAATCTCTGGTTGACAAATTTTCCTCCATATGGGAGAGTACCCGGTCTGCACTTCTTCTGTCATCCGAGCGTATGAAAAGACATGCTGACAAAAAACGTCTGGATCCTCCTCAATTCCGTCCTGGGGATAAGGTCTGGCTCTCGTCCAAGTATGTTCGGCTCAAGATTCCTTCCTATAAGTTAGGTCCTCGGTTCATCGGTCCTCTGGAGGTCATCAGTCAGATCAACCCGGTGGCCTATAAATTGAAACTCCCAGCCAACTTGCGGATCCCCAACTCCTTCCATGTATCTCTCCTCAAACCGGTGGTATTTAACTCTTTTTCTAAATCTATAGGCACGCCTCCTGCTCCGGTTTCTGCTGAAAATGAATTTGAGGTACAGAATATTTTGGCCACAAAAAGGGTAAGAAGGAAGACCTATTTTTTGGTGGATTGGAAGGGGTTTGGTCCTGAGGAGAGAACGTGGGAGCCGCGGGAGAACATCCATGCCCCTCTCATCTTAGCTAAATTTCTCTCTGGCCTAAAAAAGGGGGGACCTAAAGGGGTGGGTAGTGTAGCGCAGGCGTCTCTGCCTGCTGTCAGGCAGGGACACTGTTCCACTCACCCTGGCTGCGCGCGCTCCTCTGCTTCGGGGCCGGCGTCCTCGTCCCGCTCTCCTGGCTGCGCGCGCTCCTCTGCTTCGGGGCCGGCGTCCTCCTCCCGCTCTCCTGGCTGCTTGCGTCCCTCTGTCTCGGGTCCGCGTCCTCCTCCCGCCCTGCTGGCAGCGCGCGCTCCTTTCCGGCCACTGTGTTTAGGTCGCGCACGCGGGCGCTCCCCCTCTCTTAAAGGGGCCGCGCGCGCCATCCTAAAGAGTCCCCGGCCAATGGCCGGAGGACTTTACCCTATATAAGGCACTTCCTCTAGAAGGAAGGTGCCCGAGCAATGTTGTTGCACTGTTCACTACTCTGCTTCAGTCCTCAGGTTCCGTTGCCAGTTACCTGCCAGGTTCCTGCCTGATATTCCGCGTACCTGCTTGCTAGTTTGCCGTCCGACAGTCTGCCCAACGTCACCTGCCAGTCTGCCTATGGACCAGTCTGCCCGCTCACCTGGGAGCGCTCACCTGTTACCTGTCTGCTAGCCTACCTGGAGGCTCTGCCGTCCGACAGTCTGCTCATCGTCACCTGCCAGTCTGTCTATGGACCAGCCTGCCCGCTCACCTGGGAGCGCTCACCTGTTACCTGTCTGCTAGCCTACCTGGAGGCTCTGCCGTCCGACAGTCTCCTCATCGTCACCTGCCAGTCTGTCTATGGACCAGCCTGCCCGCTCACCTGGGAGCGCTCATCTGCTATCCGCCTGCTAGCCTACCGGGAGGCTCAGCCATCACAGGTCGTAATACCTTTACCCAGAGACTGCCCCGGTCACTTGCCGTGATCTCCTGCCCGGTTACCCAGAGACTGCCCCGGTCACTTGCCGTGACTTCCTGCCCGGTTACCCAGAGACTGCCCCAGTCACTTGCCGTGACCCGCTGCCCGTTTACCCAGAGACTGCCCCGGTTACCTGTTGTGACTGTCTGCCCGATTACCCTGGTCGCCACCCGCTCTCTTACAAGGACCACCTCCTTGTATAAGTAGCTCAGAGGTTCCGCCTCCCAGACCCGTTACAATTGTCCCCTTATATACTTATACATGGTTATTAGATTGCCCCTCGGTCATCTTTTTTCTAGACTTGATAATCCTAATTTTGCTAATCTCTCTGGGTATTGTAGTCCCCCATCCCCTTTATTAATTTTGTTGCCCTCCTTTGTACTCGCTCTAGTTCCATTATATCCTTCCTGAGCACCGGTGCCCAAAACTGTCCACAGTCCTCCATGTGCGGTGTAACCAGGGATTTGTACAGAGGCAGTATAATGCTCTCAACATGTGTATCCAGACCTCTATTAATGCACCCATGATCCTGCTTGCCTTGACAGTAGCTGCCTGGCACTGGCTGCTCCAGGTAAGTTTATCATTAACTAGGATCCCCAAGTCCTTCTCCATGTCAGATTTACCCAGTGGTTTCCCGTTCAGTGTGTAATGGTGATATTGATTCCTTCTTCCATGTGTATAACTTTACATTTATCATTGGTAAACCGCATCTGCCACCTTTAACCCAAGTTTCCAACTTATCCAGATCCATCTGTAGCAGAATACTATCTCTCTTGTATTGATGCTTTACATAGTTTTGTATCATCTGCAAATATCGATATTTTACTGTGTAAACCTTCTACCAGATCGTTAAATATGTTGAAGAGAATAGGTCCCAACACCGACCCCTGCGGTCCCCACTGGTCACACCAACCCCTGCGGTCCCCACTGGTCACACCGACCCCTGCGGTCCCCCACTGGTCACACCGACCCCTGCAGTCCCCACTGGTCACAGCGACCCAGTTAGACAATATGCCGTTTATAACCACCCTCTGCTTTGTGTCACTAAGCCAGTTACTTACCCATTTACACACATTTTCCCCCAGACGCAGCATTTTCATTTTGTGTACCTACCTCTTGTGTGGCATGATATCAAACGCTTTGGAAAAATCAAGATCTCCAACATCCAATGACTCACCTTGGTCCAGTCTATAGCTTACCTCTTCATAAACACTGATTAGATTGGTGTGACAGGAGCGGCTCCTCATAAACCCATGCTGATATGGAGTTACACAGTGATTCTCAATGAGATAATCCAGAATAACATCCCTCAGAAACCCTTCACATATTTTACCAGCAATAGAGGTCCGACTTACTGGCCTATAATTTCCAGGGTCACTTTTAGAGCCCTTTTTGAATATTGGTACCACATTTGCTATGCGCCAGTCCTGTGGAACAGACCCCGTCACTATAGAGTCCCTAAATATAAGAAATAATGGATTGTCTATTACATTACTTAGTTCTCTTAGTACTCGTGGGTGTATGCCATCTGGACCCCGAGATTTATCTATTGTAATCTTATTTAGCCGGTTTCACACCTCTTCTTGGGTTAGATTGGTGACCCTTAATATCGGGTTTTCTTTGTCTCTCGGCATTTTATTTTCCACCGTGAATACCGTGGAGAAGAAGGTGTTAATATATTAGCTTTTTCCTCCTCATCTACAACCATTCTTTCCTCACTATTATTAAGGGGTCTACACTTTCACTTGTGATTCTTTTACTATTGATACAGGTGAAGAACAGTTTGGGATTAGTGTTACTCTCCTTAGTAATCTGCTTCTCTGTTTCCTTTTTGACAGCTTTAATTAGTTTTTTAGATAAAGTATTTTTCTCCCTATAGTTTGTTTATCAGGCCTCTGGCGTTGCGAGCATGCAGTTTAGAGGATTTTGTTTTGTTCAAATTTCCTCCCTGTGGATTGTTTTAGAACTTTTCTTACCTCCCTTCCGAGTATGTTGTCTTGGGTCTTCTTTGCCACACCTCATATCCTTCATCAGTGTATTTTCTGGCTTCATATTCGTGTCTAACGTTTTTCTTTCCGTCCCCTCTTCTTCTAGTTTAACGCCCTCCTGATGAGTGTAGCGAGTCTTCTGGTGAATGTGTGTTTCCCAGCTTTGTTGAGGTGTAGTCCGTCTCTGGTGAGGAGTCCGTCGTACAGGTAATTCACACTGTGGTCCAGGAATCAGAATCCTTGTTTGCACCATCGTCTTAGCCAGTTGTTCGCATCAAGGATACTGTTCCATCTCCTGGTGCCATGCCTGTCTACTGATGTTTTGACAGAGATGATCAGGGAAGAGGAAATTAAGTTGGCGATTTAAGGGCTTGCCCTAAAGAAATCACCCGATCCAGATGGCTTAACATCTGAATTCTATAAGACCTTTAAGGACGCTTTGGCTCCCCTCTTGACTGAGGTATTCAATGAGTGTCTTTCCTCGGACACTCTGTTAAAGTCAATGAGAAGGTCTGCCCTGATCATCTTGTCAAAGGGTAAGGACCCATCTTGCATTGAGAATTGGTGTCCCATAGTGCTTCTCAATGCAGACAGAAAGGTTCTGGCATAGGTGCTGTTTAATCGGCTGGTGAAATTTGCACCCCGACTCCTTTCGGAGTCCCAGCATTGCTCTGTTCCAGGCCGCAGCTCATTTAGTGCTGTGCTCTGTGTTCGAGAGGCAGTGGAGCAGGGTAGGGTTGGTCACTGGAAGGGGTACATGCTGTCACTGGACCAGGCAAAAGTGTTTGATCGGGTTAATCACGAGTACCTCTGGTCTGTCCTTCTGAGATATGGCCTGTCGGGAGGGTTTGTTGAGTGGCCTAAGATCTTGTATGGTGGGGCAGAGAGTTTCCCGCTTGTGAACGGTTGGATTTGCAGCTCTTTTGAGGTTGGATCTGGTGTTCGCCAGGGTTGTCCCTTGAGCCCGCTGCTGTACGTGTTTGCGATTGACCCACTTCTTAGGAGGGTGGAGCGTGGACCGTTGGCCGCGATCGGGATGGACCGGGCAGCACCGGAAGCCACTCTGAAGGTGGTGGCATATGCCGATAATGTCACCGTTTTTGTTTCCTCTCACAAGGAGGCAGGATGGCCGATGTCAGAGGTAGATCGCTACTTGGAGGCATCCGGGTCCAAGATCAACCGGGATAAGTGTGAGACTCTCTGGCTGGGAGGAGATCCTGTTTTCATCTCCCGAACACCTTTCCAGGACCCAAAGTCTCTGCAAAAGTCCTTGGCATCAAATTTGGCCTGGGGGTTACCCCAAACAAAACTGGGACAGCAGGCTAGAGATCGCCACTCACAAGGTGAACCAATGGAAGGGTTGGTCTTTAACCCTAAGGGAAAGGGTAAACCTGATCAAAACTTACGCTCCCTTTACTGATTTATCTGGGCAGTGTGTGCATCTTGCCGGAGTCTCTCTAGACTCGGTTCTACAGTTTGTTCTTCCAACTGTTATGGGGGAATATACTGAACCTGGTCAAGAGGGAGGTTACTTACCGTACGAGACTAGGAGGGTTGGGTATAATAAGGTTCTGTTGCCCATTTCCAGAGGCCTCTGGCGCTCAGGGATTGCAAAAGTCGGGATCTTGGGGTTGGTTTGCATCTTTTGAAATCTGTCAGGATCCCCTCGAAGTTTTAGGACTTGGCTTGGCGCTGCTTCCATGTGAAACTGTATGTGAGGGACAATCTGAAGTGTAGCTCTGAGGACAGGAACTGTCCTTGGGAGCATTGTGGTACAGTGCTGGAAAGCATGGACCACTTCCTGCTTTGTTGTCCCTTCAACAGAGAGGTGTACAACAGGGTGGGCACCTCCATTGGCTGGTCTCGGCTGGCCGGTCTCTCCTATGCGGAATGGGCCTATGGAGCATTCAGAGACCTTGGTGGTCGGGACCGCTGCACCTTATTTCTTGTTAGCGCAGTGGTTAGGTATCACACGTGGAACACACGGTGCTTAGTATTGACGCAACGGAAAATCCTCCCAGTGGACGATGTTTTTAGGACCATACTCGGCACCCTGATAAAGGTGCGATATCTGGAGTATGAGAGACTGGGCACACGTAGGGCCGCTCTCCTCTGGAGGGGCTTTTCTTTTAGTGTGCCCTAGTCTGGTCATCTCCTTTCCTGGTGGTGGGCTGCTGTTGACACTGTAGATTTTTGTTTTGTTTGATTATACAGTGATGTAGGGCTGCAGGCGCCGAACTTGGGCTTTGTGATTTGTGTTTATTGCAGTGTTTGTTTCTGTATATATTGTATATAGGGATATAGATTTGGGTGTAGGTGTTAGGTTGGGTGGCGGGAAAAGGGGGGAGGTGGGTTTTATCTTGTGGGACTATGGGATACTGGGAAGTTTGGGGGAAAAAATGGCACTGCCTGATCTGGCCTATGGACGTTGGACATGGACTAAGGCATGAGACAAGGCTCGGACTGGCCTACCGGAAAACCGGAGGATTCTCCGGTGAGCCCAGGCACTGACACCTGCTGACATACTGGCCAGCAGCTGCCTAGGGCCCCGACTGCTCCAGGGGCCCACAGCCAGTGGCTATGGGGGCCCTGAGTCAAGGGGGCCCGCCCTGTGCCTGCATAGCAGCAGCGGGAGACAGGATTGTGTCCCCGCTGCTAAAGCTAAATGAATATTCACGCTTCCCCATGCCCCCATGGGCGTGGAGAGGCGTGAATACCATTTCTCTTTAATAGTGGGCAAAGCCCCACCACCGCACCACACACACACAAAGCACCGCATCACAGATTCACACACGCAGGCACACAGCGCAGCACATGCCGGCTCCGTGCCCAGCTCTGAGCTGTGCTGTGTCTGTGAGAGAGGGTTGGTGGGGGGAGGCAATGACGGAGGTGATGGCAGTGGGGGGAGGCAATGATGAAGGAGATGGGCAATGATGGTAGGGGAAGGCAATGATGAAGGTGGGGGGAGGCAATGATGGAGGTGTTTGGGCAATGATGGTTGGAATGGGGGGAAACAAATGAAATAAGAGGTAATGGGCATATTGGGGTGTGGGGTGAAGGCAAGATTGATGGAGCTGAGGTATGGGCAATGATGGTGGGGAGACAATGATAGAGGTAATGGGCAATGAGGGATGGGGAGGCAATGATGGAGTGATGGTAATGATGGTGGGGGAGACAATGAGTAATGGCAATGATGGGGAGCATGTGATAGGCAATGGGGAGCAGTAATTATGGTGGGGGAGACAATGATGGAGGGATGTAGAGTAAGGGTGGGGAACAATGAGAGGTATGGAATGGTGGGTAGCAATGATGGAAGTGATAGGCAATGATGGTGGGGGTTGGGTAAGGCAATGATGGAGGTGATGGGCAATGATGGTGGGGAGGCAATGATGGAAGTGATGGGCAATGATGGTGGAGGAGACAATGATAGAGGTAATGGGCAATGATGGTGGGGGAGGCAATGATGGTGGGGGAGGCAATGATGGAGGGAGGAGGCAATGATGGAGGGAGGCAATGATGGTGGGGGAGGCAATGATGGAGGTGATGAAATGAACAATGATGGTGGTGTAGGAGACAATGATTGAGGTGATGGAATGGGCAGTGATGGGGTGGTGGGGGAGAATGATAGGGGTGGTGGGGGAGAAGGCAATGATGGAGGTGGTGATGAGGACAATGATGGGGGTGGAGAGGGGCTGCATTATACTTTATGAGAGGGCTACATTATATTCTGTGTAGGGACTGCATTATTCTCTACATTAGCTACATCATACTATTTGAGGGGGCTACAGTATACTCTATGGGGGGCTGCATTATATTCTGTGGTGGGGCTGCATTATTCTCTCAGGGGACTACATTATATTCTGGGGGGCTATATCATACTATATAAGGGGGCAGCATTATGCCCTATGAGGGGCCTACAGTATACTCTATGGGGGGGCTGTATTATATTCTGTGACAGAGGGCTGCATTATATTTTATGAGGGGACTACATTATATTCTGTGAGGGAGGCTACATTATATTCTACTGTATGAGGGGGCTACCCCTCTATGATTTTACCCCAACCCCTGCTGCATAATGAAGGCTTGTACTACCTTATATTATACTCTGATATTAGTGTGTTTTACCGCACAATTGGAGGTCTTGTATTTATTTCTATGTAGCTACATAGTGGGCCACAAGAATGATTTTCTCTGGTGGGCCCAAAGTGCTCCAGTCCGACGCTGCATGAGACGCAGGACCAGCTCTCAGGTCAGTGAGGGGGTGGGAACGGTGGGCTTGAGTGTGGGGTGTTTAGTTTATCTTATATACTGTATATTTGCATAGTTTGTGTTTGCATGTGTGTATGTATACAGTATATATATGTATTATAAAAAAAAGTTTATGTATATAGTTTTTGTTTGCTATTGTTTATTTTAGTTATTTCTTTATTATTTTGTTTTGTGACCGGACCAGAAACCGTAAGGAATTATTAGTTATTATTCTGTATATATAATGTGTGTGTGAGGAGAGAATGAGAGGCTGGACCAGTGTTCAGTATACGGATTATTTTCTGGTTTATATTTCTGTTATGTTTTTCATTTTTATAATAAAAGATCTACAGGATGTAACTCAGGATCAGTAATGTAATGTATGTACACAGTGACTGCACCAGCAGAATAGTGAGTGCAGCTCTGGGGTATAAAACAGGATGTAACTCAGGATCAGTAATGTAATGTATGTACACAGTGACTGCACCAGCAAAATAGTGAGTGCAGCTCTGGAGTATAATACAGGAGGTAACTCAGTGTTATGTTTCGGTAGCTGAGGAGTGCAGGTAAAATAAGGCAATACACCAGAGCAGTTGGAATCTATGAGATTGCAGTACCCTGACTAACCACCACAACTAGAGGCAGCCGTGGAGCGTTCCTACGTTGGTCCTAGACGCCTCGTCACAGCCTGAGAAACTAACTACACCTAAAGATAGAAAGAGGAAAGCTATCTGCCCCGGAGCAGATCCCCAAAGAACATAGAAAGCCCCCAAACATGTAATGGCGGTTAGACAAGAAGAAATACTGACACAGACAGAAAATAGTATGAGCAGACGTTGGGGCCCAAACTAACTAAATAGAAAAGGATAGGAAGGGCACTTACTGCAATCCCAAAAAAACCCTGAAAAGCACCAACTCTACTAATTTCAAAAACACCTGAGATCACACGACCTCTACCACCTAAATTAGTTCTCTGGTGTAACAAAATCAAAACAGCAGCCACTGAAAAAAACTGGAAAAAAGCAAATGTACAAACATCAGTGGCTGAACTAAACTGAGAGGGCAAAAGCCCCCGGAGGGGACCCTGAAGGCCCCCACAGAAGTGCAGGACAAAATGCAAAAATAAAGCACAAAAACAAAAAGAAGAAAATGTCTTATCTGTTAGCAGGAGATGCAGACAAGACACAGCAGGCTACAAAGGAAACAGGAATCAAGGATTGAGACCAGAACAATTGATCACCGGCAACCCTGATGGGAAGGCGACTCCCTTATATAAGACCAGTCAGTAACACCTGATTCCCAATCCTCACAATCTTCACTGGACAGTCCAGTACCGCTTATAACCACCAGAGGGAGCCTCTGCTCAGAACTCATTTCAAGTCCATTCACAACAGTACCCCCCCTTGAGGAGGGGTCACCGAACCCTCACTTGAGCAACCAGGTCGGTCAGGATGAGTTCTATGATACGCACGGATGAGTCTCCTAGCATGGATGTCCGAAGCAAACACCCAAGAATTGTCTTCCTGACCATAAC
Source organism: Oophaga sylvatica (assembly GCA_033576555.1). NCBI lineage: Eukaryota > Metazoa > Chordata > Amphibia > Anura > Dendrobatidae > Oophaga > Oophaga sylvatica. The sequence continues at coordinate 641,828,779 of JARQOD010000002.1, read as the reverse complement.
CTCTCCACTTAACCAAATACTGGAGTTTCCGTCTAGAAAAACGAGAATTCAATATTTTCTCAACCACAAACTCCAGATTGCCCTCAACCAGAACAGGGTCAGGAGGCACAGCAGTAGGAACCACTGGCTCAACAAACCTCTTCAACAAGGACTTGTGGAACACGTTATGGATCTTAAATGTCCCTGGAAGAAGCAAACGAAAAGAAACAGGATTAAGAATTTCCATGATCTTATAAGGTCCAATGAACCTAGGCTTAAATTTAGGAGATGCAACTCTCATAGGAATATTTTTTGAGGACAACCAGACCAAGTCCCCCACTTTAAACCGAGGACCATCAGTCCTATGCCGGTTAGCAAACCGCTGGGCCCTCTCCTGAGAGAGGGACAACTTCTCCACTACCTGGTCCCAAATCTGTTGCATACGCTCCACAACAGAGTCAACACCTGGACAGACAGAAGCCTCCGTCTGTCCTGAAGAAAATCGAGGGTGAAACCCAGAATTACAGAAAAATGGAGACATCAAAGTGGCAGAGCTAGCCCTATTATTAAGAGCAAACTCAGCCAAAGGCAAAAAAGAGACCCAGTCATCCTGATCAGCAGACACAAAACATCTTAGATAAGTCTCCAATGTCTGGTTTGTTCTCTCAGTTTGACCATTGGTCTGAGGATGAAACGCCGAGGAGAAAGACAATTGAACGCCAAGTTTAGAACAAAAGGTCCTCCAAAATCTGGAAACAAACTGGACTCCTCTGTCAGACACAATGTTCTCAGGAATGCCGTGTAAACGAACCACGTGCTGAAGGAACAAAGGCACCAATTCAGAGGAGGAAGGCAGCTTAGGTAATGGCACAAGATGTATCATCTTGGAAAACCTATCACAAATCACCCAGATGACGGTCATTCTCTGAGAAACAGGGAGGTCGGAAATGAAATCCATAGAGATATGGGTCCATGGTCTCTTGGGCACAGGCAATGGCATCAACAAACCAATAGAGCGAGAGCAAGGCTTGGAGCGAGAGCAAGTCCCGCAGGACTGCACAAATTCCCTGACATCACGAGACAAGGTAGGCCACCAAAAGGACCGACTAACCAAGTCTCTGGTACCAAAAATTCCGGGATGACCGGCCAATGCGGAACAATGAATCTCAGACATCACACTCTTTTTCCACTGGTCCGGGACAAACAATTTCCCAACAGGACAGCGCTCGGGCCTATCCTCCTGACACCCCTCCAGAGCCAGTCTCAAATTGGGCGAGATGGCGGAAAGAACTACACCTTCTTTCAAAATAACAGAAGGATCAGATAACTCAGGAGAGTCCGCAAGGAAACTCCTCGAGAGGGCATCCGCCTTAACATTCTTAGTGCCAGGAAGAAATGAAACCACAAAATTAAAACGTGTGAAAAACAAGGCCCACCTGGCCTGTCTAGGATTAAGTCGCTTGGCAGATTCCAGATAAACCAGATTCTTATGGTCCGTAAGGACCACCACCTGATGTTTGGCTCCCTCCAGCCAATGTCTCCACTCTTCAAAAGCCCACTTCATGGCCAATAACTCCCGATTACCCACGTCATAATTACGTTCAGTAGGAGAAAATTTTCGAGAGAAAAAGGCACAAGGGTTACTTTTGGAGGTCTCTGGATCTCTTTGGGACAAAACGGCACCTGCCCCAATTTCAGAGGCATCAACCTCCACCTGAAATGGCAGAGAAACATCAGGCTGCCGTAGAACAGGAGCAGAAGTGAATCTCTGCTTAAGTTCCTTAAATGCAGACACTGCCTCAGGAGGCCAATTCACCACATCAGAACCCTTTCTGGTCAAATCAGTCAATGGTTTAACAATAACCGAGAAATTACCAATAAATTTACGATAAAAATTGGCAAAACCCAAAAATCTTTGAAGAGCCTTTAATGAAGTAGGTTGGACCCAATCACAGATGGCCTGAACCTTGACCGGGTCCATTTCAATAACAGATGGGGACAAAATGAATCCCAAAAATGAGATCCTCTGTACGCCAAAAAAACACTTTGATCCCTTCACATACAGAGCATATTCTCTCAAAATCTGGAATACAGTTCGAACATGTTTCACATGAGAGTCCCAGTCATTGGAAAAAATCAAGATATCATCCAAATAAACAATCAGAAATTTATCCACAAAATCCCTGAAAATGTCATTCATGAAGGACTGGAAGACAGGAGCATTAGTGAGCCCAAAGGGCATCACAAGGTACTCAAAATGCCCCTCAGGGGTATTAAATGCGGTCTTCCATTCATCCCCGTGCTTAATGCGAATAAGGTTATATGCCCCCCTGAGGTCAAGCTTGGTAAACCAAGTAGCGTTTTTCACCCTGGAAAACAGGTCAGAAATCAAGGGTAACGGATATTGATATTTCACAGTAATATTGTTCAAAAGACGATAATCAATACACGGCCTTAATGAACCATCCTTTTTGGCCACAAAGAAAAAAACGGCACCTAAGGGTGAAGAGGATGGTCTGATATGACCCTTCTCCAATGACTCCTTGATATAAGACCGCATAGCGTCATGTTCAGGTACAGACAAGTTAAAAAGGCGACCTTTAGGGAATTTACTACCAGGCACTAATTCAATAGCGCAGTCATAGCTCCTATGGGGAGGCAAGAATGCAGATTTACTTTCGCTAAACACATCAGAAAAATCAATCAAAAAGTCAGGAACATCCTGAGCCTGGGGGAAGGCAGAAAAAACAGGAGTGTTGGTATTAACACATTGGCAGCCCCAACTGGTTACAGACACAGATTTCCAATCCAAAACAGGATTATGAGACTGTAACCAAGGGAAACCCAGTACGATAATGTCATGCAGATTATACAGAACCAAAAATTTGCAGCTCTCCTGATGATCAGGTTCAACCCTCATTATCACCTGAGTAGAGAACTGAGGTTTATTCTCAGCCAAAGGGGTAGAATCGATCCCCAGTAGGGGAATAGACTTCTGTAGGGGTATCAAGGGAAACCCACAACGTTTAGCAAAATCAAAATCCATCAGGTTAATAGCTGCTCCCGAATCAACGAAAGCCTGAGCAGAAAATGAGGACAGAGAGCATATCAGAGTAACAGTTAATAAAAACTTAGTCTGAACACTACCCAAGACAACTGAGCGTGCAAAACGTCTTCCCCGCTTAGGGCAGACTGAAATAGCATGAGAGGCATCACCACAGTAGAAACATAACCCATTGCGCTTTCGAAACTCATGACGCTGTGCCCCAGAAACCACACTATCACACTGCATGGATTCAGAAGCAGGTTCACAAGGCAACACTATTCCACGCATACTTCTCCGCTCACGCAAACGTCTGTCAATTTGAATCGCTAATGACGTAGAATCATTGAGACCAGAGGGGACAGGGAATCCCACCATAACATCCTTTACATTATCTGACAGACCCTTCCGAAAAAGGGCTGCCAAAGCGTCGTCATTCCATTTGGTCAGGACTGCCCACCTACGGAATCTCTGACAGTATAACTCAGCGTCATCAAGCCCCTGATTTAATGCCAACAAGGTTTTTTCAGCTTGATCAGTGACATTAGGCTCATCGTACAATAACCCCAAAGCCTGAAAAAATGCATCAACATCACTCAAAACAGGATCCCCAGGTGTCAGGGAAAAAGCCCAATCCTGAGGATCGCCGCGCAGGAGAGAGAAGACAATTTGAACCTGCTGCGCTGCGTTCCCTGAGGACTTAGATTTTAAGGCAAAAAACAATTTACAATTATTTTTGAAATTCAGAAACTTAGCTCGATCCCCTAAAAACAAATCTGGCATGGGAATCCTAGGTTCCACAACAGGCAACCTAGCAAGATAGGTAGCAATACTCCGAACCTCAGTGGCAAGCTGATCCACACGGCCAGACAACTGTGCAAACTCCATTGAGAGAAAAAATCCTCCCCAGCACCCAGAGATACAGAGGGAAAAAAAATGCAACAAACAGAAAAATATCTCTGACAACTTTTTTTCTTTAACAATATTTTTCCCTTCTGTGAGTACCATACAATTTTCAATTTTATTTAGGCCGGTGATACTGTTATGTTTCGGTAGCTGAGGAGTGCAGGTAAAAAAAAGGCAATACACCAGAGCAGTTGGAATCTATGAGATTGCAGTACCCTGACTAACCACCACAACTAGAGGCAGCCGTGGAGCGTTCCTACGTTGGTCCTAGACGCCTCGTCACAGCCTGAGAAACTAACTACACCTAAAGATAGAAAGAGGAAAGCTATCTGCCCCGGAGCAGATCCCCAAAGAACATAGAAAGCCCCCAAACATGTAATGGCGGTTAGACAAGAAGAAATACTGACACAGACAGAAAATAGTATGAGCAAACGTTGGGGCCCAAACTAACTAAATAGAAAAGGATAGGAAGGGCACTTACTGCAATCCCAAAAAAACCCTGAAAAGCACCAACTCTACTAATTTCAAAAACACCTGAGATCACATGACCTCTACCACCTAAATTAGTTCTCTGGTGTAACAAAAACAAAACAGCAGCCACTGAAAAAACTGGAAAAAGCAAATGTACAAACATCAGTGGCTGAACTAAACTAAGAGGGCAAAAGCCCCCGGAGGGGACCCTGAAGGCCCCCACAGAAGTGCAGGACAAAATGCAAAAATAAAGCACAAAAACAAAAAGAAGAAAATGTCTTATCTGTTAGCAGGAGATGCAGAAACGACACAGCAGGCTACAAAGGAAACAGGAATCAAGGATTGAGACCAGAACAATTGATCACCGGCAACCCTGATGGGACGGCGACTCCCTTATATAAGACCAGTCAGTAACACCTGATTCCCAATCCTCACAAACTTCACTGGACAGTCCAGTACCGCTTGTAACCACCAGAGGAGCCTCTGCTCAGAACTCATTTCAAGTCCATTCACAACAACTCAGGATCAGTAATGTAATGTATGTACACAGTGACTACACCAGAATAGTGAGTGCAGCTCTGGAGTATAATACAGGATGTAACTCAGGATCAGTAATGTAATGTATGTACACAGTGACTGCACCAGCAGAATAGTGAGTGCAGCTCTGGAGTATAATACAGTAGGTAACTCAGGATCAGTAATGTAATGTATGTACACAGTGACTACTGTTGTGAATAGGCTGGAAATGAGTTCTGAGCAGAAGCTCCCTCTGGTGGTTACAAACGGTACTGGACTGTCCAGTGAAGATTGTGAGGATTGGGAATCAGGTGTTACTGACTGGTCTTATATAAGGGAGTCGCCTTCCCATCAGGGTTGCCGGTGATCAATTGTTCTGGTCTCAATCCTTGATTCCTGTTTCCTTGGTAGCCTGCTGTGTCGTTTCTGAATCTCCTGCTAAGAGATAAGACATTTTCTTCTTTTTGTTTTTGTGCTTGATTTTTGCATTTTGTCCTGCACTTCTGTGGGGGCCTTCAGGGTCCCCTCTGGGGGCTTTTGACCTCTCAGTTCAGTTCAGCCACTGATGTTTGTACATTTGCTTTTTCCAGTTTTTTCAGTGGCTGCTGTTTTGTTTTTGGTTACACCAGAGAACTAATTTAGGTGGTAGAGGTCGTGTGATCTCAGTTTTTTTTTAAATTAGTAGAGTTGGTGCTTTTCAGGGTTTTTTGGGATTGCAGTAAGTGCCCTTCCTATCCTTTTCTATTTAGTAAGTTTGGGCCCCAACGTTTGCTCATACTATTTTCTGTCTGTGTCAGTATTTCTTCTTGTCTAACCGCCATTACATGTTTGGGGGCTTTCTATGTTCTTTGGGGATCTGCTCCGGGGCAGATAGCTTTCCTCTTTCTATCTTTAGATGTAGTTAGTTTCTCAGGCTGTGACGAGGCGTCTAGGACCAACGTAGGAACGCTCCACGGCTGCCTCTAGTTGTGGTGGTTAGTCAGGGTACTGCAATCTCATAGTTTCCAACTGCTCTGGTGTATTCCCTTTTTTGCCTGCTCTCCTCAGCTACCAAATCATAACAGTATCACCGGCCTAAACTGAAAATTATATGGTACTCACAGAAGGGAAAAATATTGTGGAAAGAAAAAAGTTGTCAGAGTTGTCAGAGATTTTTTTTTTTCTGTTTGTTGCATTTTTTTTTCCCTCTGTATCTCTGGGTGCTGAGGAGGATTTTTTTTTTTCTCTCTCAATGGAGTTTGCACAGTTGTCTGGCCGTGTGGATCAGCTTGCCACTGAAGTTCGGAGTATTGCTACCTATCTTGCTAGGTTGCCTGTTGTGGAACCTAGGATTCCCATGCCAGATTTGTTTTTAGGGGATCGAGCTAAGTTTCTGAATTTCAAAAATAACTGTAAATTGTTTTTTGCCTTAAAATCTAAGTCCTCAGGGAACGCAGCGCAGCAGGTTCAAATTGTCATCTCTCTCCTGCGCGGCGACCCTCAGGATTGGGCTTTTTCCCTGACACCTGGGGATCCTGTTTTGAGTGATGTTGATGCGTTTTTTCAGGCTTTGGGGTTATTGTACGATGAGCCTAATGTCACGGATCAAGCTGAAAAAACTTTGTTGGCATTAAGTCAGGGGCTTGAGGACGCTGAGTTATACTGTCAGAGATTCCGTAAGTGGGCAGTCCTGACCAAATGGAATGACGACGCTTTGGCAGCTCTTTTTCGGAAGGGACTGTCAGATAATGTAAAGGATGTTATGGTGGGATTCCCTGTTCCCTCTGGTCTCAATGATTCTATGTCATTAGCGATTCAAATTGACAGACGTTTGCGTGAGCGGAAAGGTATGCGTGGAATAATGTTGTCTTGTGAACCTGCTTCTGAATCCATGCAGTGTGATAGAGTGGTTTCTGGGGCACAGCGTCATGAGTTTCGAAAGCGCAATGGGTTATGTTTCTACTGTGGTGATGCCTCTCATGCTATTTCAGTCTGCCCTAAGCGGGGAAGACGTTTTGCACGCTCAGTTGTCTAGGGTAGTATTCAGACTAGGTTTTTATTAACTGTTACCCTGATATGCTCTCTGTCCTCATTTTCTGCTCAGGCTTTTGTTGATTCTGGAGCAGCTATTAACCTGATGGATTTTGATTTTGCTAAACGTTGTGGGTTTCCCTTGATACCCCTACGGAAGTCTATTCCCCTACTGGGGATCGATTCTACCCCTTTGGCTGAGAATAAACCTCAGTTCTCTACTCAGGTGATAATGAGGGTAGAACCTGATCATCAGGAGAGTTGCAAATTTTTGGTTCTGTATAATCTGCATGACATTATCGTACTGGGTTTCCCTTGGTTACAGTCTCATAATCCTGTTTTGGATTGGAAATCTGTGTCTGTTACCAGTTGGGGCTGCCAATGTGTTAATACCAACACTCCTGTTTTTTCTGCCTCCCCCCAGGCTCAGGATGTTCCTGACTTTTTGATTGATTTTTCTGATGTGTTTAGCGAAAGTAAATCTGCATCCTTACCTCCCCATAGGAGCTATGACTGCGCTATTGAATTAGTGCCTGGTAGTAAATTCCCTAAAGGTCGCCTTTTTAACTTGTCTGTACCTGAACATGACGCTATGCGGTCTTATATCAAGGAGTCATTGGAGAAGGGTCATATCAGACCATCCTCTTCACCCTTAGGTGCCGGTTTTTTCTTTGTGGCCAAAAAGGATGGTTCATTAAGGCCGTGTATTGATTATCGTCTCTTGAACAATATTACTGTGAAATATCAATATCCGTTACCCTTGATCTCTGATCTGTTTTCCAGGGTGAAAAACGCTACTTGGTTTACCAAGCTGGACCTCAGGGGGGCGTATAACCTTATTCGCATTAAGCACGGGGATGAATGGAAGACGGCATTTAATACCCCTGAAGGGCATTTTGAGTACCTTGTGATGCCCTTTGGGCTCACTAATGCTCCTTCTGTCTTCCAGTCCTTCATGAATGACATTTTCAGGGATTTTGTGGATAAATTTCTGATTGTTTATTTGGATGATATCTTGATTTTTTCCAATGACTGGGACTCTCATGTAAAACATGTTCGGACTGTGTTCCAGATTTTGAGAGAGAATGCTCTGTATGTGAAGGGATCAAAGTGTCTTTTTGGCGTACAGAGGATCTCATTTCTGGGATTCATTTTGTCCCCATCTGTTATTGAAATGGACCCGGTCAAAGTTCAGGCCATCTGTGATTGGGTCCAACCTACTTCATTAAAGGCTCTTCAAAGATTCTTGGGTTTTGCCAATTTTTATCGTAAATTTATTGGTAATCTCTCTGTTATTGTTAAACCATTAACTGATTTGACCAAGAAGGGTTCTGATGTGGTGAATTGGCCTCCTGAGGCAGTCTCTGCATTTCAGGAACTTAAGCAGAGATTCACTTCTGCTCCTGTTCTACGGCAGCCTGATGTTTCTCTACCATTTCAGGTGGAGGTTGATGCCTCTGAAATTGGGGCAGGTGCCGTTTTGTCCCAAAGAGATCCAGAGACCTCTAAAAGTAACCCTTGTGCCTTTTTCTCTCGAAAATTTTCTCCCACTGAACGTAATTATGACGTGGGTAATCGGGAGTTATTAGCCATGAAGTGGGCTTTTGAAGAGTGGAGACATTGGCTGGAGGGAGCCAAACATCAGGTGGTGGTCCTTACGGACCATAAGAATCTAGTTTATCTGGAATCTGCCAGGCGACTTAATCCTAGACAGGCCAGGTGGGCCTTGTTTTTCACACGTTTTAATTTTGTGGTTTCATTTCTTCCTGGCACTAAAAATGTTAAGGCGGATGACCTCTCGAGGAGTTTCCTGGCGGACTCTCCTGAGTTATCTGATCCTTCTGTTATTTTGAAAGAGGGTGTAGTTCTTTCCGCCATCTCGCCCAATTTGAGACTGGCTCTGGAGGGGTGTCAGGAGGATAAGCCCGAGCGCTGCCCTGTTGGGAAATTGTTAGTCCCGGACCAGTGGAAAAAGAGTGTAATGTCTGAGATTCATTGTTCCGCGTTGGCCGGTCATCCCGGAATTTTTGGTACCAGAGACTTGGTTAGTCGGTCCTTTTGGTGGCCTACCTTGTCTCGTGATGTCAGGGAGTTTGTGCAGTCCTGCGGGACTTGCTCTCGCTCCAAGCCTTGCTCTCGTTCTAGTGGTTTGTTGATGCCATTACCTGTGCCCAAGAGACCATGGACCCATATCTCTATGGATTTCATTTCCGACCTCCCTGTTTCTCAGAGAATGACCGTCATCTGGGTGATTTGCGATAGGTTTTCCAAAATGATACATCTTGTGCCATTACCTAAGTTGCCTTCCTCCTCTGAATTGGTGCCTTTGTTCCTTCAGCACGTGGTTCGTTTACACGGCATTCCTGAGAACATTGTGTCTGACAGAGGAGTCCAGTTTGTTTCCAGATTTTGGAGGACCTTTTGTTCTAAAATTGGTGTTCAATTGTCTTTCTCCTCGGCGTTTCATCCTCAGACCAATGGTCAAACTGAGAGAACAAACCAGACATTGGAGACTTATCTAAGATGCTTTGTGTCTGCTGATCAGGATGACTGGGTCTCTTTTTTGCCTTTGGCTGAGTTTGCTCTTAATAATAGGGCTAGCTCTGCCACTTTGATGTCTCCATTTTTCTGTAATTCTTGGTTTCACCCTCGATTTTCTTCAGGACAGACGGAGGCTTCTGTCAGTCCAGGTGTTGACTCTGTTGTGGAGCGTATGCAACAGATTTGGGACCAGGTAGTGGAGAGGTTGTCCCTCTCTCAGGAGAGGGCCCAGCGGTTTGCTAACCGGCATAGGACTGATGGTCCTCGGTTTAAAGTGGGGGACTTGGTCTGGTTGTCCTCAAGAAATATTCCTATGAGAGTGGCATCTCCTAAATTTAAGCCTAGGTTCATTGGACCTTATAAGGTCATGGAGATTCTTAATCCTGTTTCTTTTCGTTTGCTTCTTCCAGGGACATTTAAGATCCATAACGTGTTCCACAAGTCCTTGTTGAAGAGGTTTGTTGAGCCAGTGGTTCCTACTACTGTGCCTCCTGACCCTGTTTTGGTTGAGGGCAATCTGGAGTACGTGGTTGAGAAAATATTGAATTCTCGTTTTTTCCAGATGGAAACTCCAGTATTTGGTTAAATTGAGAGGTTATGGTCAGGAAGACAATTCTTGGGTGTTTGCTTCGGACATCCATGCTAGGAGACTCATCCGTGCGTATCATAGAACTCATCCTGACCGACCTGGTTGCTCTAGTGAGGGTTCGGTGACCCCTCCTCAAGGGGGGGGTACTGTTGTGAATAGGCTGGAAATGAGTTCTGAGCAGAAGCTCCCTCTGGTGGTTACAAACGGTACTGGACTGTCCAGTGAAGATTGTGAGGATTGGGAATCAGGTGTTACTGACTGGTCTTATATAAGGGAGTCGCCTTCCCATCAGGGTTGCCGGTGATCAATTGTTCTGGTCTCAATCCTTGATTCCTGTTTCCTTGGTAGCCTGCTGTGTCGTTTCTGAATCTCCTGCTAAGAGATAAGACATTTTCTTCTTTTGTTTTTGTGCTTGATTTTTGCATTTTGTCCTGCACTTCTGTGGGGGCCTTCAGGGTCCCCTCTGGGGCTTTTGCCCTCTCAGTTCAGTTCAGCCACTGATGTTTGTACATTTGCTTTTTCCAGTTTTTTCAGTGGCTGCTGTTTTGTTTTTGGTTACACCAGAGAACTAATTTAGGTGGTAGAGGTCATGTGATCTCAGGTGTTTTTGAAATTAGTAGAGTTGGTGCTTTTCAGGGTTTTTTGGGATTGCAGTAAGTGCCCTTCCTATCCTTTTCTATTTAGTAAGTTTGGGCCCCAACGTTTGCTCATACTATTTTCTGTCTGTGTCAGTATTTCTTCTTGTCTAACCGCCATTACATGTTTGGGGGCTTTCTATGTTCTTTGGGGATCTGCTCCGGGGCAGATAGCTTTCCTCTTTCTATCTTTAGGTGTAATTAGTTTCTCAGGCTGTGACGAGGCGTCTAGGACCAACGTAGGAACGCTCCACGGCTGCCTCTAGTTGTGGTGGTTAGTCAGGGTACTGCAATCTCATAGTTTCCAACTGCTCTGGTGTATTCCCTTTTTTGCCTGCTTTCCTCAGCTACCAAATCATAACAGACTACACCAGCAGAATAGTGAGTGCAGCTCTGGAGCATAATACAGGAGTTAACTCAGGATCAGTAATGTAATGTATGTACACAGCGACTGCACCAGCAGAATAGTGAGTGCAGCTCTGGAGTATAATACAGGATGTAACTCAGGATCAGTAATGTAATGTATGTACACAGTGACTGCACCAGCAGAATAGTGAGCGCAGCTCTGGGGTATAATACAGGGTGTAACTCAGGATCAGTAATGTAATGTATGTACACAGTGACTGCACCAGCAGAATAGTGAGTGCAGCTCTGGAGTATAATACAGGATGTAACTCAGGATCAGTAATGTAATGTATGTACACAGTGACTGCACCAGTAGAATAGTGAGTGCAGCTCTGGGGTATAATACAGGATGTAACTCAGGATCAGTAATGTATGTAGGCAGTGGCTGCACCAGCAGAATAGTGAGCGCAGCTCTGGGGTATAATACAGGGTGTAACTCAGGATCAGTAATGTAATGTATGTACACAGTGACTGCACCAGCAGAATAGTGAGTGCAGCTCTGGAGTATAATACAGGATGTAACTCAGGATCATTAATGTAATGTATGTACACAGTGACTGCACCAGCAGAATAGTGAGTGCAGCTCTGGGGTATAATACAGGATGTAACTCAGGATCAGTAATGTAATGTATGTACAGAGACTGCACCAGCAGAATAGTGAGTGCAGCTCTGGGGTATAATACAGGATGTAACTCAGGATCAGTAATGTAATGTATGTACACAGTGATTGCACCAGTAGAATAGGGAGTGCAGCTCTGGAGTATAATACAGGATGTAACTCAGGATCAGTAATGTAAGGTATGTACACAGTGACTGCACCAGTTGAATAGTGAGTGCAGCTCTGGAGTATAATTGTCAGGAGTCGAACCCAGTACCTCTTGTCTACTGGCCAGCAGCTCTACCATCTGAGCTATTCTGCTGGCTGCAAAGTTCCTTGCTGAACCCAGATACCATTGACTGTTCTTCCTGATTGGCTACACCTAGTGCTCTCTTGATTGGGCCTCTGATTGCCAATTACACACCCTATATAAACCTGGCCCTGTGGGTGTGTCATTGCGAGATTATTGAGCTCCAAGCCTTTAGTCAAGCGTTTCCTGCTGATCCATTGCTACAAACACTGCTCTCCTGTGAACCGACCTCGGCCTGCCTTCTGACTACGCTCTCCGCCTGATCCATTGCTACAAACACTGCTCTCCTGTGAACCGACCTCGGCCTGCCTTCTGACTACGCTCTCCGCCTGATCCATTGCTACAAACACTGCTCTCCTGTGTACCGACCTCCGGCTGCCACCTGACTACGTTATCTGCCTGCTCCTCTGTTACCGAACTGCCTTTCTTGTGTACCGACCTCCGGCTGCCACCTGACTACGTTATCCGCCTGATCCATTGCTACCAACACTGCTTTCCTGTGTACCGACCTCCGGCTGCCATCTGACTACGCTACCTGCCTCTGCTTCCCCTAGTGGTTGCAGTAACATCGGCTCCAACCCAGACGGGATCTTGACAGAATAATCTCGCGCCAAAATGGAGTCCGCTGTGAACACCCTGAGACGGCAAGTTACGGAGCTTCAAAGTTTTTGTACTGACTCTCAAGGAAAATATGCCAAGTTACAAACTGATTTCACGGCGATACAACAGGAAGTAATTGAGCTACAAAAACAACTTCTGGACGTGCGCAATTCAGGGTCCGAATCAAACGCGCGGCTGCCGCTGCCTGCAAAGTTCAGTGGGGATCGCAAGCAGTACCGAGGATTCCTCAATCAATGCCGCATATACTTCCAGATGCAACCTGCTCCCTTTACCACTGAGAGGAAGAAAGTTTTTTTCATGATAAATCTCCTGACGGATGAAGCTCTTGCTTGGGCTTCACCTTATGTAGAAAAGGACTATGACCTCCTTAATGACCTGGAAGCCTTCACCGCAGCTATGAATCAAGTTTTTGATGACCCAAACCGCTGTGCCACAGCAGAAACCAAATTACATAATTTGCGCCAAGGACGTCGCTCTGTTGCGGAATACACATCGGAGTTCCGTCGCTGGGTGGCCGACACCACCTGGAATCCAGCGGCCCAGAGAAGTCAATTTCGACGAGGGTTATCAGAACCAGTGAAAGACGAGCTTGCCAGGGTTGAGACCCCTGACCAGTTGGAGGACTTTATTCAACTATGTATCCGGATTGACCAGAGACTTACTGAAAGGAGAAAGGAGAGACTGCGAGCACTTGGGAATAGCCCTGGCTTCTCATTTTCAGCATCGGACCACCAAGAAAAGACGCAAGGCGTGTCTGAACCGATGCAGATCGACGTCATCCGAAGACCACTCTCTGCACAGGAGAAGGAGAGGTGACGTGCAGAACATCTCTGCCTCTATTGTGGGGACCCTGGACACTATGCCATCAACTGTCCTAACAAAAGGACTATAGCCTTTACCAACAACAGGTCTGCCAGCAATATGGACCTTTCTCAGCAGTCGGATTCCATCTTGCAGACTATCTCATCAGTAACGCCAGAAATAGACAAAATACATACTACATCATCTCATTTTGTAATCCCCATTCAGGTTGTAATGGGCACCCAAAAAATACAATGCTCTGCCCTGTTGGATTCGGGAGCAGGAGGGAATTTTATGGACTTAAAATTTACACGTGATAATAATATTTCCAGTAGGACCAAATCCACACCAATTGAAATGGAAACTGTGGATGGATCACCCTTGTCTTCTGGACCTGTCACGCATGAGACAATCGAACTGGAGATTTGTATCGAACCGGATCATCATGAAGCTGTCAGTTTCCACCTTATCTCATCTCCGAAATTTCCGGTTATTCTAGGGATCCCCTGGTTTTCAGTCCATAACCCTTCTATCAACTGGGCATCAAGGACCATCACCTTTCCATCTGACTACTGCAAGAATAATTGTCATAAGGAACCCCCTGTTCTCCAACAAGTCCAAATCTCTGAGATTTCGCATGAGAAGGAAGAGAAACTACCACCTCAATATCAGCAGTTCTCTGATGTCTGCAGTAAGAAGAAAGCAGATCAATTACCTCCTCACCGTCCTTACGACTGTCCCATTGAATTGCTGCCAGGAGCAACCATTCCATTTGGACGGATTTACAATCTTTCCGAACCTGAATTGAAGGTATTAAGAAAGTTCCTGGATGAAAATTTAGAGAAAGGCTTTATTCGACCTTCCACATCTCCAGCTGGGGCACCCCTGTTCTTTGTTGAAAAGACTCCACTCTGCGGCCATGTATTGACTACAGAGAGATGAATAATATCACTGTCAAGAATCGCTACCCGCTACCCTTGATTCCTGAACTATTTGAGAGACTCCGTTCTGCGAAAATCTTTACGAAGCTGGATCTTAGAGGGGCTTACAACCTCATACGGATTCGCCCAGGAGATGAGTGGAAGACCGCCTTCAGAACGAGATATGGACATTTTGAATCTCTGGTTATGACCTTTGGTCTTAGCAATGCCCCAGCCACCTTTCAACATTTTATTAATGATGTATTTCGAGATTTCTTGGACCAATTCGTTGTGGCTTATCTCGATGACATTCTTATATTTTCAGACACCTTGGAAGAGCATCGCAGGCACGTCCAGTTAGTCTTGGAACGACTACAGGAGAACCATCTTTACATTAAACTTGAAAAATGTGAGTTTGAACAAACCAGTATCCAATTTCTGGGATATATCATCTCCCCAGAAGGTCTGAGCATGGATCCCGGCAAAATCAATGCTGTAGTGGACTGGCCTGTTCCAAGAAATTTAAAAGACGTCCAGCGTTTCATAGGATTTGCAAATTTTTACCGAAAATTTATAAAGAACTTTTCACGGATCATACTACCAATTACTACACTAACAAAAAAGACCAAAGCATTTTTCTGGTCTCCGGAGGCACAGGAGGCTTTTGACAAATTGAAAACTCTTTTTACGTCTGCTCCATTGTTAGTACACCCAAATCCTGAATTGCCATTTACTGTCGAAGTGGACGCCTCGGACTCTGCAGTAGGAGCCATTCTGTCTCAGCGAGTTGGGGACAAAATGCAACTTCACCCATGTGCGTTTCTTTCCCACACCATGTCATCTGCAGAAAAGAACTACGACATCGGTAATAAAGAACTGTTAGCCATTAAAGTTGCCTTCTCCGAGTGGAGACATCTTCTGGAAGGTGCCAATCACCCTGTGACTGTCCTCACGGACCACAAGAATCTTGAATTCCTCCGTACAGCAAAAAGATTGTCTGCAAGACAAGCACGATGGGCCTTATTTTTCTCAAGATTCAATTTTATAATTTCTTACCGGCCTGGTTCAAGAAATGGCAAGGCTGACGCCCTGTCCAGGATGTGTTCGGAACCTCAGGAGAGGTCTAGTAATGACGATACAATTCTAGGCCCTAAAAATTTTTTGGGAATATTGCACTCTAGAGGACTATGTAATAGAATTAAAGATGGATATCAAGAGGACTCTTTCCTTAACCATTCTTCGGAAGACGTCGATCTTTCATTCAAAGAGGGGTTTTGGATGCAGAAACACAAAATATATGTACCTGAATCTTCTCGCCTTGAAGTCCTCAAAAGTGTCCATGATTCTAAACTGGCAGGACATCCTGGAGTTGCAAAAACACAAGACTTACTACTTCGTTTCTTTGGTGGCCTAATTGTAGGAAGGACGTGAGGAAATATGTTTCAACCTGTTTAACATGCGCACGAAACAAGACCCCACGATCGTCTCCTCTAGGACTCTTGCAACCACTTCCAGTTCCATCCAGGCCTTGGGGATCTATTTCCATGGATTTTATTGTGGAACTACCCCCTTCCAAACAGATGACCGTCATCCTTGTCATAGTGGACCGACTCACAAAAATGGCCCACTTTATTCCAACTGAAGGAATTCCTACTGCTGAAAAAACTGCAGAACTGATAATCAAAGAGGTATTCAGGTTACATGGAATTCCTGACAGCGTGGTGTCTGACAGAGGCGTTCAGTTTACGTCAAAATTTTGGAAGAGTTTCTGTACAGCCTTGGGAGTCACGGTGAATCTTTCTACCGCTTTCCATCCTCAGTCCAATGGCCAGACGGAGAGAACGAACCAGACTTTGGAGCAATACCTCCGTTGCTTCATTTCCTATCTTCAGGATGACTGGGTGGACTATTTACCAACAGCAGAGTTTGCCTACAACAACTCCATACATAGCGCTACATCTCAAACCCCATTTTTTGCTAATTATGGAGCACATCCAGTATTTATCCCTAATCTGCCAGTGAACACTCCCATTCCTGCTGTAAATGACAGGCTTGCAAAATTACAGGAATCCCAGAAGGAATTATCAGAGATATTACTCAAGACCCAGGAAGTATATAAGGAAGCAGCAGATAAACATCGGAGAGTGCCCCCTGCTCTTCAGGTTGGAGATCAAGTTTGGCTGTCCACTAAAAACCTTAAGACACATGTGCCATCCTCCAAATTGGGTCAGAAATTCATTGGACCTTTTCAAATTTCTGCAAAAATTAACCAGGTTGCTTTTCGTTTAAAACTTCCCAACAATCTAAAGATTCATCCAGTGTTTCACATATCCTTGCTCAAACCCTTCTGTGAAAACCCGTTTCCAGGAAGAATTCAGCCACCTCCTCCACCAGAAAGGATCCGTGGTGAAGAAGAATACATTGTGGATAAGATTCTGGACTCCCGAAAATTCAGAGGTAAACTGCAGTATCTGGTGCAGTGGAAGGGTTACGGACCAGAGGAAAATTCATGGGAACCAAGGGACAACGTCCATGCTCCTAGACTAACAAGAGCCTTTCATCAAAGGTACCCAGATAAGCCAGCTCCTGAGATGTCCAGAGGCCATCCTGGAAGGAGGGGAGTACTGTCAGGAGTTGAACCCAGTACCTCTTGTCCACTGGCCAGCAGCTCTACCATCTGAGCTATTCTGCTGGCTGCAAAGTTCCTTGCTGAACCCAGATACCATTGACTGTTCTTCCTGATTGGCTACACCTAGTGCTCTTTTGATTGGGCCTCTGATTGCCAATTACACCCTATATAAACCTGGCCCTGTGGGTGTGTCATTGCGAGATTATTGAGCTCCAAGCCTTTAGTCAAGCGTTTCCTGCTGATCCATTGCTACAAACACTGCTCTCCTGTGAACCGACCTCGGCCTGCCTTCTGACTACGCTCTCCGCCTGATCCATTGCTACAAACACTGCTCTCCTGTGAACCGACCTCGGCCTGCCTTCTGACTACGCTCTCCGCCTGATCCATTGCTACAAACACTGCTCTCCTGTGAACCGACCTCGGCTGCCTCTGACTACGCTCTCTCTGCCTGATACATGCTACAAACACTGGCTCTCCTGTGTAGTTGACCTCCGGTGCCACCTGTACTGTAACCAGTCGTATCCATGTTGTAACACTCTGCCCACTATCAGCTCTGAATAATACAGGATGTAACTCAGGATCAGTAATGTAATGTATGTACACAGTGACTGCACCAGCAGAATAGTGAGTGCAGCTCTGGAGAATAATACAGGATGTAACTCAGGATCAGTAATGATGTTGTAAAAGTGACTGCACCAGCAGAATAGTGAGTGCAGCTCTGGGTATAATACAGGATGTAACTCAGGACAGTAATGTAATGTATGTACACAGTGACTGCACCAGCAGAATAGTGAGTGCAGCTCTGGAGTATAATACAGGATGTAACTCAGGATCAGTAATGTAATGTAGTACACAGTGACTGCACCAGCAGAATAGTGAGTGCAGCTCTGGAGTATAATACAGGATGTAACTCAGGATCAGTAATGTAATGTATGTACACAGTGACTGCACCAGCAGAATAGTGAGTGCAGCTCTGGGTATAATACAGGATGTAACTCAGGATCAGTAATGTAATGTATGTACACAGTGACTGCACCAGCAGAATAGTGAGTGCAGCTCTGGAGTATAATACAGGATGTAACTCAGGATCAGTAATGTAATGTATGTACACAGTGACTGCACCAGCAGAATAGTGAGTGCAGCTCTGGAGTATAATACAGGATGTAACTCAGGATCAGTAATGCAATGTATGTACACAGTGACTGCACCAGCAGAATAGTGAGTGCAGCTCTGGAGTATAATACAGGATGTAACTCAGGATCAGTAATGTAATGTATGTACACAGTGACTGCACCAGCAGAATAGTGAGTGCAGCTCTGGAGTATAATACAGGATGGTAACTCAGGATCAGTAATGTAATGTATGTACACAGTGACTGCACCAGCAGAATAGTGAGTGCAGCTCTGGGTATAATACAGGATGTAACTCAGGATCAGTAATGTAATGTATGTACACAGTGACTGCACCAGCAGAATAGTGAGTGCAGCTCTGGAGTATAATACAGGATGTAACTCAGGATCAGTAATGTAATGTATGTACACAGTGACTGCACCAGCAGAATAGTGAGTGCAGCTCTGGGGTATAATACAGGATGTAACTCAGGATCAGTAATGTAATGTATGTACACAGTGACTGCACCAGCAGAATAGTGAGTGCAGCTCTGGGGTATAATACAGGATGTAACTCAGGATCAGTAATGTAATGTATGTACACAGTGACTGCACCAGCAAAATAGTGAGTGCATCTCTGGGTATAATACAGGATGTAACTCAGGATCAGTAATGTAATGTATGTACACAGTGACTGCACCAGCAGAAAGTGAGTGCAGCTCTGGAGTATAATACAGGAGGTAACTCAGGATCATAATGTAATGTATGTACACAGTGACTGCACCAGCAGAATAGTGAGTGCAGCTCTGGAGTATAATACAGGATGTAACTCAGGATCAGTAATGTACACAGTGACTGCACCAGCAGAATAGTGAGTGCAGCTCTGGAGTATAATACAGGATGTAACTCAGGATCAGTAATGTAATTATGTACACAGTGACTGCACCAGCAGAATAGTGAGTGCAGCTCTGGGTATAATCCAGGATGGTAACTCAGTCAGTACATTGTAATTAATTAATCCCACAACTGCTCTTCACAATGGAATTATTGTATTCTGGTCTGTGTGGTGCAGTTTTTGATCCATGTTGTTACTTAGATTATTTCAATGTGATATATGAGAAGGCGTTACAGGGAGATTATTGATATTGATGATAGCTGCACTTCAGCAGATGATGGGATCAGTTGTTCTGGTCAATAGAGTACTGTTTAACTCTTATGACGGGCCAAATTTTTGAAATCTGACCAGTGTCACTTATGTGTAAGAACTCTGGACGCTTCAACAATCCAGTGATTTTGAGACTCTTTTTTCGTGGCACATTATAATTTATGATAATGGTAAATTTAGGTTGATATGTTTTGTGTTCATTTACAAATACTATCAGAAATTTAAAAGAAAATATAAAAAATTTGCAATTTTCAAACTTTGAATAATTATCCCTTTAACCCCTTAATCCCCAAGGGTGGTTTGCACGTTAATGACCGGGCCAATTTTTACCATTCTGACCACTGTTTCTTTATGAGGTAATAACCCTGGAACGTTTCAACGGATCTTCGCGATTCTGAGAATGTTTTCTCGTGACATATTGCACTTTATGTTAGTGGTAAAATTTCTTCGATATAACTTGCGTTTATTTATGAAAAAAATGGAAATATGGCAAAAATTTTGAAAATGTTGCAATTTTCAAACTTTGAATTTTTATGCCCTTAAAAAAGAGAAATACGTCACACAAAATAGTTACTAAATAACATTTCCCACATGTCTACTTTACATCAGCACAATTTTGGAAACATTTTTTTTTGTTAGGAAGTTATAAGGGTTAAAAGTTGAGCAGCGATTTCTCATTTTTACACCTTTTTTTTTTTTTTAGGGACCACCTCACATTTGAAGTCACTTTGAGGGGTCTATATGATAGAAAATACCCAAAAGTGACACCATTCTAAAAACTGCACCCCTCAAGGTGCTCAAAACCACATTCAAGAAGTTTATTAACCCTTCAGGTGCTTCACAGGAATTTTTGGAATGTTTAAAAAAAAACTCCTGATGTGCCTAAACAGTGGAAACCTCCACAAGTGACACCATTTTGGAAGGTAGACCCCCTAAGGAACTTATCTAGATGTGTGGTGAGCACTTTGAACCCCCAAGTGCTTCACGGAAGTTTATAACGTAGAGCCGTAAAAATAAAAAATTATAATTTTTCCTCACAAATGATCTTTTCACCCCCAGTTTTTTATTTTCCCAAGGGAAACAAGAGAAATTGGACCCCAAAAGTTGTTGTGCAATTTGTTCTGAGTACACTGATACCCTATATGTGGGAGTAAACCACTATTTGGGTACATGGCAGAGCTCAGAAGGGAAGGAGCACCGTTTGATTTTTTCAACGCAGAATTGGCTGGACGCCATGTCACGTTTGGAGAGCCCCTGATGTGGCTAAACAGAGGAAACTCCCCACAAATTACACCATTTTGGAAACTAGACCGCTCAAGAAACTTATCTAGATGTGTGGTGAGCACTTTGAACCCCAAAGTGCTTCACAGACGTTTATAACGTAGAGCCATAAAATTCAAAAATTATATTTTTTCCACAAAAATGATCTTTTCACCCCTAATTTTTATTTTCCCAAGGGTAACAAGACCATAAAAGCTATTGTGCAATTTGTCCTGAGTATGCTGATACCCAATATGTGGGGGTAAACCACTGTTTGGGCGCATGGCAGAGCACGGAGGGGAAGGAGCGCAGTTTGAATTTTTCAACGCAAAATTGGCTGGAATTGAGATCGGACGCCATGTCATGTTTGGAGAGCCCCTGATGTGCCTGAATATTTGAAAACCCCCCAAGTGACCCCATTTTGGGAACTAGACCCCCCCAAGGAACCTATCTAGATGTGTGGTGAGCACTTTGAACCCCCAAGTGCTTCACAGAAGTTTATAACGCCCGGGCATGAAAATAAAAAAATATTTTTTTCCACAGACATGATCGTTTAGACCCCAATTTTCTATTTTCCCAAGGGTAACAGGAGAAATTGGACCCCAAAAGTGGTCTTCCAATTCATCCTGAGTACTCTGATACCCTGTATGTGGGAGAAAACTACTGTGTGGGCATGTCGGGGCTCGGAAGGGAAGTAGTGACGTTTTGGATTGCAGACTTTGATGGAATGGTCTGAGGGCGTCATGTCGCGTTTTGAGGGCCCCAATGTGACTAAACAGTGGAAACCCCCACAAGTGACACCATTTTGGAAACTAGACCCCCCAAGGAACTTATCTAGATGTGTGGGGAGAACTTTGAATCCTCAAGTGCTTCACAGAAGTTTATAATATAGAGCCATAAAAATAAAAAATCATTTTTTTCCACAAAAATTATATTTTCGCCCCCATTTTTTTTATTTTCCCAAGGGTTATTGTGAAATTTGTCCTGAGTACGCCGATACCCCATATGTGGGGTAAACCACTGTTTGGGTGCATGGCAGAGCTCGGAAGGGAAGGAGCGCCGTTTGACTTTTTCAACACAGAATTGACTGGAATTGAGATCAGATGCCATGTCGCGTTTGGAGACCCCCTGATGTGCCTAAACAGTGGAAACCCCCCAATTCTAACTCCAACCCTAAACCCAACACACCCCTAACCCTAATCCCAACCCTAACGGGAAAATGGAAATAAATAAATTTTTTACATTTTATTAAGGGGGTGATAAAGGGGGTTTGATTTACTATTTATAGCGGGTTTTTATGATTGGCAGCTGTCACACACTAAAAGACGCTTTTTATTGCAAAAAATAGTTCTTGCATCACCACATTTTGAGAGCTATAATTTTTCAATATTTTGGCCCACAGTCATGTGAGGGCTTATTTTTTGTGGGACAAGTTGACGTTTTTATTGGTACCATTTTCGGGCACATGACATTTTTTTATTACGATTTTTGGGAGGCAGAATGAACAAAAGCCATCAATTCATGAATTTCTTTTTGGGGGGGCATTTATACCGTTCCGCGTGTGGTAAAATTGATAAAGCAGTTTTATTCTTCGGGTCCGTACGATTACAGCGATACCTCATTTGTATCATTTTTTTATGTTTTGGCGCTTTTATACAATAAAATCAATTTTATATAAAAAATAATTATTTTTGCATCGCTTTATTCTGAGAGCTATAACTTTTTTATTTTTTCGCTGATGACGCTGTATGGCGGCTCGTTTTTTGCAGGATAAGATGACATTTATTTATATCCGTTTTTTTGATCGCGTGTTATTCCACTTTTTGTTCGGCAGTATGATGATAAATCATTGTTTTTTCTTTTTTTTTTTTAAAGGGTTCACTAAAGGGGTTAACTAGTGGGACAGTTTTATAGGGCGGGTTGTTACGGACACGGCGATACTAAATAAGTGTACTTTTATTGTTTTTTTTATTTACATAATAATAATGTGTTTGTGGTGGAAATATATATATTTCTTTTATTTAGGGATTTTTTTAATATATTTTTACATTGTCCCAGGGCGGGACATAACTATATAGTGTCAGATCGCCGATCTGACACTTTATAGACCACTCTGTCAGATCAGCGATCTGACAGGCAGTGCAGGATGCTCCCCTATGCCACCAGAATGCTGCGATCATGTTTGATCGCAGTGTGCCGGGGGTTAAAGTGCCGGGAGCGGTCCGTGAGCGCTCCTGGCACTTAGTGCTGGGTGTCAGCTGTGATAATCAGCTGACACCCGGCCGCGATCAGCTGTGCTCTCCCCGTGAGCGCGGCTGATCGCGTATGACGTACTATCCCGTCCTTGGGAATTAAGTTCCAGGTCACATGGACGGAATAGTACGTCAGATGGAAAAAGGGGTTAATGCAGATGGTCATACCATAGAAAACATTAACCCCTTCCCGACCTGTGACGCCACGTAGGCGTCATGAAAGTCGGTGCCAATCCGACCTGTGACGCCTATGTGGCGTCATGAAAGAATCGCGTTCCTGCGGGCCGGGTGACCGGGGTCACTGAAAGGTCACCCGACCCGCAGGCACAAGACCCTTTGTGCTTCACCACAGGGGAGTTGGCTTAACCCCCCCGTGGCCACGATCGCTCTGATTGGCTGTTAAAAGTGAAACAGCCAATCAGAGCAATCTGTAATATTTCACCAATGAAATTGGTGAAATATTACAATCCAGCCATGGCCGATGCTGCAATAGCATCTGCCATGGCTGGAGACCAAGAACCGACCCCCCCTCACATCAAGTCACGGCGGCGATCGGCCGCCGCCACCGAAAAATGGCGGCGAACGATCACCGCCGTCACTTACAGCTCCCCTCGTCCTGGCCTCCGCTGCCCCCACCTTCCGACCCCCATACTCGGATTTTGCTGCGGATCAGCAGCGGATTTTGCTGCGGATCAGCAGCTGATTTTGCTGCGAATCAGCAGCTGATTTTGCTGCGAATCAGTAGCGGATTTTGCTGTGGATCAGCAGCGGATTTTGCTGCGGATCAGCAGTGGAATTTGCTGCGGATCCGCAGCGATTTTGCTGCGGATCCGCAGCGGATTTTGCTGCGGATCAGCAGCCGATTTTGCTGCAGATCAGCAGCGGATTCTGCTGCGGATCAGCAGCGGATTTTGCTGCGGATCCGCAGCGGATTTCGCGCTGCGGATCCACAGCAGATCCAGAAACCATGTACAGCACCATGCAAATAAATGGTAAAAAAAAACGCTGTGCACATGCTGCAGATTTTTCAGCGCACATATGCTGCGGTTTTAAATCCGCAGCATGTCAATTCTTTGTGCGGATTCCGCAGCGATTTTACACCTATTCCATTATAGGTGTAAAACCGCAGGGAAAAAACGCAGTAAATCCGTGCTAAATACGCAGGTAAAAGGCAGGTCATTTTACCCTGCGGATTTTAGAAAAATCCGCAAGTGAATCAGCAACGTGTGCACGGGGCCTCAGGGTTAGGGTTAGGCTGGGTTCATATTGCATTATGGCAGTCCGTTAGATGGACTGCGTTTCACTGCGGTATAACGCGGTGTAACGCAGTCCGTTAACGCTGCCATTCACCCCATTTGTGTGCGCATCGCAACGCATGCCGTGAAGCGGCATGCGTTCGCGACGTGTCGTCATTCAGTGACGGAGCATTGGACGCGGGCTGCAGCGTCTGGGCTCCGTCACCGCTAGCACAGATGAATCATAGCTGATTCCTCTGCACTAGCGGGTATAGCATAATGCGATCGCGTTATGCTATACCGTTACCAGCCCGTCAACGCTATGTGTTGAACGGGCTGGTAAAACGCAATATGAACCCAGCCTTAGGGTTAGAACTAGGTTTAGGGTTAGAACTAGGATTAGGGTTGGAATTAGGGTTAGGGTTGGAATTAGGGTTAGGGTTGGGATTAGGGTTAGATTTGTGGTTAAGGTTAGAGTTAGGATAAGCGTTAGGGGTGTTTTGGGGTTAGGGTTGGGATTAGGGTTAGGCTTGTAGTTAGATTTATGGTTAGAGTTGGGATTAGGGTTAGGGGTGTGTTGGGGTTAGGGTTATGGTTTGTATTAGGGTTAGGGGTGTGTTGGGGTTAGGGTTGGAGTTAGAATTGAGGGATTTCCACTATTTAGGCACATCAGGGGTCTCCAAACGCGACATGGCGCCACCATTGATTCCTGCAAATTTTGCGTTCAAAAAGTCAAACAGTGCTCCCTTTATTCCAAGCCCCGACGTGTGCCCAAACAGTGGTTTACCCCCACATATGGGGTATCAGCGTACTCGGGAAAAATTGCACAACAACTTTGGGGGTCTAATTTCTCCTGTTACTGTTGGGAAAAAAAAATTGGGGACTAAAAAAGTTATTTTTGTGGAAAAAAAATGATTTTTTATTTTCACGGCTCTGCGTTATAAACTTCTGTGAAGAACTTGGAGATTCAAAGTGTGATGACATCTACTACATTTAGCAGCTTGTGTATAGCGCGCTTCCCTTCCCCCCTCCCAGCATAAGTAAGGCTCAGTGTAATCTGAGCTCCCAGCACTGGAGTTTCCCGCCTCACCATAGGGGGTCGCCATTGTCTTCACATGTGCTCTCCTTCTATAGCAGCCATTATGAGGATTCATTCCTTTTGGTGATAACACGGTGGGAATTTGTGTCAGAAACATGAAAGTCACTGTGTTGAACCATGCGCCGACCGGCATCGTTCCCGTGGTACTGGTGAACCCGTAACTCCAACAGAACCCGAGAAATGGAATTCTCAGATGCCCTATGAACTATCTCATCCAAGTTTGGGCTCATTTGAACTGTCATTTTAAAGTAAGATCATTGATAGGTCTGCCATTATTCTGCTAGAGTTCCCCGCTGAGTTATGGTCCTTATGACATTTCAGAGCTCAAATCATACCTTTCATCCCTGGGAGGTGGCCAGAAAAACCAGCCCCTTTTGTGAGGTCAGCAGCCCACATGTATAAGTCTGGCAGTGACCCCCCCCCCTTAGTCATTCCTTGCTGTGACGTCTTGACTAAGAGATCTGCAAATGAACTATGACGTGTGGCTCCTCCCCCAGCCAGTCTTGCCTGTAACTACCATGTGAATGATTTTCATCTTTAATCCTATTTTATTTTATAACTGCATTTGTACATAACGATATTGTCTCAGTTTGTTCCATCTTTTTTATATTATATAAGCACTGCCTGTTTTTTAAGGAATAAACCTATAAAATTATTAGTTTGTTTCTCCTGCTCTATAAACGAATTTGCACGTGCCTGAAGTACTACGCTACTGTTTTGGGGTTGCTACGGACCCTCTTGATAAATTGTTCCAAGTAAACCATAGCTGGTGGCAGCTTAAAAGAAGGGGTGTAAAGTGTTGACCTATGGGGTGGCGTTGGCAGTGACGGAGCGGGTTTTATAAGTGTATTTATAATTCCCTCACTGCAGCGTGCCCAATAGCCAGCACACATCCAAGTGACCCGTCTGACGACTAATTATCCTAGGTGCAGTTCCTGACTGACCTGAGGGTAAGGGGGGCGCCAGAGAGCTGCAAGTTCCTAAGTGGAAGTGGGATAATTATAAATCCCTGCAGTTTACTGGGTCGGACGGCAGCAGCCGTCGTGTGTGTGCGCGTTTTCGTCACATTTGCGGCACGGAGGGATCACAAGCCGTGATACCCCGGGCTACCGTGTGGCGGACCGTGTGCCCGTTACATCACATATTGGTGGCAGAGCGGTGGGATTATAGAGCATTAGTGATCTGGTTTGAGCAATCATTCCATTCACTAAAAAACTTGCACGGTTCTTCAGGGACCCTGTAACTAAAGTTTTGGAGAACAGACTCAGTGTTTATTAGTCCTGAGACAATTGTGTGTACTTGCGGTTACCCCTCCCTTCTCTTTGTTTTTCTATCCTATCTTTTATTTGGCAACCATGGCTACGAGGGGATTCGACTGGTATAATCGGAGTAGCAGGGAAACTCTTCTAGCCATATGCGAGTGGAGGCAGATTGTCCCCATGGACCAAACCAAGGCCGCAGTGATCCAGGCCCTGATGGCACGGGACCACGCTCAGAGCGAGGAGGGCGCAGGAGCCGGCCCAAGCCAAGGTGGTGCCGCAGGAGCAGAGGCCCAACCCCTGACTGCTTACACCCAGGGCGGGATGGACCCTTACCTGCAGGCGGCCCTGGAGGGACTCTCCACTGACGACCATGAAGAACGCCTGAAGCTGATCCAGAAAGCTCAAGAGAGAGCCGACCAGCGAGAGGTCAAACAGCGAGAGGCTGAGATAGCCGAGCGCCAAGCCCAGCGACAGGCCGAGAGAGCCCAGCGAGAGGCCGAGAGAGCCGAGCGGGAGGCTGAGAGAGCCCATGAACTGGAGCTGCTCAGACAAGGGGCAATGCCCTCCACAGCCCAGAGGGGTACACCCAGCAGCTCTCAGAGTCCGAAGCCCCGGCCGGAGCACTTTCCCGTGCTGGAAAAGGACGGAGACTTGGACACTTTTCTGCGGGCCTTTGAGAAAGTCTGCAGACAGTATCGGCTGCCTGCCGACCAATGGGCCAGGTACTTGACCCCCGGGCTACAGGGCAAAGCTTTGGAGGCGTTCGCTCCCTCACGTCCGATCAAGACAGTGACTATGAGGCCATCAAGCAGGCCCTGATTGCCAAGTACCAGCTAACCCCTGAGGTATACCGAAAGAAGTTCCGGAGCCTCCAACGTGGCCCACACGACAGTTATAGCGATGTGGTGCAAGGACTCAGGAACCACTTTGACCAGTGGATCCATGAACTGTCAGTTGACACCTTTGAGAACCTGAGGACCTGATGATCAAGACCAGTTCCTGCATCTGTGCCCAGCTGAGTCCGACAGTTCATCCTGGACCGAGAACCGGAGGACCGGTCAGAACAGCACGGATCGCCGACAGCTATGAGGCCAACAGGAAAACCGAGGTGCGGAAGCCCGTCACCGCCCGCTGGGGAGGGGGTAAGCCTGCAACCAACCCCAGTGCCCCTGCCAGTCGTCCCTCTGGAGGCACTATCCCCTTTGCCAGCGCTAGGCCTACGTCAGACCCCCGCCAGTGTTTCTCCTGTAAAAGGACTGGACACATCAGCGCCACCTGTCCGGAGAGGCAGAAGAACCCCCCAGCCAAGGCCTCCGGGCCCAACGCCTCTGTTCTTTTGGTGGGTGGTGTGGTGGGGAGGGTTGATGCCAACGTGCAGCCCGTCCGCGTGGGGGCCCGTCTTGCTACAGGCCTCAAGGACACCGGGGCTGAACAAACCCTCATCCGACCCGAACTGGCGGCCCCTGAAGAGTTGATTCCGGGGAAAACCTTAACTGTCACCGGGATTGGGGGCGTCCACTACCCCTTGCCGATAGCCCGGTTTTCATTGACTGGGGTGCCGGGAGCGGGGTGAAGGAAGTGGGGGTGTCCGAAAACCTGCCCACTGATGTTTTATTGGGGACTGATCTGGGGAGGATGGTCGCGTACTATGTCCCTGACACCCCTTCCCAATCTGATAATAAGGTTAACGTTAACCATGATGTTGATGTTGATGGGAAACTGATTGTGTTACCTGCCAATGCTTTGCGAAGTGATTATGCAACTGATAACCTTTCTTTCCCTAGGAATGCTGTTGATAGTGATGTATCTGTGCCATCTGAACCTGTTAACCCTTTCTCTGAAGTGGTAGATGTGTCCACAGGTACAGGAGCGTTCAGCCACGTCGCTCTGCGGAGTGAGACGGCTGAGGAACCCCTAGCGGGAGCAAACGACAGTGCTCAAGGAAATGGGGAGGTGCATGGGAACCGTGAGGAAGGTGACGCCATGACACTGACCAGTGCCACCGAGGAAGGTAACTGGCCCATAAGTAGCACTGCTCCTGAAGTGCTGGGGGTGGATGGGGAGGTAGAGCCCATAGCAGCGCAGGCTGATGGGTCTATAGAAATCCCCGGGGAGACTGCATATGTAGCTGCTGTCACCCGCAGTCAGAGTGCCCGGATCGCAGGTAGCGCCCTGCCATCTGGACCCTCCTCCGCTACAGGAGAGACTGAACCAGAGGTGGACCCAGAGCCGGTCCCAGAGGGTCCCAGTGAGGAAGGAACCCTGACGTCACTTCTGGCTGCCTCCAGCCAGGAGTTCCAGGCCGCTCTGCACTCAGATGCGAGCCTGGAGAACTTGAGACACCTCGCCGAGACGCCCACCTCCGTGACTGATAAGGAAAGGGTGTTCTGGGAACGAGGAAGGTTGTACCGGGAGACAGTACCCGGAGATTCCCAAAAGGAGTGGTTGAGGGAAAAACAGCTGGTCGTCCCGCACCAGCTCCGAGGTGAGTTGTTGAGGATTGCCCATGAGATTCCACTCGCTGGACACTTGGAGGTCAGCAAAACTAAGGCACGGCTGTCTCAACACTTCTATTGGCCCAAGATGGGGACAGATGTGACTAACTACTGCCGCTCCTGTATCACCTGTCAAAGAGTGGGGAAGGCGGGGCCTGCTCTTAAGGCTCCCCTGATCCCGTTGCCAGTGATAGAGGAGCCTTTCCAGAGGATCGCGGTGGACATTGTGGGCCCGCTGGCCGTCCCCAGCCGCTCTGGAAAGCAATACATCCTTACTGTGGTAGACTACGCTACCCGGTACCCGGAGGCAGTAGCTCTGTCCTCAACTAAGGCAGATAAGGTGGCGGATGCACTGGTGACCATCTTTTCACAGGTAGGATTTCCCAGGGAGATGCTTACCGATCGAGGGACCCAATTTATGTCTCGCCTAATGAAGGCTCTCTGCAGCAAAATGCAGGTGACGCGTATGGTATCGAGTGCATATCACCCACAGACCAATGGTTTGTGTGAACGCTTTAACGGTACCCTCAAACAGATGCTCCGCATGCTGATTGAGACCCAGGGACGCGATTGGGAGCGGTACCTCCCACACCTGCTGTTTGCCTACAGAGAAGTCCCGCAGGCCTCGACGGGGTTCTCCCCCTTTGAGCTCCTGTATGGCAGACGAGTCCGGGGACCCCTTGGGTTGATAAGAGAATCCTGGGAAGATGAGCCAAACCCCACAGAAGTGTCCATCGTGGATTATGTCATGCGCTTCCGCGACAAGATGCAGACCTTGACGCAGTTGGTGCATGACAACATGACGCAGGCTCAGGCTGACCAGAAGCACTGGTATGACCAGAACGCCCGGGAGCGGACCTACCAGGTGGGTCAAAAGGTGTGGGTGCTGGTCCCTGTACCAAAGGATAAGCTTCAGGCAGCCTGAGAAGGCCCGTACGTCGTGCACCAACGGCTCAACCCAGTCACCTACGTGGTCACGCTTGACCACACTCGGGGTAGGCGCAAGGCCTTTCACTTCAACATGATGAAGGCCCATCACGAACGTGAAGCCTGCATCCTACCGGTCTGCAACCTGCTCGAGGACGGGGAGGAGGATCCCCTCCTGGACATGCTGGCCCAAGCCCAGGCCAATGGGTCCATTGAGGACATGGAGGTAAATGCCTCGCTAACCGCCTCCCAGCGGTTGCAGTTGCTGACCACTCTGGAACCCTTCCGGGCCGAGTTCACTAATCGACCCGGAAGGACCAGGTTGGCAGTCCATGAGGTGGACACCGGGAATCACGCCCCGTTACGGCGGAACCCTTATCGGATCTCTGAGGAGGTGCAGCAGATTATGCGCCAGGAGATCCATGAGATGTTGCAGCTGGGGGTGATCCGGCCGTCCAAAAGCGTGTGGGCCTCACCTGTAGTTCTCGTGCCAAAAAAGGATCGGACCACCCGGTTCTGCGTGGACTACAGGGGGCTCAACGCCATCACTACCTCTGATGCGCACCCAATGCCACGCATCGAGGATCTGCTGGAGCGGTTGGCGAATGCCAAGTACATATCCATCATGGATTTAAGCCGGGGATACTGGCAGATTCCCCTGAGCCCTGAGGCGCAGGAGAAATCCGCCTTTATCACCCCTTTTGGACTGTACGAGTCCACGGTCATGCCTTTCGGCATGATGAATGCCCCTGCCACTTTTCAGCGGATGGTCAACCACCTGCTTCAGGGACTGGAGGAGTACGCTGTGGCGTACCTGGACGACATTGCTGTCTTCAGTTCCACCTGGGAGGAACACCTTCAGCATCTCCAGGAGGTGCTCAAGCGTATTCACCAGGCAGGTCTGACCATCAAGCCGGGAAAATGCCAGATGGGCATGAGGGAGGTCCACTACCTGGGGCACCGGGTAGGTGGGGGTTCCATGAGTCCAGAGCCCGAGAAAGTGGACGCGATCGTGTCCTGGCCCACCCCCAGGACCAAAAAGCAGGTGAAGTCCTTCCTGGGTACTGCAGGGTACTATAGGCGTTTCGTACCGAACTATAGCACCATTGCAAAACCTTTGACGGACCTCACCAAGGGCGGTCTACCCCAAACAGTCAGCTGGACAGATGGCTGTGAGGCGGCATTCCGAGCTTTGAAAACAGCCCTGTGCAGCTCTCCAGTGTTGAAAGCCGTCGACAGCAGTCGGCCATTCCTGGTACAGACTGACGCCAGCGAATTTGGCCTCGGTGCTGTACTCAGCCAGGTTGATTCGGGGAACCAGGAGCACCCCGTGTTGTACCTGAGCCGGAAACTTCTGCCAAGGGAAGTGGCATACTCCACCATCGAGAAGGAGTGCCTGGCCATGGTCTGGGCACTGCAACGTTTGCAGCCCTACCTGTACGGGCGCACCTTCAAGGTGGTCACTGACCACAACCCTCTGAGCTGGCTGCACACAGTGTCCGGAACCAATGGTAGGTTGCTACGCTGGAGCCTTGCCCTGCAGCAGTATGATTTTGCCGTACAACACAAGAAAGGCAGTGATCATGGGAATGCTGATGGGTTGTCACGACGTGGCGAACCTGCTGAGGTGCGCATGGCGGATTACCGAGAGGTCATGCCTCCGTAGCGCCCTCTAAGGGGGGGAGGTGTGATGACATCTACTACATTTAGCAGCTTGTGTATAGCGCGCTTCCCTTCCCCCTCCCAGCATAAGTAAGGCTCAGTGTAATCTGAGCTCCCAGCACTGGAGTTTCCCGCCTCACCGTAGGGGGTCGCCATTGTCTTCACATGTGCTCTCCTTCTATAGCAGCCATTATGAGGATTCATTCCTTTTGGTGATAACACGGTGGGAATTTGTGTCAGAAACATGAAAGTCACTGTGTTGAACCATGCGCCGACCGGCATCGTTCCCGTGGTACTGGTGAACCCGTAACTCCAACAGAACCCGAGAAATGGAATTCTCAGATGCCCTATGAACTATCTCATCCAAGTTTGGGCTCATTTGAACTGTCATTTTAAAGTAAGATCATTGATAGGTCTGCCATTATTCTGCTAGAGTTCCCCGCTGAGTTATGGTCCTTATGACATTTCAGAGCTCAAATCATACCTTTCATCCCTGGGAGGTGGCCAGAAAAACCAGCCCCTTTTGTGAGGTCAGCAGCCCACATGTATAAGTCTGGCAGTGACCCCCCCCCCTTAGTCATTCCTTGCTGTGACGTCTTGACTAAGAGATCTGCAAATGAACTATGACGTGTGGCTCCTCCCCCAGCCAGTCTTGCCTGTAACTACCATGTGAGTGATTTTCATCTTTAATCCTATTTTATTTTATAACTGCATTTGTACATAACGATATTGTCTCAGTTTGTTCCATCTTGTTTATATTATATAAGCACTGCCTGTTTTTTAAGGAATAAACCTATAAAATTATTAGTTTGTTTCTCCTGCTCTATAAACGAATTTGCACGTGCCTGAAGTACTATGCTACTGTTTTGGGGTTGCTACGGACCCTCTTGATAAATTGTTCCAAGTAAACCGTAGCTGGTGGCAGCTTAAAAGAAGGGGTGTAAAGTGTTGACCTATGGGGTGGCATTGGCAGTGACGGAGCGGGTTTTATAAGTGTATTGCCCGGCTGTGGCTCGGAGTAATTATAATTCCCTCACTGCAGCGTGCCCAATAGCCAGCACACATCCAAGTGACCCGTCTGGCGACTAATTATCCTAGGTGCAGTTCCCTGACTGACCTGAGGGTAAGGGGGGCGCCAGAGAGCTGCAAGTTCCTAAGTGGAAGTGGGATAATTATAAATCCCTGCAGTTTACTGGGTCGGACGGCAGCAGCCGTCGTGTGTGTGCGCGTTTTCGTCACATTTGCGGCACGGAGGGATCACAAGCCGTGATACCCCGGGCTACCGTGTGGCGGACCGTGTGCCCGTTACATCACACAAAGTGCTTATCACACATCTAGAGGAGTTCCTTGGGGGATCTAGTTTCCAAAATGGGGTCACTTGGGGGGGTTTCTACTGTTTAGGCACATCTGCAAACGTAACATGACACCCGCAGACCATTCCATCAAGTCGGCATTTCAAAACGTCACTATTTCCTTTCCGAGCCTCGACGTGTGCCCATACAGTAGTTTTCTCCCACATATGGGATATCAGCGTACTCAGGACAAATTGGACAACAACTGTTGGGGTCTAATTTCTCCTGTTACCCTTGGGAAAATAAAAAAATTGGGGACTAAAAGATCATGTTTGTGGAAAAAATATGATTTTTTTATTTTCATGCCCCGGCGTTATAAACTTCTGTGTAGCCCTTGGGGGTTCAAAGTGCTCACTACACATCTAGATAAGCTCCTTGGGTGGTCTAGTTTCCAAAATAGGGTCACTTGTGGGGGGTTTCTACTGTTTAGGCACATCAGGGGCTCTACAAACACAACATGACGCCCACAGAACATTCCATCAAGTCTGCATTCCAAAATGGCGCTCCTTCCCTTCTGAGTTCTCCCATACGCCAAAACAGTGGTTCCCCCCACATATGGGGTACCAGTGTACTCAGGACAAACTGTACAACAACTTTTGTGGTCCAATTTCTCCTGTTACCCTTGTGAAAATAAAAAATTGCGGGTTAAAAAAATCAGTTTTTGAGGAAAAAAATGATTTTTTATTTTCACGGCTCTGCATTACAAACTTCTGTGAAGCACGTGGGGGTTCAAGGTGCTCATCACACATATAGATAAGTTCCTTGAGGGGTCTAGTTTACAAAATGTGGTCACTTGTGGGGGGTTTTTACTGTTTAGGCACATCAGGGGCTCTGCCCGCCCGCAGACCATTCCATCAAGTCGGCATTTCAAAGCGTCACTACATCCCTTCTGAGCCCTGACGTGTGCCCAAACAGTGGTTCCCCCCCACATGTGAGGTACTAGCGTACTTAGGACAAATTAGACAACAACTTTTGGGGTCCAATTTCTCCTGTAACCATTGTGAAAATAAAAAATAGTGGGCTAAATAATCATTTTTTGAGAAAAAAAAATTATTTTTTATTTTCACGGCTCTGCGTTATAAACTTCTGTGAAGCACCTGGGGGTTCAAAGTGCTCACTGTGCATCTAGATAAGTTCCTTAGGGGGTCTAGTTTCCAAAATGGGGTCATTTGTGGGGAGCTCCAAAGTTTAGACATACAGGGGCTCTCCAAACATGACATGGTGTCCGCTAACGATTGGAGCTAATTTTCCATTCAAAAAGTCAAATGGCGCTCCTTCCCTTCTGAGCCTTGCCGTGCACCCAAACAGTGATTTATGACCACATATGAGGTATCTGTGTACTCAGGAGAAATTGCCCAACAAATTTTAGGATCCATTTTATCCTGTTGCCCATGTGAAAATGAAAAAACTGAGGCTAAAAGAAAATTTTTGTGAAAAAAAAAGTACTTTCTTTTTTTTACGGATCAATTTGTGAAGGACCTGGGGTTTCAAGGTGCTCACTATGCATCTAGATAAGTTCCTTGGGGGGTCTAGTTTCCAAAATGGGGTCACTTGTGGGGGAGCTCCAATGTTTAGGCACACAGGGACTCTCCAAATGCGACATGGCAACCGCTAAATATTCCAGCATATTTTCCATTCAAAAAGTCAAATGGCGCTCCTTCCCTTCTGAGCCCTTCCGTGCGCCCATACAGTGGTTTATGACCACATATGAGGTATCTGTGTACTCAGGAGAAATTGCCCAACAAATTTTAGGATCCATTTTATCCTGTTGCCCATGCAAAAATGAAAAAATTGATGCTAAAAGAAAAATTTTGTTGGAAAAATCAGGGTGGATTTGATTTAAATCAAAGTTTCTACCAGACCGGTATATCTAATTTCATCATGTGCGATACGCCCCAGACTGGTGTATCTAATTTCATCATGCGCGATATGCCCCAGACCGGTGTATCTAATCCCATAATGCGATACACTACACTCAGCCCTGTATCTAGATACATGCAGTGTGTCATGTGCTGTGAACCTGAAGATCCTGCCTGTTCAGAAGTGTTTCTTTGGTCATCTTCATCACCGCACTTCTCATGATGTTGCCTCATTCGCGCCACCAGGCCTTGCATCTCTTTGTTGCATCGTTTGCATTTTGCACGCATGCCTGCCTTACTGATTGGCGAAGGAGCTTCATTAAAATATTCCCAAACTGGGTCTCTTTTACGGCCTGCTGCCATTATAAGGAAAGAATGTAATAAACCTCAGATCGTACACACAAACAGATCCAGACTTGTCTGTCTGTGGCTATGCTGCAGTATTGTGCTCAAAGTTTCACTTTCATTTTCTTGTCTGCTTGCCCTTCCTCCTCCTCACAATTAGATTCACATTCTTCTTGTGTTGTGCAGATCTATTCCACTCCAAACAATCAGAAACATATTGTCTAAAGGCTGGGTCTCACATAGCGATACACCAGCGATCCCGACAACGATATGCACTTGTCAGGATCGCTGGTGTATCGCTACATGATCGCTGCTGAGCTGTCAAACAGGCAGCTCAGGCAGCGATCTGGGACAGCGACACTGCTGGTAACATCGCTTAGTTACCCGCAGTGTACGTTGGATACCAGCGCCCTGATGCAGGGAGCTGGTAACCAAGGTACACGTCGGGTTTCCAAGCGCTGCGCGGTGCCTGGAAACCCGCTGTGTACCTTGGTTACCAGCTCCCTGCATCAGGGCGCTGGTATCCAAGGTACACAGCGGGTTTCTAGGCACAGCCCCGCACCTGGAAACCCGCTGTGTACCTTGGTTACCAGCGGATCGCTGGTCTCCCGCCTGTCACACGCAGCGATGCGTGCCTGTCAGCGGGAAACCAGTGATCAAAAAAATGTCCAGACATTTCAGCGACGATCAGCGATACCCGGCAGGGGGCTGATCGTCGCTGAATGTCACATACAGCGATATCGCTGCTGAGCTCGCTGCTGCGTCACAAAACTAGTGATTCAGGAGAGATCTCGGTAGCGATATCGCTATGTGAGACGGGCCCTTAACTTCTTGGACTTGGCACTGAAGGGGTTGATTCTGTATTCATATAGGTTTGTAGAACAATAGGATTAAGGTCTTTTTCTCAACTCTGTTCATGACATGTTGTAACATTTTTGCCGTGAAGAAGAGGCTGGGACCTCTGCGGAGTCAAATTCAGTTTTCAGAACTGCGTAAATAAAGCGAGCATCTGTGATAATATAGGAGAGAAACTGCCCACTAATCCTACAGAAACCTCTGAAAGAGCATGGCATTGTGAATGTTACACATATACAGCCTTTATTCTACTGAGTTAAACAACTCAGCTTTATCTCATGATGGAAGAACCTTTGGATGGTAAAATATTTTCCTCAAAAAGCAGTTTAATGAAAAAAATCCGATTTAAATAAAAAAAATCCGATTTTTTTGATTTTTTTAAAAAAATCATTGATTTTTATCCACCCTGGGAAAAATTAAAATGTCCATTTTTCCTTCCACGTTGCTTCAGCTCCTGTGAAGCACCTGAAGGGTTAATAATCTTCTTGAATGTAGTTTTGAGTAGCTTGAGGGGTGCAGTTTTTATAATGGTGTCACTTTTGGGTATTTTCTGCCATATAGACCCCTCAAAGTGACTTCAAATGTGAGGTGGTCCCTAAAAAAAATGGTTTTGTAAATTTTGCTGTAAAAATGAGAAATCGCTGGTCAACTTTTAACCCTTATAACTTCCTAACAAAAAAAAAATGTTGTTCCCAAAATTGTGCTGATGTAAAGTAGACATGTGGGAAATGTTATTTATTAACTATTTTGTGTCACATAACTCTGTGGTTTAACAAGAATAAAATTCAAAACTTGAAAATTGCGAAATTTGCAACATTTTGGCCAAAGTTTCATTTTTTTCACAAATAAACGCAAAAATTATCGACCTAAATTTACCAACAACATGAAGCCCAATATGTTACGAAAAAACAATCTCAGAATCGCTAGGATCCGTTGAAGCGTTCCTGAGTTATTACCTCATAAAGAGACACTGGTCAGAATTGTAAAAAATGGCCAGGTCATTTAGGTCAAAATAGGCTGGGTCATGAAGGGGTTAATAAATACTTCCCTCACGTCGGCTTTACATCAGCGCCATTTATAAAATGTTCTTTTATTTTGTTTGCATTTTATGAGGTTTAGGCTACTTTCACAGATCAGTTTTTTGACGTCAGGCATGATCCGGCGTGTTTTTTTGGCATTGACTTTCATTAGCGCCGGATCGCGCCTGATGTCGCTGCGTTGTATCCGTTTTTTGTCCGGATCCGGCGGAAATGTACATTCCGGCGGCCGGACAAGACGCTGACTGCAACGTTTTTTTTTTTTTCCGGAGCCACCTGATAGTGCCTGAATCGGCGCATCAGGTTGTCAGAAATAATAGAAGTGAATGGAACCGGACCAGTCTTTTGTGCAATCCGTCAAAAGACTGATCCGGATTCTGGACACCAAGGTCTCTCTCCTCGGTCCGGACATGCGAACCTGCATTTTCCGGGTTGAAAAGGTCGGGTCAGATCCGGCAACAAAACTGATCCGTTGCATCAGTTTTTTTTCAAAATCAGCGCCGTCCCCGACCTATCAGGTATACGACGGATTAGGCCCGACACAAAAAACCTGATGTGTGAAAGTAGCCTTATTAATGTAGCAGTAATTTTTCGTTTTTTCAAGGGAATTTACAAATTTTAATTTTTTAGGGGGTCCCATCCATGTTTGAAGTTACTTTGGGGGCCCCTTATATTGGGAAACACCCAAAAGTGATACCATTTTGAAAACAGCACCCCCTGACACATTGAAACCTGCTGTCCGGTACTTTATTAACCCTTCAGGTGATGTTCAGGAATGAAAATGTGCATTTTTACCACCTAAATGTGGGTAACTTCTGAATAGGTCAGTGCAGGCGGCAGACTCTAAGGCCGCTATTTGGACGTGAATTGCCATGGAAAACATCAGGAGCACACGATCGTGATCTCAGGGTGCCGATGGGGATAAAGAGGGAGAAGCTCCCACACTCGCTTAACCATTTATATGCTGTACTCACTATTGACAGCAGCATCTAAGGGGTTAAACAGATATGTACGGTGCCAGCACTGATCGCGGCTGATGCAGCAAGTTGTCACCTATAGTGGGCAGCCGACAGCTGCTGGACTGTCACCTGTATGGGGCGCTATTCTCTTATATCTCAGGTCAGTAAAAAGACGTATTGGGGTCACTAAGGGGTTGTTATTTTATAAATCCGTAGTACATGTAAAGAGCACGCCTGTGAAGTGTCTCACCAGAAAAATCTGCCAAAACTGATCAGTCATTATCAAAATGCTCAGTTCTGAAGCAAAATCTGTATTCCGTGAAGAGTCTGCCATAAGTGAGAGAATTGTATCGGTAGCAGCTGACATCTGCTATGACGAAGGGGAGGAACCAGAGCTCCTTTTCCTCCCTCCCTCCTTCATTTTCTCACTCCCTCTGCTCCTCCTCCCTTTCTTCCTCCCTCCCCCTCTCCTCCTCCCTCTCCAGAGTCTCCTCCTCCCGCTCTCTCCTCCTCCCTCCCCAGAGTCTCCTCCTCTTCCCGCTCTCTCCTCCTTCTTCTCCCTCCCCAGAGTCTCCTCCTCTTACCGCTCTCTCCTCCTTCTTCTCCCTCCCCAGAGTCTCCTCCTCTTCCCGCTCTCCTCCTTCTCCCTCCCAGAGTCTCCTCCTCTTCCCGCTCTCCTCCTTCTTCCTCCCCAGACTCTCCTCCTCCTCCCGCTCTATCCTCCTCTTCCCGCTCTCTCCTCCTTTTTCTCCCTCCCCAAAGTCTCCTCCTCTTTCTGCTCTCTCCTCCTTCTTCTCCCTCCCCAGAGTCTCCTCCTTCTTCTTCCTCCCGAGTCTCCTCCTCTTCCCACGCTCTCCTCCTCCCTCCCCAGAGTCTCCTCCTCCTCCCGCTCTATCCTCCTCTTCCCGCTCTCTCCTCCTTTTTCTCCCTCCCCAAAGTCTCCTCCTCTTCCTGCTCTCTCCTCCTTCTTCTCCCTCCCCAGAGTCTCCTCCTCTTCCCGCTCTCTCCTCCTTCTTCTCCCTCCCCAGAGTCTCCTCCTCTTGCCCCGCTCTCCTCCTCCCTCCCCAGAGTCTCCTCCTCTTCCTGCTCTCTCCTCCTTCTTCTCCCTCCCCAGAGTCTCCTCCTCCTCCCGCTCTATCCTCCTCTTCCCGCTCTCTCCTCCTCCCTCCCCAGAGTCTCCTCCTCTTCCTGCTCTCTCCTCCTTCTTCTCCCTACTCAGAGTCTCTCTCCTCTTCCCGCTCTCTCCTCCTTCTTCTCCCTCCCCAGAGTCTCCTCCTCTTCCCGCGCTCTCCTCCTCCCTCCCCAGAGTCTCCTCCTCTTCCCGCGCTCTCCTCCTCCCTCCCCAGATTCTCCTCAGCAGCCGCTCTCATCTCCGGTCTCAGTAATGGGAGAATCGTCGCTGAATACAGATTTCTCTGATGAGATTTATCGCTCTGTTGCTTATTTTCATGTTTACTGTTGATTTATGAAATAATTAAAATGACGGTTATCATGTATCTGGTGACATGACGCACGGCCGGTGTCCTCTCCACATAAAGCTTTACAACTGTACAATGAGAGCTGCCCTTTTCTATGAGACCGCGCGCCTGAATGCTCCCCCTATTTCAGGAACTCTGCTTGCTGTCAGTCGCTCACCCCACAGACAAGCTTATTGTAGATCTTACCTGTATGTGAAATATTATTTCTGCTCCAAGTGATATTAAAACTGATGCATTGTAACAAATTCTCAGCTGTGAGAGCAGGAATCACTTTTCATATAATTGATATTTGCACTCACTGACAGCAAAGATTCTAGAAATAGTAAAAAATACAAGTGTCAGAAAGCTGCGGAAATTATACAATGACGCTGTTTTTGGGGACAGGACAAGTCCCGTCCGCGGTAGGAGTGCATCAGTCAGTGCCAGGAGGGGGAGACATTATTGGCCTCGTCATCGTAGTCCAACCAGCCGGCAGACTGCGTCGTACACCGGAGCCGCCACCTCCCGCGCCCCCTGAGCCCCGAGCTCCAGCACCTCTGTAAGGAACCCCGCATCCCCCCTAAGTCTGTGAATCTCCTCCCGGATGGGCGCCAGCTTGGTAATCACTGCCTCTGCCACCACCAGCTTGTACTGTGCGGTCTCCAGTCCACAGCTCTGCTTTACCAGCTCCTCGGGGGCGTGGCCAGTCACAGCACTGTGGATAGCCACCAGGTTAGAGACGCCTGGCCGCTCTTCTGGGTCATAGGTCACCTCCGAGGTGCAGTCCGTCACAGCCTTGCGGAACTTCATGATTATTTCATCCGGTGTGTCTGTCAGCCGCACAGTGGCCAGATTTTGGGGGTCCGACTTTGACATTTTCACTGTAGGGTCTCGGAGGGAGCGGATCTTCTTGGAGGGACCTATAAAAACATGCAGCATTAACCCTTATGTCAAATCCCATCCCAATTCCCTTCCTGCCGTCGACATCACAACCGGCCGACACTCACTCATCAGAGCTCTGGGGATCGGGAAGAATTCTCCATATCGATTATTGAAGATCCGTGCCACATCCTGCGTCAGCTCCAAGTGCTGGGCCTGGTCATCACCGACCGGGACGTGAGTGGACCTGTCACAGATGGAGAGCGGACACAATAACCACACTGGATCCAGCACCGGAGGACTGATGCGTTTCAGGTCACGTCAGCCCCGAGTTATGGCCACCAAGTCATAGCCAAAACCACTGATAAAGGTCACACCGGCCACAACGTCAAGACGTCATTACTACATCATATAGACAAAAAAACCTGACTGGCACATCCAGACTAATGTGAACTAGGTGCAAACCAAGGGAAGCTACCCCCATGTAAAACATACAAAAAAAAGGCTGCACTCAAGCATACTAAAGCATGACAATACGGAATACATGAAATTTAGAATAGCAATATGGCTTTGGAATATAAGGAAAAATTTGAGACGCTTAGTATAAACATTTGGCCAAACATTTTAAAGCCCACCAACCATCGTCAAGGTGGTCTCAATTCTGCTGAGTCCCTGACCTAATGTGAACATACCTCTATTAGGCTGATATCTGAATTTCTGGGTGAATATGCACCTCTGTCATTAATGCCTGCATTTATGGGTAAAGTAGGGACCTGGTGTAATTAAAATCACCACCTGGTGGGGGCGGAGTGCTCGGTCAGCAAGCTAACATTCAAAAGACAAAAAACCTGACTGGCACATCCAGACTAATGTGAACTAGGTGCAAACCAAGGGAAGCTACCCCCATATAAAACATTTTGTCTATTGAATGTTAGCTTACTGACCGAGCACTCCGCCCCCACCAGGTGGTGATTTTAATTACACCAGGTCCCTACTTTACCCATAAATGCAGGCATTACTGACAGAGGTGCATATTCACCCAGAAATTCAGATATCAGCCTAATAGAGGTATGTTCACATTAGGTCAGGGACTCACCAGTATTGAGATCACCTTGACGATGGTTGGTGGGCTTTAAAATGTTTGGCCAAATGTTTATACTAAGCGTCTCAAATTTTTCCTTATATTCCAAAGCCATATTGCTATTCTAAATTTCATGTATTCCATATTGCCATGCTTTAGTATGCTTGAGTGCAGCCTTTTTTTGTATATATTACTACATCATAGACCTTACTCAATAACTGACGCGCTCCAGGCCAGTGTGACTACAGCTCAGCGATAAGAGCTCTGGACTCAGCCTAAAGTATGTGACAAACCAACGCGTTCCGGGCCATCGTGGAGCCGGCTCACTGGACTTGGCTACTTATTCACGGATATGACCAGTGTAATAATACTGGTCCTTCCTACAGTAGAGTATTCAACAAATGTGGCGCGTTTCAGGCAATCAGGGCACGGTGATCATTCCCGAATACCTAGCCGAAAATCACTGACAAGAGAATGAAGAAATTATCACCGGCTCTGAAACAAATCCTCATTACATTCATAGACTGATGCGTTTCAGGAAATTAGCTTTTCCCAGACAGAGCGCTCCTAGTCTCTAATAAGATCACATTACGGGAAGATCTCCGGTCACAGCAGCCGCCACGCGACCACGCACTGCAGGCACCGCGGCCATGTTCCGCATCTACTTCCTAAATACAAGGTTGTATACGGCATGTCCACGCGCTTCAGGCTGAAGTGGACGATTGTAACTTATTACTCTTCCAGTTGGGGTCACGGATTACATAGTAACATGGTTATCAAGGCCGAAAAAAGCCATCTGTCCATCCAGTTCAGCCTATATTCCGTCAGAATAAATCCCCAGATCTACGTCCTTCTAAAGAACCTAATAACTGTAAGATACAATATTGTGACGCTCCAGGAAGACATCCAGGCCTCTCTTGAACCCCTTGACTGAGTTCGCCATCACCACCTCCTCAGGAGAGGAATTCCAGATTCTCACTGCCCTAACAGTAAAGAATCCTCTTCTATGTTGGTGGAGAAACCTTCTCTCCTCCAGACGCAGAGAATGCCCCCTTGTGACCGTCACCTTCCTTGGTATAAACAGATCCTCGGAGAGATATTTGTATTGTCCCCTTATATACTTATACCTGGTTATTAGATCGCCCCTCAGTCGTCTTTTTTCTAGACTAAATAATCCTAATTTTGCTAATCCCTCTGGGTATTGTAGTTCTCCATCCCCTTTATTAATTTTGTTGCCCTCCTTTGTACTCGCTCTAGTTCCATTATATCCTTCCTGAGCACCGGTGCCCAAAACTG
Organism: Oophaga sylvatica; assembly: GCA_033576555.1. Lineage (NCBI taxonomy): Eukaryota > Metazoa > Chordata > Amphibia > Anura > Dendrobatidae > Oophaga > Oophaga sylvatica. The sequence continues at coordinate 641,786,219 of JARQOD010000002.1, read as the reverse complement.
TACACAGTCCTCCATGTGCGGTGTAACCAGGGATTTGTACAGAGGCAGTATAATGCTCTCATCATGTGCGGTGTAACCAGGGATTTGTACAGAGGCAGTATAATGCTCTCATCAGGTGTATCCAGACCTCTTAATTCACCCCATGATCCTGTCTGTCTTGGCAGCCGCTAATAATTCATGTTTGGGGTCACAAATTACATCTTTGGGGGTCACATGTCCGCGGCTTTCAGCCATCATAGCAGGATTTCACAAACAATCCAACACATTTCAGGTGACAACCAAGGGCTGGTGAGACCAGAAAGCTCCCAGATCGTCCTGCACTGGTCCTGGGGCGGCTGAGGGTCTCACTGACTGGGGCTGGAGTCGTTCCATGGCCCGTCCGCTGGGACTCACTTGTACAGCAGGATATCAGCCGCCTGCAGCACGGGGTACGTGAACAGCCCGACGCTCCCCTCATTCTTCTGGTTCAGACTTTTCATCTGTCAATCAAGAAAAACTAATTTCACACTCTGGTCTTAAAGCAACATCCTATCTACACACGCCATAGCATACACTCCAATCCCATCCAAAGCTGCCTACAAACTCCTGCTGGAATTCAGCTTCTGTCGGGCAGCAGTGATGGTGCAGAATAGTGACCGCAGCTCTGGAGGTGACTGGAGGATAAGACATGATGTAACAGCAGAATATAGATTGCAGCTCTGGAGGTGACTGGAGGATAAGATATGATGTAACAGCAGAATAGTGAGTGCAGCTCTGGAGGTGACTGGAGGATAAGATATGATGTAACAGCAGAATAGTGAGTGCAGCTCTGGAGGTGACTGGAGGATAAGACACGATGTAAAAGCAGAACAGTGAGTGCAGCTCTGGAGGATAAGACGTGATGTAACAGCAGAATAGTGAGTGCAGCTCTGGAGGTGACTGGAGGATAAGACATGATGTAACAGCAGAATAGTGACTGCAGATTTATAAAATCTTGATTGCAGCTCACCCCGCTGCTCTTTGCGCTTCCACCTGGGGCTCAGATACCGGCCTCATATCAAGGATAAGGCCGGCGTCACACACAACCACAAAAAATCGGTCCGTTTTAGACGGTCGACAATCGGATCAAAATAAAAACATCACACATCCTTCTGGCATCCGATTTTCCTTCAAAGATGCGATTTAATCGCATGTGTGTGTACCTTGTAACATCCGATTTTCATCCGACTTGCGAGATTTTCTCGCAGGCTTGCAAAACTGACATATAATGGATCCAAAAGAATAGTATTTAAATGCCAAAAGAAAGAATAGATATATACACATAGAACACATATATATATATACACATGTAATTGTGACATATATATATACATATATTTATAATTCTTACACTTCTACATACTGTTATAGCCGCTAATTCAATTGCCGGCTTCTGTGAAATCACAGAAGCTGACATGAAATGATACATTGTTTCCACACATTTAACCATGTAATTTCATGTATTTTTATATATGTTTGAAACATACAATTACATGAGTATATGTGTGCTAAATTTCAGACATGTAGGGGTTAATTAAAGGTGTAAATTCGTTGAAAAAACACGGATTTTGGTAAAGACTTACCTGTAAAATCCTTTTCAGCGAAGGAAGGAAGAGAGACACAGTATTCATTACTGATGGGTAGGCGGAGCCCCAGATCAGGATGTTACCTCAGATCAAAAGAGTGATGACTGGCTGGCCCCTCCAGCTCGGGCTCCTCCTACTCAGCTCCAGTCGTATCAAAGCTTTTAGGAAAAGAGCCAAGATCACCAGCAGAGCAACATAACCCCTTCTGAAGGAACTTCAGAGAAAAAACACAAGGATACAGGTTATGCATGCAAAGAAAGCCAAAAACCACAGAGTTCCAGGTACTACTCACGGAACCTGACTACTGCGATGAGCTGGCGATGCTGGAACAGAGCCTTAGCGCGCTGACCTCAGCCCAGATAATCGCTATCAGATAAGGGTCGCGCTGCATCTGAAAACATCAACACACTTCTGCCGTGGGAGGGTGCTGTGTCTCTCTTCCTTCCTTCGCTGAAAAGGATTTTACAGGTAAGTCTTTACCAAAATCCGTGTTTCAGCTGCAGATGAAGGAAGAGAGCCACAGTATTCATTACTGATGGGACGTCCCAAAGCAGTTCAAAAATAAGGGTGGGAAAAAACCAACAAAAGGCAGAAACCCAACAACCTTAACAACAAAGCGCAACCAGCGCTAAACACAAGTTCATCCAGAACTTTAAACTACAGCTGCCTGCAGGACCCTACGTCCGAGGGCTGCATCAGCGGAAGCACTGACGTCCACTTTATAAAATCTTGTAAACGTGTGGACAGAGCGCCAAGTCGCCGCTCGGCAAAGCTGCACTGCCGAAGCACCTTGATGAAAAGCCCACGATGAAGCCACAGCTCTCGTGGAATGGGCTCGAATCTTAATCGGGCAAGATTCACACCCGAAGACGGTAAGCTTCCAAAATAGCTGACCGGATCCAACGAGCTATAGAACCCTTGGAAGCTCGTTGACCACGCCGACGACCTGCCGGAACCACAAACAGGGAGTCCGTCTTACGAAAACCTTGAGTAATAGATAGATAAAACTTCAAGGCCCGCACTAAATCCAATGTGTGTAAATCTCGCTCTTTCGTATTCTTCGGATCCGGACAGAGTGAAGGCAACACAATATCCTGGTTAACATGAAATTGTGACACCACTTTAGGCAAAAAATCACCCCGAGTGCGAAGCACTACACGATCCGGAAAAAACTCCAGAAAAGGAGGCGAGCAAGAAAGAGCTGCCAATTCAGAAACTCTCCTCAAGGAAGTGACTGCAACAAGGAAAGCCACCTTCCAAGAAAGTAAAGAAAGGCTAGCAGAAACCATAGGTTCAAAAGGTTTATGCTGAAGAGCCTCCAAAACAAGGTTGAGCCGCCAAGGAGACACGGGTGCCTTCCGCGGCGGAAACTTACGAGAGATACCTCGGAAAAAAGAGATCACGTCTCTATTTGAAGCAATGGTTCTCCGGAACAATAAGGACAGAGCAGAAATCTGACCTTTCAGAGTGCTAACTGCCAAACCCTTGTCTAGCCCATGCTGCAGAAAAGCCAACAGATTGGGAATGGAAAATTTTCTCGGGTTCCGAGAAGACCCCAAACACCACGAAAAGAAGGTTTCCCAAATTTTGTGGTAAATCCTAGAAGTAGCCGGACATCTTGCAGCACGAAGGGTAGCAATGACCTCGGCTGAAAAACCTCTACGGGTCAAGATCTCGGTCTCAAGAGCCACGCCGTCAAACGCAGGGACATCAAGTCCGGATGACAAATGGGCCCCTGAGTCAACAAGTCCGGTTGAAGAGGGAGTGGAAACGGAGGTGCCGCCAACAGCGACATTATTGTCGAGAACCACACCCTTCTTGGCCAGTCTGGAGCTATCAGAATAGCTGGAATTCTCTCTAGTCTGATCCGACGCAGCACTAGAGGAAGTAAGGATATCGGCGGGAATACATAGATCAGCTTGAACTGATCCCACTGAGCCACTAAAGCATCCACCGCCACCGCCTTCGGGTCCTTGTACCTGGACATGAATGTCGGTAACTTGGCATTGGACCTGGAAGCCATCAAATCCACTTGGGGGGTTCCCCAGCGAGAGCACAGTAGTGCAAAGACTTCCGGGTGGAGGCTCCATTCCCCGGGATCCATCCTTCTGCGACTGAGAAAGTCCGCTGTAATATTCTGAACCCCTGGAATGTGAATCGCCGAAATGGCTGGTACATTGGCCTCTGCCCAAATCAGAATTCGGGACACCTCTACCATGAGTCTGGAACTCCTTGTCCCACCTTGGTGATTGATATACGCGACAGCCGTCGCATTGTCTGTCTGCACACGGACTGGCAGACCGCTCAAAGGGACCGTCCAATGTTGGAGGCAAAGAAAAATCGCCCTCAATTCCAGGATGTTGATCGGAAGCACAGACTCTTCCGGTGACCATACCCCCTGAATCCAGAGATTGTTCCAAACACCCCCCCAGCCCGTCAGGCTGGCATCGGTGGTTATGACTGACCACTTCAGAGGGAGGAAAGACTTCCCCAGGGAGAATGCCCCTGGACGTAACCACCATTCTAGAGAATCCCGCACCGCGCGAGAAATGGTGACACTGCAATCCAGCGATTGCGACTGATTCCATCGACTCAAGATGAACCTTTGAAGAGTCCTGGAGTGGAACTGGGCAAAAGGAATTGCCTCCATGGACGCCACCATCAGTCCCAGAAGACGCATACACTTCCGTAGGGACATTGCCATTGAGGATGTCATAATCTGTACATGTCGAAGAAGACATGACTGTTTGTCTGGTGGTAGGGAAACTACCGACCGAAACGTGTCGAGATGCATTCCCAAAAAGAGAATTGTCCTCGATGGTTCCAGGGACGACTTCTCCCAATTGACCAGCCAACCGAAGTCTTTCAGAAACTGAAGAGACAAATCCCGAGCCGTCAATGCCTCCTCCTCCGAGGAAGCCACGATCAAAAGATCGTCCAGATAAGGGAGAATCGTAATCCCCTGTCTTCGAAGGAGTGCCATGAGGGGCGCCAGAATTTTTGTAAAGACCCTTGGCGCTGAGGCTAAGCCGAACGGCAGAGCCACGAACTGGTAATGATTCTGACCTATGGCAAATCGAAGAAAGCGCTGATGAGCCTTTCCGATGGGAATATGCAAATAGGCGTCGCGAATGTCGATTGACACCAGAAAATCGTTCTGTGACAGGGCTGCCACAACGGAACGAAGCGACTCCATGCGAAATTTCCGGGCATGGACATGCCGGTTCAATCGCTTGAGATCCAGAATCGGGCGAAATTTGTTCTCCTTTTTGGGAACTATAAAAAGGTTGGAATAAAAACCTTTTCCTCGGTCCTCTGACGGAACCGGTATCACTACACCCTTTTGTAGTAGCGATTCGACCTCTCGCTGTAGAGCGACAACAAGCTCGGGTTCCGACGGAACGCGAGATTGACAAAAAACATTTGGGGGTTGAGAAGCAAACTCTATGAAATAGCCTGCCGACACTATCCGCGTTACCCAGGAATCTGGAACGCGAGCCATCCAAGTCTCCTTGAAAAGAAGCAGGCGACCCCCCACTCGAGAATCCTCGAGTGGACCCCTGGCGTCAATCCGACTTTGCGGTTTTCTTGTCAAGTTCCCGCTTGTTCTGGCGGAAACTCTGCTTCCAGGGAGTACGAGGTTTCTGAGAGGATTTCTTTCCTGAGAAAGAAGGACGACCCGATCCCCACGAGGAGTGACTAGGTCGCCCTCGGCCCCGAAAGGACCGCCGACCACTATAAACACCAGGCTTACTGGACACCGAGGCCATGGCCCTTCGCTGTGGTAATGCTGATTCCTTCGCCTTAGCCCTGGAAATCAGCTCTGTGAGGTCGGATCCAAAAAGATGGCCACCCTTGTAAGGTAAGGCCAACAACCCTTGTTTGGAAACTGCGTCCCCGGCCCACTGTCTGAGCCATAAAGCTCTTCTGACTGTGACCGCTGAAGCTTGCGCTTTGGCCAGCAGAGATGCCGTATCCAGACCGGCATCAAAGATATAACAGGCTGCCGTTTCTAACCATTCACAAGTTTCCCGTATCTCAGATAACGGAGATTCATTTTGCAACTCCGTCTTCAGACGTGCCAACCAGCTTAGAGAAGCTCTAGCAGCACACATGGATCCTAGCACTGCTCGAAATCCATGACCCGCAGCCTCATAGCTTGCTTTTGCCGCCAATTCTGCCTTTCTTCCAAAGGCTCCTGTAAGCTCGCTTTTCCCTTAATAGGGAGTAGTGAGGATTTACTAAGCTGAGACAAAGACACATCCACTTCAGGAGCAGAAGTCCAATTAGCCTTTAACTCCGTAGAGCAAGGATAAAGTGTATCAAAGAAATGCGTTCCATGAAAACGCTTATCTGGACATAGACGTTCCTCCTCTATTACACCATTAAGCTCATCCAGAGCTGGCAATGTTGTGCGCGAAGCACGGGACTCCTGGAACATGCGTGCTGTTTTACCAGGACGACTAGTTACCTCCTCCGGTAACTGTAGTATATCTCTCATGGCTTCAATTAATGCCTCCGTACGCTTCGCCATAGAGGAACGCCCCTGCGGCTCGTCCGCATCAGAATCGGATATTTCTCCATCCGAATATAAAGGGGAACTCTGCCCAATATCAGATACATCTGACTCGCTCCGTGTAGAGGCCGGTAACGGCCTGCGTCGCTTCCTCTGAGAGGAATTAGCAGACACATATTGACCTAAAAGGTCAGATAAGTTATTAATCGATCGAGCGATATCATCCAATTTTCCACCGCTGTCAACCGCAGCGCTAGACGTTGTGGAGGTCTGCGTATCTGATTGCCGCAATGGCACTGGGACGTGATCCGCGGCATCTGAACTCTGTTCAGACATGTCTCACCTGTATGAACAGGTCAAAGCGGTAATACCAGCAAAAAACTATGCGGTTTTTTTTTTTTTTTTTTTAAACGCTGAAGGGTTAACGCTCCACCAAGCAGAGTTACCCCAGCGGTATTCAGTCAGCAAATTTAGCAGGTAGAAATAACCCTCAAAGGGGTTAATATTGCAAACTCACCAAAATATATATATATTTGTGAGCCCCAGCCAATTTTTATGTCTCTGATGAGACTGCAGCTGCAGGATAGCGATCGCTGCGCTGCGGGGTGAGGAATCCACACTCACCCAGCTGGCCGTGGTGTTATACGAGGAGGGGAGCGGTCCGAGGAGCCCAGGAGCCTGAGTAATGGCCGCCACAGTGAGGGGGTCGCAGGAGAAAAGCCAGAGCGCGCGTCTTCCTGCTCAAAAGACCGGGATAGATAGGCCACGCCCCCTGCTAGCTCAAATAATGAGCGCGAACTCTCCCCGCTCCTGCTCCCTCTCTGTCCTGCAGGTATCTGCCTGCGGACAAAAAATCACCACATCTTCATGTAGTAGCGCTGTCACAGCAGCGCTGAAGCATACTGACTTTACATGTAGTAGCGCTGTCACAGCAGCGTTCATACTGACATTACATGTAGTAGCGCTGTCACAGCAGCGCTGAAGCTTACTGACATTTACATGTAGTAGCGCTGTCACAGCAGCGCTGAAGCTTACTGACATTTACATGTAGTAGCGCTGTCACAGCAGCGCTGAAGCATACTGACATTACATGTAGTAGCGCTGTCACAGCAGCGCTGACGCATACTGACATAGTAACGCTGACATTAGTAATAGCGCTGCTCATTCAGACGCTAAAGCACTCACACATAATTATTATTAAAATTTGTGTGGAGTACTCACCAGCCAAGGCGCCACAGGACCCTCAGGGTTTCTGGCGCAGTGCCCATGCTTCCCCCAGGGCGAAGAACGCAGTGACCGCACGTGTGGTTTGCGTTCCCGCCAGGAAAGCTCTCCTCATCCCCCAGGGCCGGCAAGGATTCTGCAGGGACTTTTAGTAAATACAGATCCGCCAAGGGAGAGGTTGGGGTACAGCAGCGCTGATACCCCTGAGACCTCTAGACCAACTAGTGATCCAAGTCTCCTGTCCGAATATTAAAATAATAAAATTTTCTGAGGAGCTGCATTAGCAGCGACCATCCTCTGGACCTCAAATCTTAGACTGGAGCTGAGTAGGAGGAGCCCGAGCTGGAGGGGCCAGCCAGTCATCACTCTTTTGATCTGAGGTAACATCCTGATCTGGGGCTCCGCCTACCCATCAGTAATGAATACTGTGGCTCTCTTCCTTCATCTGCAGCTGAAAAATGCGTGGGCTCCCGCTGTATTTTCTCCACCAGACAGACAAAGCAAGCGAGTGGGGGCAGATAATAATAGCCTAGGGAGGGTACATTTTTTTGTGCCCCCCCTGGCTACTAACATCTGAACCCAGACACCCCAGAAAGGGCAAATCTATAATTAGATTCGCCCTTTCTGGCACTTTGCCCGTCTATTCCCATTGCCCTGTAGCGGTGGCGAATGGGTTAATAAGGGGTTAAAATGACCTTGCAATTGAAAGGTCACTTTAAGCCAGGTTAATAATTGAGAGCTGTCAATTAGACAACTATCAATTATTAATCCTATTGTATGAAAGAAAAATCAAGCACACAGTTTAATAAAAAATAAGTTTAATTAAATAATCACACAGTTTTTGACAATATTTTATTTTCCTGCTAAAACCATTTCCTGTAATAAAAATAAAATAAAAAAGCAAAATTATTCTTACCAATCCGATGTACAGTCAGGTCCCACGGTGTAATCCATCAGAAAGGGTTAACAGGTCGCAGAGAGCTAATAATGCTGTCTCAGACCTGTATTCCCCTGAATGAATAAGTTCCTCTCCCAGCGAAAGTAGAGGAATAGATTCATGAATGGAGCTTAATTGATTTATTGGCAATTTAACTGTAGTGACCTGACCTAAAGGGAAAGTGGACACAATCAATTAAGCTTCATTCATGAAACACATCCTCTCCTGTCGCCAGGAGAGGAACTTATTCATTCATGAGCTTTGAGCTGAGCATGCAGGATTACTTGCACTGCTTGGCTCAAAGCTAGTTAACCCTTTGTGAAGGATTACAGCGTGGGACGTGACAGATCGGCGGAATAGGTAAGAATAATGTTGTTTTATTTCTTTTTCTTTATTTTAGGAGATCAATGGCTTCGCACGGATTAAGTGTAAAATAAAATATGGTAAAAAAAAATGTGTTTTTATTTCATTAAAATTATTTATTCTTAAAGTGTGTGTGTGTTTTTATTTACTTCAATAGGATTAATAATTGATAGTTGTCTAATTGACAGCTATCAATCATTAACCTGCCTTAAGGTCACCTTTCAATTGCAAGGTGACAGTAAGGTGAGATTAACCCATTCGCCACCGCTACAGGGCAATGGGAATAGACGGGCAAAGTGCCAGAAAGGGCGAATCTAATTATAGATTTGCCCTTTCTGGGGTGTCTGGGGGCAGATGTTAGTAGCCAGGGGGGGCACAAAAAAAATGCACCCTCCCTGGGCTATTATTATCTGCCCCCACTCGCTTTGCTTTGTCTGTCTGGTGGAGAAAATACAGCGGGAGCCCACGCATTTTTTTTCAACGAAATTACACCTTTAATTAACCCCTACATGTCTGAAATTTTGCACACATACACTCATGTAATTGTAAGTTCTAAACAAATATCAAAATACATGAAATGACATGGTTAACTGTGTGGAAACAATGTATCATTTCATGTCGGCTTCTGTGATTTCACAAAACCCGGCAATTGAATTAGCGGCTATTACAGTATGTAGAAGTCTAGGAACTATAAATATATATATATATACATGTCACAATGACATGTATATATATACATATGTATTCTATGTGTGTATATCTATTCTTTCTATTCTTTATTAAAGCTGTCAGTGTGATTTACAGTATAGCCGGGGATGAATTGCCGGCTTTTCTAAAGGACACCGATGCGATTTCATCGCAAGTCACACAGTGTGGTCCGTTTGTAATCAGATTTTTCATCGCTCCCATAGACTTGCATTGGCGATAGTCGACCCACAATCGGTGACAGTGGCAGCATGCTGCGATTGTACACGGACGTTTAAAACGGACCACAAAAAATCTGATACTGGGAGCTGCTCCATAGATTAACATAGGGCAGACTGCAATACGATATTTCATCGCATTGCAGTCGTCCGATTTTGTCGCCAGTGTGACTCCGGCCTAATAGAAAAAACTGGAGTCCGGCTCCACAGGACGGGATTTTCCTTTTCTTTTTATTTTCCAAAAGAAATTATGGTGCATACAAAAGAAAATTTTCATGGTCGACACGACCCAGCGGACGCGTTTCAGCTGCACTTACTGAGTCATGAGTTAGACTGTCATGAGTAAGACCGCTTAGGGCAGTCGAAACGCGTCCGCTGGGTCGTGTCGACCATGAAAATTTTCTTTTGTATACACCATAATTTCTTTTGGAAAATAAAAAGAAAAGGAAAATCCCGTCCTGTGGAGCCGGACTCCAGTTTTTTCTATTATCCTTGATTGCAGATTTAGCTGTGAGTGGAGTGTGACAGAACTGTAAATGCCGCTCTGGCAGTACATGATCTTCTCACCTTCCACTGCGGCAGATGACGGAGCCGCGGCATTGATGTCAGACAGCCGAAAATCCAGCCGAGCTCCGCATGCTCCGGGACCTGCAGGAGAGGGGAGATGGATGAGAGCCCCTTGATCACGGTACCGGTGGTCTCCATGTATCTGCACTGACCCGAGACTGCTGGAAGAGGCGGCTCTTCTCAGGGTTCACCCCACAGGCCAGCAGGCAGGCGGCCATGTCCAGCACGCTCCCCCGCAGGCTGTCCGGTTCTGGGGTACAGTGATGGAGTGCAGGTCCACAATGCTGTACAGCACCGAGCTGTGCTCATCCTGTAGGCGGACCCAGACCTGCAGCGCCCCCAGGTAGTTACCAAGATGGGGGGTCCCGGTGGGCTGAATCCCAGAGAAGACGCGCGGAGAGGGAGCCTGTAACACAGGAGGGAGAGTGAGACCGCCGTGTATGATCAGTACGTACAGCCACATGCACTGACCGGCAGTCCTATGTAACACCACAGGTAATGGAGATGTCACCAGCAGTCCTATGTAACACCACAGGTAATGGAGATGTCACCAGCAGTCCTATGTAACACCACAGGTAATGGAGATGTCACCAGCAGTCCTATGTAACACCACAGGTATTGGAGATGTCACCAGCAGTCCTATGTAACACCACAGGTAATGGAGATGTCACCAGCAGTCCTATGTAACACCACAGATAACACAGTGATAACTCTCTGAGTACAGATAATGTAGTAGATGTCACCTGCAGTCCCATGTAACACCACAGATAACATAGTGATATCTCTCTGAGTACAGATAATGTAGTAGATGTCACCTGCAGTCCTATGTAACACCACAGATAACACAGTGATAACTCTCTGAGTACAGATAATGTAGTAGATGTCACCTGCAGTCCTATGTAACACCACAGATAACACAGTGATAACTCTGAGTACAGATAATGTAGATGTCTCCTGCAGTCCTATGTAACACCACAGATAACACAGTGATATCTCTGAGTACAGATAATGTAGTAGATGTCATCTGCAGTCCTATGTAACACCACAGGTAACACAGTGATAACTCTCTGAGTACAGATAATGTAGTAGATGTCATCTGCAGTCCTATGTAACACCACAGATAACACAGTGATAACTCTCTGAGTACAGATAATGTAGTAGATGTCACCTGCAGTCCTATGTAACACCACAGATAACACAGTGATAACTCTCTGAGTACAGATAATGTAGTAGATGTCGCCTGCAGTCCTGTGTAACACCACAGATAACACAGTGATATCTCTCTGAGTACAGATAATGTAGTAGATGTCACCTGCAGTCCTATGTAACACCACAGATAAGACAGTGATAACTCTGAGTACAGATAATGTAGTAGATGTCACCTGCAGTCCTATGTAACACCACAGATAACACAGTGATAACTCTGAGTACAGATAATGTAGTAGATGTCACCTGCAGTCCTATGTAACACCACAGATAACACAGTGATAACTCTCTGAGTACAGATAATGTAGTAGATGTCACCTGCAGTCCTATGTAACACCACAGATAACACAGTGATAACTCTCTGAGTACAGATAATGTAGTAGATGTCACCTGCAGTCCTATGTAACACCACAGATAACACAGTGATAACTCTCTGAGTATAGATAATGTAGAAGATGTCACCTGCAGTCCTATGTAACACCACAGATAACACAGTGATAACTCTCTGAGTACAGATAATGTAGTAGATGTCGCCTGCAGTCCTGTGTAACACCACAGATAGCACAGTGATAACTCTCTGAGTACAGATAATGTAGTAGATGTCACCTACAGTCCTATGTAACACCACAGATAACACAGTGATATCTCTCTGAGTACAGATAATGTAGTAGATGTCACCTGCAGTCCTATGTAACACCACAGATAACACAGTGATAACTCTCTGAGTACAGATAATGTAGTAGATGTCACCTACAGTCCTATGTAACACCACAGATAGCACAGTGATAACTCTCTGAGTACAGATAATGTAGTAGATGTCACCTGCAGTCCTATGTAACACCACAGATAACACAGTGATAACTCTCTGAGTACAGATAATGTAGTAGATGTCACCTGCAGTCCTATGTAACACCACAGATAACACAGTGATATCTCTCTGAGTACAGATAATGTAGTAGATGTCACCTGCAGTCCTATGTAACACCACAGATAACACAGTGATAACTCTCTGAGTACAGATAATGTAGTAGATGTCACCTGCAGTCCTATGTAACACCACAGATAACACAGTGATAACTCTCTGAGTACAGATAATGTAGTAGATGTCACCTGCAGTCCTATGTAACACCACAGATAACACAGTGATAACTCTCTGAGTACAGATAATGTAGAGATGTCACCTGCAGTCCTATGTAAACACCACAGATAACACAGTGATAACTCTCTGAGTACAGATAATGTAGTAGATGTCGCCTGCAGTCCTGTGTAACACCACAGATAGCACAGTGATAACTCTCTGAGTACAGATAATGTAGTAGATGTCACCTACAGTCCTATGTAAACACCACAGATAACACAGTGAATACTCTCTGAGTACAGATAATGTAGTAGATGTCACCTGCAAGTCCTATGTAACACCACAGATAACACAGTGATAACTCTCTGAGTACAGATAATGTAGTAGATGTCACCTGCAGTCCTATGTAACACTACAGATAACACAGTGATATCTCTCTGAGTACAGATAATGTAGTAGATGTCACCTGCAGTCCTATGTAACACCACAGATAACACAGTGATACTCCTGAGTACAGATAATGTAGATGTCACCTGCAGTCCTATGTAACACCACAGATAACACAGTGATACTCTCTGAGTACAGATAATGTAGTAGATGTCACCTCAGTCCTATGTAACACCACAGATAACACAGTGATATCTCTCTGAGTACAGATAATGTAGTAGATGTCACCTGCAGTCCTATGTAACACCACAGATAGCACAGTGATAACTCTCTGAGTACAGATAATGTAGTAGATGTCACCTGCAGTCCTATGTAACACCACAGATAACACAGTGATAACTCTCTGAGTACAGATAATGTAGTAGATGTCACCTGCAGTCCTATGTAACACCACAGATAACACAGTGATAACTCTCTGAGTACAGATAATGTAGTAATGTCACCTGCAGTCCTATGTAACACCACAGATAACACAGTGATAACTCTCTGAGTACAGATAATGTAGTAGATGTCACCTGCAGTCCTATGTAACACCACAGATAACACAGTGATAAACTCTGAGTACAGATAATGTAGTAGATGTCACCTGCAGTCCTATGTAACACCACAGATAACACAGTGATAACTCTCTGAGTACAGATAATGTAGTAGATGTCACCTGCAGTCCTATGTAACACCACAGATAACACAGTGATAACTCTCTGAGTACAGATAATGTAGTAGATGTCACCTGCAGTCCTATGTAACACCACAGATAACACAGTGATACTCTCTGAGTACAGATAATGTAGTAGATGTCACCTGCAGTCCTATGTAACACCACAGATAACACAGTGATAACTCTCTGAGTACAGATAATGTAGTAGATGTCACCTGCAGTCCTATGTAACACCACAGATAACACAGTGATAACTCTCTGAGTACAGATAATGTAGTAGATGTCACCTGCAGTCCTATGTAACACCACAGATAACACAGTGATACTCTCTGAGTACAGATAATGTAGTAGATGTCACCTGCAGTCCTATGTAACACCACAGATAACACAGTGATAACTCTCTGAGTACAGATAATGTAGTAGATGTCACCTGCAGTCCTATGTAACACCACAGATAACACAGTGATAACTCTCTGAGTACAGATAATGTAGTAGATGTCACCTGCAGTCCTATGTAACACCACAGATAACACAGTGATAACTCTCTGAGTACAGATAATGTAGTAGATGTCACCTGCAGTCCTATGTAACACCACAGATAACACAGGATAACTCTCTGAGTACAGATAATGTAGTAGATGTCACCTGCAGTCCTATGTAACACCACAGATAACACAGTGATATCTCTCTGAGTACAGATAATGTAGTAGATGTCACCTGCAGTCCTATGTAACACCACAGATAACACAGTGATAACTCTCTGAGTACAGATAATGTAGTGATGTCCCTGCAGTCCTATGTAACACCACAGATAACACAGTGATAACTCTCTGAGTACAGATAATGTAGAGATGTCACCTGCAGTCCTATGTAACACCACAGATAACACAGTGATAACTCTCTGAGTACAGATAATGTAGTAGATGTCACCTGCAGTCCTATGTAACACCACAGATAACACAGTGATAACTCTCTGAGTACAGATAATGTAGTAGATGTCACCTGCAGTCCTATGTAACACCACAGATAACACAGTGATAACTCTGAGTACAGATAATGTAGTAGATGTCACCTGCAGTCCTATGAACACCACAGATAACACAGTGATAACTCTCTGAGTACAGATAATGTAGTAGATGTCCCTGCAGTCCTATGTAACACCACAGATAACACAGTGATAACTCTCTGAGTACAGATAATGTAGAAATGTCACCTGCAGTCCTATGTAACACCACAGATAAACAGTGAAACTCTGAGTACAGATAATGTAGTAGATGTCACCTGCAGTCCTATGTAACACCACAGATAACACAGTGATAACTCTCTGAGTACAGATAATGTAGTAGATGTCACCTGCAGTCCTATGTAAACACCACAGATAACACAGTGATACTCTCTGAGTACAGATAATGTAGTAGATGTCACCTGCAGTCCTATGTAACACCACAGATAACACAGTGATAACTCTCTGAGTACAGATAATGTAGTAGATGTCACCTGCAGTCCTATGTAACACCACAGATAACACAGTGATATCTCCTGAGTACAGATAATGTAGTAGATGTCACCTGCAGTCCTATGTAACACCACAGATAACACAGTGAAACTCTCTGAGTACAGATAATGTAGTAGATGTCGCCTGCAGTCCTTGTAACACCACAGATAACACAGTGAAACCTCTGATACGATAATGTAGTAGATGTCACCTCAGTCCTATGTAACACCACAGATAACACAGTGATAACTCTCTGAGACAGATAATGTAGTAGATGTCACCTGCAGTACCTATGTAACACCACAGATAACACAGTGATAACTCTCTGAGTACAGATAATGTAGTAGATGTCACCTGCAGTCCTATGTAACACCACAGATAACACAGTGATATTCTCTGAGTACAGATAATGTAGTAGATGTCACCTGCAGTCCTATGTAACACCACAGATAACACAGTGAAATCTCTCTGAGTACAGATAATGTAAGATGTCACCTGCAGTCCTATGTAACCCCACAGATAACACAGTGATATCTCTCTGAGTACAGATAATGTAGTAGAATGTCACCTACAGTCCTATGTAACACCACAGATAACACAGTGATAACTCTCTGAGTACAGATAATGTAGTAGATGTCACCTGCAGTCCTATGTAACACCACAGATAGCACAGTGATAACTCTCTGAGTACAGATAATGTAGTAGATGCACCTGCAGTCCTATGTAACACCACAGATAACACAGTGATAAACTCTCTGAGTACAGATAATGTAGTAGATGTCACCTGCAGTCCTATGTAACACCACAGATAAGACAGTGATAACTCTCTGAGAACAGATAATGTAGTAGATGTCACCGCAGTCCTATGTAACACCACAGATAACACAGTGATAACTCTCTGAGTACAGATAATGATGTAGATGTCACCTGCAGTCCTATGTAACACCACAGATAACACAGTGATAACTCTCTGAGTACAGATAATGAAGTAGAATGTCACCTGCAGTCCTATGTAACACCACAGATAACACAGTGATAACTCTCTGAGTACAGATAATGTAGTAGATGTCACCTGCAGCCTATGTAACACCACAGATACACAGTGATAACTCTCTGAGTACAGATAAGTAGTAGATGTCACCTGCATCCTATGTAACACCACAGATAACACAGTGATAACTCTTGAGTACAGATAATGTAGTAGACGTCACCTGCAGTCCTATGTAACACCACAGATAACACAGTGATAACTCTCTGAGTACAGAAATGTAGTAGATGTCACCTGCAGTCCTATGTAACACCACAGATAACACAGTGATAACTCTCTGAGTACAGATAATGTAGTAGATGTCACCTGCAGTCCTATGTAACACCACAGATAACACAGTGATAACTCTCTGAGTACAGATAATGTAAGTAGATGTCACCTGCAGTCCTATGTAACACCACAGATAACACAGTGAAAACTCTCTGAGTACAGATAATGTAGTAGATGTCACCTGCAGTCCTATGTAACACCACAGATAACACAGTGATAACTCTCGAGTACAGATAATGTAGTAGATGTCACCTGCAGTCCTATGTAACACCACAGATAACACAGTGATAACTCTCTGAGTACAGATAATGTAGTAGATGTCACCTGCAGTCCTATGTAAACACCACAGATAACACAGTGATACTCTCTGAGTACAGATAATGTAGTAGATGTCGCCTGCAGTCCTATGTAACACCACAGATAAACAAGTGATACTCTCTGAGTACAGATAATGTAGTAGATGTCCACCTGCATCCTATGTAACACCACAGATAACACAGTGATAACTCTCTGAATACAGATAATGTAGTAGATGTCGCCTGCAGTCCTATGTAACACCACAGATAACACAGTGATATCTCTCGGAGTACAGATAATGTAGTAGATGTCACCTGCAGTCCCTATGTAACAGCACAGATAACACAGTATAACTCTCTGAGTACAGATAATGTAGTAGATGTCCTGCAGTCCTATGTAACACCACAGATAACACAGTGATATCTCTCTGAGTACAGATAATGTAGTAGATGTCACCTGCAGTCCTATGTAACACCACAGATAACACAGTGATGACTCTGAGTGCAGATAATGTAGGTAGATGTCACCTGCAGTCCTATGCAACACCACAGATCAACACAGT